>CAJQZJ010032546.1:4156071-4173823 GCA_907164525.1 Lophiomys imhausi
TGTGTGTGTGTGTGTGTGTGTGTGTGTGTGTGTGTGTGTGTGTGTGTTTAATAGTGGTACTAGTAACATTTTATCAAAGGTTCTTAGAATTTATTCTTTAAAAATTTCCTTACGTACACATGATTTATCTAATGTACTTTGAACACATTCTCCTCAATTATCCTCTTCTCCTTACATTAAATCCTTTTTTCTTCTCTGATAGTCTACCACTTATATTCATGTCTTCTCTTAATTGTTTGTTTGTGGACAACTATATTCTACATTTATACAATAGCAACCAACCAAGCAAGATTTCCCACTGGTGCAAGAGTGGTGCAACGGCTCGGAGGTAACCAACTGTTCTCAAATTAGAAGTAAAGCTTGCTCCACTGGAGGAATTCATGCCTGGTACTATGAATCTGGTCAGAAGCCAATGAGTGGGACCTATAATAGAATGTATAAGGGATGTTACTATTGTTTTGCTGGATCACTGTGTTATCACGTACTTTCAAAAGGTTTTATGATTATCAGGTTAGCAAAATTATTGGATTGCTTTCCTAGCTTTAGTATCTATGTTTAATGTATCATGTTTTGATGGTAAAGAATGATCTGGACCTAAAACAGTCATTTTCTTTCTCATTTAGAGAAGCTGAAGCAGAGATTTTTAGGGATTTAATCAATATTATACCTAGAGTGAGGGCAAATAACACCCATCTGCATGGTCTATACCCCTAGTATTGACTAAGATGGACATCACTGCTAGCATGTTAACTGTGAACATCAACTTCTATTTTGAAAATCTGACTGTAGCTATTTGATAATTCATTTCTCTGGACTATTTTTAATAGGCAGAACCTAACACATGAGCTGCCTTTTTATCATGGATATTTGATTTTAGTGATTATTCCCTCAGGTAGATAAAATTCTGGGAATTATGCACATAAACACAGAGTCTTTCACAGGGTGGCAGTATGGTAGGGGAGTAGAATTTTAATGACCGGTTTAATGTGGGAAAAGTGATAGAGGAGAAGGATTCACAAAGTAAGAAATATGCCATAACATCCATAATACTCCCAGGGTAAGTGACACCCCACTCCAGTTAAATTTCAATCTTGTTTTCTCTAATAGTTTTACTATGCATGTGTGACTCCCCCACCATTTGAAGAGAAGTGATTAAGAAAACATATTTCTTTTATTTCTTTTCACATAATTGTACTTAGCATATACTTTAAGAAATACAACTTGAACAGTCAAATCATTTTCTGGTTGGTATGAAGGTATATAATTCATACCCCCTTATATAAATTGTATTGTATTATAAATGAGTCTGAATTTTCAATATGGGTTTTGTGTGCTATAAGAGGAACTGAAAAGACTTTTCCACTGAATGTGAAATATGTTTTCTGTAAGGAAGGGTAAAGAAAATAATTTATTCCTATGAAGGCAAACAATAATCATATTTTACTATACATTATGAACTGAGAATTAGAACAAACAGAAATAGGTTCACAGGTGATGATTGATTGATAATCTTGCCAGGGAGTGTACAGGATGAAGGAGGAAGAGGGGGAAAGTGACTGCTAGGACTACCATTTCTTGCTGAATGCTCTCTGTACTGAGGGTTGGGATCTACTATAAAGATTAGCATACACATGGCTTCTCTAATAAATCCTTTAAAATAATTTGGGAGAGTAAGGTGGTCAATGCAATAAATGAGATTCTAAGTCACATACATTTTTTCTCCCTTGAAAAAGTCTGGTCGCCCAGCAGAGGAAGACTCTTCATGGAAGGAAGAGTGTGTTTACCCATACCCAAAATATGCATACTCAGAGATTCATTGCAGAGGAAGAAAGAAAGAGAGAGAGAGATTATATCCAGAATCAGGAGCATTATATAACTTTGGGCAGTGGGTAGGGATTTTGGAGGTGAATGTGTTTGATTCACTGGATATTTTCCAATCAGACGATAGGAAAGATAATGCCTAATTAATTCATGGGCAACACAACAGGGGTGTGCAGAAACTCCAGGGAGGCTAAAGGCCTAGACAAATGTTATTGGCTGAAAGACAAGGCACCAACAGACCTCATTAGCAGGAAGTCCTGGGAGGAATAGGCTGCATGTACGAGGATCTAGGATTCTTAAATTAGGAAGAAGAGGAGCCTCAACCAAACAAAATTATTCTGTCATTCTAGCACTGATGTCAGGGGTCTTCAGGCAATGCCAGACTTCCACCCCATCAGCAAAAATTTTCCACATCACAGAGTCACTGCTACTATTTTCCCCAATATATCCCAATATATATTTGCCTTCCTGTTCCTCTATCTGATTCTCTAAATTGTATTGTAATGATTTGAGAGGTGGTAAGAAACCTGAGATCCATTCATGCATTCAGATTCTACTGTTTCATAGTTTCGCAAAGCTGACTGAGATATACATGTTCTTCAGAATTCTATTTCCTAATCTAGAAAATGGAACAGCCACAAAGTCCTTAACACTGCTGTTTTGAGAAATAAGAAATAAATCTATTGGTGCAGGAAAGATGACTAGTGCATAATGTAATTGTCCTGCAAGTATTAGTATCTGAGGTCAAATACCCAGAACTCAGGCAAAGTCCAGTACAGTAACATTACTAAAATCCTATGGACAATTTCCAGCATCAATCCTCACCTTCCTTGTTTGAGAGAGACTCCCTGCCCTTTCACCACCACATGCTGAGCTAGCTACTCAGTCTTCACCGCTACATATGCTAAGCCATTTGTTCAAATATCTCCTACGTTGTTCATGTCTTCTCCCATATCATCACAGAAAGACAGGTATTAAAAATATGTACTAAACATGTGCCTCACATGAGATTTGAGGATCTGAACTCAGATTCTCATGTTTACAAGTCAAGAGTTTATCCATTCAGCTATCTCCCTAGCTCCACCACAGAGACGGGTATTTCAAGACTCCATTTACTTTAGGTCTCAGAGTTAAATCATAGCACTACTGTATAGTCACTGCTATTCTAAGAACATTTTATTCTAACACAATAAGTCCATAGGAGACCAACGTTTCAAACAGTAAAAACAACACATTTGTTTGAAATATTAGTATCAGGAGACCAAGAGTAGAAAATTCAGCATAGAACCAAATACTCACTCCAGGTTATTGTATCCAAATGAGAACAAATGGGGCGCATATTGGAATTGGAGCTGCCTCTGTGTATTCTCTTACATTCTTATTTAATTCTTAAATTTTGTGAGAGTTTATGTGGACATTTGTATGTATATACATCATAAACCTGTATCATGTGGGTGAGAGATCAATATGGATGTGGCTTTTTCATATTTCTCTACTGAATATTTTGATATAGTATTTCAAGGAATATGTAGCTGACAAGTTAGCTAGACTGGCTGGTCAGTGAGTCACAAAGAGCCACATGTTCTGTGCTTTATTCATCAGAGTTAGTGTTACAGATATAAACCGCCATGTCTGGCTTTTCCCCTGAATTTAATGGGATTGTTTCACGTTTTTCTCTATTATAATCTATTGGATGATGATGGCTTTGGGCTTCTCATATATAGCTTTTACTGTGCTGCGGTATGTTCTCTCCAGTCATACTCTTTCTAGGACTTTTATCATGAAGCCATGTTGAATTTTGTCAAAGGCTTTTTCTTCATGGAGATAATGATGTCATTTTTATCTTTAAATCCATTTATGTAGTTTATTGTATATATTGACTTGTATCTTTTTGAGCCTTCCCTGCATCTCCAGGATAAATCAACGTAGTTGCTGTAGATTCTTTTTTTTTTCAAAATGTTTATTTATTGCTTCAAGCTATGTCTCCATCACAGTGCCCTCTTTCCACCGCTCCCAATCCCACCCTCCCACCCTCTAACCCTCTCCATTCTGTCCTAATCCTCAGGAGTGGAGTGTCCCTACATATCAGTCCCTGCGCCCGTTCAGCAGTCATATGAGGGATAAGAGCTTCCTTATATACTGGGGGCTTACACAGCAGCACCACTAGTGCAAAATGTTTCATGAACAGGTAACAAAATCTATGTTCCTGTTTCTTTTGGTGCACTGGTTATAGTATACTTATCCTGTACTATATGGCTAAAATCTGATAATAAGTGAGTAGATGCCATGTGCATTTTTCTGAGTCTGGGTTAGCTCACTCAGGATGAGCTTTTCTAGTTACATCCATTTGGCTGCAACTTGCATGATTTTGTTGCTTCTGATGGCTGAGTAGTATTCCATTGTGTAGATATACTGCAGATTTTTTATCCATTCCTTGGTTGAGGGACATCTGGGTTGTTGCCTGTTTCTAGCTATTACAAATAAGGCTGCTATGAACATGGATGAGGAAAGGTCTTTGTGGTTCAGTGAAGAAACATTTGGATGTATACCCAGAAGTGGTAGAGCTATTCCAAGATTTCTAAGATATTGCCAGACTTATTTCCATAATGTTTGTACAAGTTTGCACTCCCACCAGCGATAGAGGAGTGTTCCCCTTTCTTCACAACCTCACCAGCATGTGCTGTCATTTGAGTTTTTGATCTTAGCCATTCTACCAGATGTGAGATGGAATCCCACAGTCATCTTGAGTTGCATTTCTCTAATGATTATGGATGCTGAGCATTTCTTCAAGTGTCTCTTGGACATTAGAGATTCAACTTTTGTGAATTTTCGGTTTAGCTCTGTTTCCCATTTTTTGATTGGATTATTTGTGTTTAATTTCTTGAGTTCTTTATAAATTTTGGACATTTTGGACCAACCCCCTCTGTGAGATGTAGGGTTGGCAAAGATCTTTCCCAATCTGTAGGTTGCCATTTTTTTGAATGACAGTGTCTTTTGCCTTACAGAAGCTTTTCAGTTTCATGAGATCCCATTTATTGATTGATGGTCTTAGAACCTGAGCTGTTGGTGTTCTGTTCAGGAATTATCATCATCCCAGATTTCAAGCTATACTACAGAGCAATAGTAATGAAAACAGCATGGTACTGTTATAGATACTCTTTTTGATATATGTCTTTATTCTGGTGTCAAGTATTTTATTGAGCACTTTTGAATATATTTCCATGTGGAATATTGGCCTGAAGTTTCATTTTTTGTTATATTTTTGACTAGTTTTTTAATTAGAACGAGAATTTTATTCACAGAAGGAGTTAGGAAGAGATAATATTGTTTCTACTTTTTAAAAACAGTTTAAGAAGTATTTGCTATATATCATCTTTGAAATTATAGTAGAATTTTGCTGGGAATCTATCTAGACCTGAACTTTTTTCTTATTGTTGGAAAGATTTTTATTACCATTTAAGTCTTGCCATTTGTTATGGTTCAATTTAGGCTATTTGTCTCTCTTTAGCTTACTTTTCCGGGTATGACTGAACCCAAAAATTCACCCATTATTTTTAGGTTTCACAGTTAATGGAGTATATGTTTTAAAAGTATTCACTTAAAATATTCTGAGTTCTTTTGGTATCTGTTGTAATGTTTCTGCTTTCTTTTTTGACACTGTTAATTTGGGTACTCTCTTTCTTTTGGTGAGTGGAGCCAAGGGTGTGTCAATCTTGTTTATCTTCTCAATCAATCAGCTCTTTGATTCTTTGTATTGTTTTCTTTTTGTCTATTTCATTAATTTTGGCTCTGATTTGGGATTTTTTTTGTTATTTAAATACTTTATTTTTTTTTCTTCAAGTTACATCTCAGTAACAAACCCCTCCCTATTCCCCCTTCCTAACCCGCCCTTCCACCCTCTTCCCCCCAGAAGTTTCCCCTTTCAGTCCAACAGATGATTCCTTCTCTTATAACAGTAAGTATTATACAAAACAATAGATATAAATATGCCACATTTATGAGAGTAAATTGGCCCAGTATACCTTCCCAATGTCCAGTTTATACATATTTGGCCCCTGACTTTAACAATCTACTATCTAACCAACTCCATGAGTTTAAAGGTCTATATGTGACTCAACATTCATACTATCTTGCAACACACTTTTAAGAGTATCTTCTTAGATCTATAACACCCTCTTGATTCTTAAACAGTTCAAAATTTAACTATGAGACTCTAGCTGTCTATTCTTCAACCACCTCAGAGACCTGAGAGGGATAAATATATTTGCTTATATAGGAAGTACAGGGCCTGCAGCTTCCAAAAGTAAGAAAGAACATACCAATGACTGCCTGGACAGTTCCCATTTTCTCTCCATACATTCCAGCATCAATCTTCAGCCTTTGGGTCCTGTTTCTCTGACAGACATTTGTTGTAGAGCAGGGATTATGAAGGACTTACCTACCCTGTCTTGGCAGAGTTAGGCTGTCGACTTCCCTGCTACCAAGTTTTGTCCTTTTTGGACAGCAGTCTGTCTGCAGTTGGTGCAAGGGGTTTTTTCATGCCAAGAGAAAGTCTTGCCACTAATTCAACCATCTTACAGTGGAGGTTCTTCGATGCTTATCTTCTACTTGGAGTAGAATAGGGGGGTGCTGTCAGGCGCTGATATGTCTCGATATCAAAAAAAATCTTGATTTAAGATAACATCTTTGAATGCCATATTCTGCAGATCTCTAGGGGTTTTTGAAGATGCCCTATCCATCTCTTGTATTTAGATAAGCAAATGTTGCTTGTCTCTTAGCAACTTGATTACTGGGTAGTTTAGAGAATATCTGTGATCGACTGTCATAGTAGCTAACAAAATGACATGTTTGCATGACTAGGAGTTTGTTTTAACTATCCTAGACTGTTTTAGATGGTTGGTATCAAGAGGTCAGAGCTTCACATTTTATTTTTAAGTATCTCTAGGTATGATACCATTAGGAAGCGTTACCTTTAAATTTGTATCAATATACAAAGATCTATTCAATTGTGGTTAAATATACTCTTAATTATGTATCAATATACCAAGATCAATGCCTATGTAGCCCAATATAATCTTAATATTACGTCCATATGCAAGGGTCAATACCACTGTGGCCAACTATAATCTTAATTTTATATCAATATACAAAGATCAATACCGATATAATCCAATACAATCTTATTTTTGCACAATAAACAATGGTCAATACCACTTTAGCCAAATAAACTACTAATTTTGTATCAATATACAAAGGTATAAGGGCATATTCAATAATCTGTCCCTTCTTCTTGGACCTTCCTGTGCTATGTCTATATCTCATTTTTCTCAAGCCCATGCACTCCTACATAGGAGAGGAAGAAGGATACAGAAAAGGAAAAGTAGGAATTCCCTGGGGCTAACCTCCAAAACCCATTAAGACAGGACCATTTATCAGCTTGTAGTCTCTTCCCCTACATAACAGAGTTTTCAGTTATCCTTCAAATAACCAAAAAGAATGGCGGAGAAACACCCTCCCCACCCTCTGGGCATGGGACCTCGCTCTCTTAAAGTGATTTCCTGCTGATTTGGGTCGTAGTAGACCTGTTTGGGGCCCGAAGCCAAATGGGAAAAATGATTAAAAATGTTAGTACACTCCTTTTATGTTCAGTCCTTCTGTTCTCAGCTGTTTAGATGACCTAAGGGGTTTGTAGGCAGAAGCTGATCTTGCAGGTTTCACTGAGGTTCCGGCCGGGGCATTGTGTAGAGCTGAGCAGTCCCAGTGACACTGGATTGCTGTGGTGGTTGCAGGCCCCCGATGGAGACAGCTATTGAGGAAGTCTGCCAGGCAGAATCAACTGGGACTCCTGATCTGTGGTGAGAGAATGTTAGGCAGGGACACTCCACCCCAGAGGAACAAGACGGAAGGGTCAGGGGGTAGAGCATGGGAGGGTGGGGCTGAGAAGCGGGAAAAGAGGACAATATGATAAGGATGTAACCTGAAGCAACAAACAAATAAATTTATTAACTAAAAAAAAAAAAAAAAAAAAAATAGGCAGGGGCAGGGCTGAAACACTGTGAATGGAACAGAGGATACAGCCATTCGGCCTGGTTTTGCAGACCTCCAGCTGTAGAGAAGACGTGGAGCTAAGGTAAAATACAAGAGAATTGTGGTATTGGCCCATGCCTTTGACTTCAGTGGAGACGGTGGGGGGGGGGGGGGCGGGGGGGGGGGGGGGGAAGCACCGTAGAGTTGGTGGTCTTATGTATTCTGGAGTCATACGGAGCAGGGTGGTGAGGGTGCATACTCTTGGTCCCACCATTCAAGAAGAATACACCCTTGGTCCCAGCTCCCAGCACACTGGAGACAGAACAGACAGATCCCGGAACTCAGGGTCAGCCTGATGCAGGGCAAACTCTAAATAGAGAAAGACTTCGATCCAGGAGTGGTGGAACACATCTTTGATCCCTTCAGATGGGAAACACAGGTCCCTGATCCCAATAATTAGAGTTCAGAGACACACACATGGGATTTGGAGGGACCTAGGTTTGGAGGCTACTTACAAAAGGCCTTCTCGATGCAGGCAAATTGTTCTTTGGGATCTCAAAATATATACACCAGAGCTGGTTTAGCTCCAAGGTGACAGAATGATTTCTTCTTTAACCCGGATTGAAAGATAACGCTTTGTATGTTGTCAGAAGGCCAAATTAGCTTCAGGAGAAGTACTACCTAGCCCCCCCATCCCCCCCCCAAAAAAAAAGAGGGCAATTGTCCTAGGGTTGGGATTGGGGCAGGGCTCTGTTCTTATTGTTCCAGGAGAATCGAAGCGTCCATTAGGGGAGCCCGGGGACGGCTGGACAGCGGAATCCTCAGCAGAGAGCAGCATCAGGCACCAAGGAGGACGACTGATTTGGGATTTTGTTTGCTATTTTTTTCTCCAAGTTTTTGAGTCTCACTATTAAATCGTTTATTTGTTCTCTTTCTGAATTTTAATGGAAACATTTAGAGTTATAAATTTCTCTGATAATACTCTTTTAACTCCAGGAATTTTATCATATTGTGTTTTCTATTTTATTTAGTGCCATGAAATTTTCTTTCTTTCTTTTTTTTTTCTTTTTTTTTTTTTTTTTTACTGTTTCTTAGACCCATTTACCAATAAATGGTGACTTGTTTATCCTTAATACTGTAGTCAGTAGAGATTGTTGATTTACCTTAAGTTTAATTGCGTTATGGTTAAATTGTGGTATTAAACTTTTTTTAAAATCACTTTGAGTTGAGTTTAAGATGTGTTTTGTGTTCCAGGATGTGACCAGTTTGAGAAAAGATTCTGGGTGAGTAGAACCTATTTCCTTTTGTGCTTGGGTGGAATATTTTATAGATCATTGTTGGTCCATTTGATGTGTGTTGTCAATTATTTCTGATGTATTATAGCTTAATTTTTGTCCAGATGACTTGCCTATTGGAGGAAGTGGAGTATTAAAATCACCTGCTTTTAATGGGTTGATATTAATCTTTGTCTTTAAATCTAATAGCACATTTTAAAAATGAAATTTAGTGACACAGTGTTTAGTGTATATATGTTTAAAATAGATATGTCTTCTTGTATAACTATTGTGAACTTTTATGTACCTGTATATCTCTTCTAATTGCTTAATTTGATCTATTTAGCTTATATTCGTGATGCCTGCTTGGTTCCCTGATCCTATATTATTTGAGTACTTTGGTCCCTTTTCTTCACTTTAAGGTGCCTATCATTAAATCTGAGTTTCTTGTAGAAAAAGTGTAGATGGATTTTGTTTGTTAATCTATTCATTAGTTCTGTATCTTTTTATTGGATAAAACACTGATATTTAAAGTTATTATTGAAAGGAGTGTGATAGGGTAATGTTATGCATTCTAAATGTTAATTAATTGGTCCTACTTGCTGTCTGTTACTTACATTGTCTCTGACTGGTTGGATAAATACTAAGGCCTAAGATTGGGCAAAGACAAAGACGTAGGTAGAACTAAGGTGAGGGCTTCGGAAACCTCTGGTAGATGAAGTACAAGAAGTCTCCAAGACAAATAGCAAAGAGCAGGAAGGAGGACATACCCCATGGGTTAGAGAAAATGACGTCATCCCACATGGTATAGAACATTGGCCTGGAGCATAGAGAAAAGCAGTCCACAGGACATATGTATATATGGGGTCATATTTGGATAATAGAATTATGAGCTAGCTTAGATGGGATAAGATTTCTCAATCTAGGACAAGTCTTGTCAAAATCCATCAGGACACTGTGTGCTCATTTATAATGTTTGGCTAAGGATTAACAACTACCAACCAATTAAATATAATATAAATACTAAAAAAATAAAAAAAAACTTAGCCATTTTCTATAAATGGTACCCAACATAATTTAATTAATTAGTTCTACAGGAGTGTATAAATTGTCAGCATTATATTGTTAATTTTTTGTGTTATTTGTGTTCTCACTGGTACTTTGTGTTTCACAAGTTGTAGCTTTGTTTTTTGCAAAATTATGTGTCTGAATATTTTCAAGTGTTTTTTCATATATAAATTCCTGCAAGGGTCAGGCCACAGATTGGCTCTACTTTGAGTAGAGGAAAAATATAATAAAAAAACAAAAAATATGTCTCTTTTATTTTCAATAGAACCACCTTCTTTGACTGGGATGTAGCTCAATTGGCCACATGTTCACCATATATGTATGACACCCTAGTTTCAATCTCTAGCACAAGATAAACTCGGTATAGTGGTTCTCCTTCATATGGTTCCAACAGCAACACATGGAAGGTGAAGACAGGAATATCAGGAGTTCAAGGACATCTTCAGCTACATGCTGAATTCAAGACATCATGGACTATATGGAATTGCACAGAAAACAAAACAAACACCAATATATCCAAGAAAAGTACTCTTAATTGTCTCGTAGGTCTGAGAATTTGCTTGTTTAAAAAAACCAAGTCTTATGTCAGCTCCTGACAGCACTCCCTATTCTACTCCAAGTAGAAGATGAGCATCGAAGAATCTTCAGTGTGAGATGGTTGAATTAGTGGCAAGCCTATCTCTTGGCAAGAAAAACCCCTTGCTTCAACTGTAGACAGAATGCTGTCCAAAAAGGACAAAACTTGAAAGCAGGTAAGTTGACAGCCTAGCTCTGCCAAGACAGGGTAAGTCCTTCATAATTCCTGCTCTACAATCAATGTCTGTCAGAGAAACGGGGCCAAATGGCTGAAGATTGATGCTGTAATGTATGGAGAGAAAATGGGAACTGTCCAGGCAGCCACTGGTATGTCATTTCTTAGTTTTGGAAGCTGCGGGCCCTGCACTTCCTACATAATCAGATATATTTATCCCTCTCAGGCCTCTGAGGTGGTTGAAGAATAGATAGCTAGAGTCTCATAGTTAAATTTTGAGTTGTTTAGGAATCAAGAGGGTGTTCTGGATTTAAGAAGATGTTTTTAAAATTGTGAGTATGAAAGCTGAGTTAGATATAGAACTTTAAACTCATGGAGATGGTTAGATAGTAGAATGTTAAAGTCAGGTGCCAAATATATATGGACTAGACATTGGGAATGTATGCTAAGCCATATAACTCACATAATTGTGGCCTATTTATTTCTGTTGTTTTGTATTGTATTTATTGTTATAAGAGAAAGAACCATTTGTTGGACTGAAAGGGGGAGCTGTTGGGGGAAAAAGATAAACCTTAAACTAAAAAAAAAAAGGTAGAGGATGGGGGGTTGAGGGGGAAGAGGGGGGAAGGGTGGGACAGGAAGGGGGAGTAGGGAGGGGATTGTGATTGAGATGTAACTTGAAGAAATAAAAAATAAATTATAAAAAAACAAGTCTTGAAGTTACAAATTCTGAAAAGTGAAGTGATATACATGGTAGGGAAATATAGCATAGAAAATGGTGCTACAAATTCAGGTTCCAGTTTTTTCTTTTCAAATATCTATTTACCCATTTTTTCACTTATTGCTTTAATAAAATTGTTTATCTTCAGTTTTCTTTTACAAAAAGTATTTTTAAGATATGTTTATGGGCATATATATACTTGGTGGTATGTACATATGACTATGAAAAACTGGACTTTTACAGAAGCTACCAGTACCTTGGGTTGTATTTATTTCCCTTAATTGCTATTCATTTTCTTCCTTTCTGGGACCTCACATCCTTGTGCCTATTAAGTAGACCCAATTTGGAATAAACAAACAGATTCCTGGCCTTCATAAGCCAAAGGCTGAAAATATATTATGATAATATCTGGGTTCTATGTCAAAGTTTGTCCTGATTTGCTATCACCAGCAGCCTGATGGACCCACAGTGCTCCCAATTTACCACTGTCTTTGTATTGTTGCTATAAAAATATTATGACTCTGTTACCATGTTGGAACATGGAGTTTGGTGTAACCCAATCCTGTTTCTGAGATATAGCCACTTATATTTTCCTTCAGAGTCATATCCTTATTATCTTTGATGTGAGAACTGGACATTTTGTGTTGGAAGCATTTTACCATACTCATTTCTAGGATGACAGGTGGTGGCTTTGAGATCCAGCCTCTGTTTGCTATACTATCTCTCTAGCCCTCATCCCATAATTTGTTTTAAGTACAAAAAATGCTTGATTATTCATTTAGATTAAGGGCACTGACCTTGAGCAGCATTAGGAATCTCCCACTTCAGTGGGTTTTCCATGAATTTGAACACAAAATATAAATACGTCCTTCTGTACATCTTTCCAGTTTTTATGGGTAGGCAGTTTTGAAGTAGACTTTTCTGCTTACTCAGCCTAAATGAAACTGCACATATAAAAGTGAGCTATTTAAAAAGGTTATATGATTCCATCTAAATACCATATCATAATGTTCTTTTTTTAAATTATAAGAGTGACAAAAGTACAGAAATTTAAAAGAAACTTTAAAAACTCACACACACCATATTTGAGTAGATATCAACAAGAGAATTTAATATTTTATATTATCACTTAGTCAAAAAGCCAATATTTCAATTTGTATTTTAATGTTTTTATTGTTTCTGTGTGTGTGTTTGTGTATGTGTGTGTTTTCATGATACATGTGTGTGGTTATGCATGCCACAGGGTGTGTATGTGTATAGGTCAAACAACAACATTGTCAAGTCAGTTTTGTCCTTTTACATTCATGTGAGTTTGAGGATCAAGCTCAGGTTAACAGACTTGAACGCAGCAGTTGCTCTTACTTGCTAAGCCACCTTGGCAACTCTGTACTTAATGCTGTTAGGAAAAGTTTATCTACACTGTTGGATCAGATGGGAAAAGGGCCATGGCTGCCCACTTGTCATCAGATTAATTGATCAAAAGACTGTTTATCCACTCAAACAACTAATGTACAACTGTAACAAGCAACTACTAGACTTTTCATTGGACCTATATCTTATTCATAGGTTCAGTCTCTCTTTAAAGGGAAGAAAATATTTCTGAGTGTCTATTAAACATCAAGTATAACCATGGGCAGTTTGTATAGCTATTCACCTGTCCTTATATCCATGCTCTTCTTCTACAAATCTGAATGGAATATACCTTTGTTTGACATGGAAGAAGAACTGAGATGGATGATTCCAGGGATACAGTGGGAATCTCAAACGGGTTCTGTGTGGATCCAGGAATCACAATCTACCTTTATCTGCCTTAGCTCATCAGATCTCAGTGCTCTAGTCTCTGATATAGGTCATTTATTGCTATAATTCTATGATTAAATATTTTCTTTAGAGTCTGGTTGTTTTAATTCCTAGTGACAACATCTTGCACTAAAAACTACCTGTAACCCCAGCTCAAGAGGATCCAGCATCTACTGTATTCCACAAGCATTAAAAACATATGCATATACCCACACATATAAGCATGATTGAAAATTAGAATAAATCCCAAAAGACTTGTCAAAAGTTTAGATGCTGATTTACTTTAATTTTTTATTTTGATACAGGATCTCATATAATAGGCTGTCCTTGAACTCACTATATAGTGGAGAATGATTGTGAACTCCTGACTTCCTGTCATCACCTGCACAGCTCTGGGATTGCAGGCCTGCTGCACCAAACCTGGATAAAATCTCATTGTTTAAAAGCAAATGTAAGGAATGAGCAGAAAATTGAGATGAAGCCTTTGCAATGGCTATCAACCTTCCTAGTACTGAGTCTCATCAATGCAATTTCTTATGTTGTGGTGACCCCCAACTATAACATCATTTTACTGCTGCTTTATAACTATAATTTTTCTACTTTAATTAATCATAATGTAAATATTTTGGAGATAGATGTTTTCTAAAATCCAGATTGACAGCTGCTGCTTAAAAGGAGAACTGAATATAAAAACTGAAATCTCAATTTTGCTTTTGCTTGGATAAGGTTTCATTAAAATGTGACAAAGTGGACCCTATTAGTTTTGTTACAGCTTTCATATTTTCTCAAGATCTCCTGCCAAATTTTGCTGGCTTCCTTCTCTTCTGTTGATGAAACTTTCTATTTATTTTTTCCAGGTGTTCCTCTTGTCTTTCCTCAGAAACAACCCCAGGATGGGAAGGTGGTTCTTGTTACTCTATCTTCCCTTAAAGTAGGTTATTCAAGGGACAAATCCTATTGACTACTTGTGCATTTAGTATGGTAAACCTAACAGGAATCAAACAAATTGTTTTAAAAAATGCTGATGAAGAAAACATGACTCCTAACTTGTAAGTTCAATCTGCGTTGCAAAGAGGGCAACTGACATGTACATTAAAGATCATCATATTTCGCTTGTTTTCTAGTGCTGGAAATAACTGTGTGGATACTGTTCGAAGAGGTTTATAAACAAGAAGTCAGTGCTCTTGGTGTTCTAGCGCTCTCCAATTGTCACCCACCTTACAGATGAAGAGAATGAGTTACTGAAGATATCTCTAAATCTGCACTGCTACAAGCAACAGACAGCTGATGGGAAGTAGCTCACCTTCCCCCTCAGAGCTTCTGCACAATCCTCATTGCAGTGGCCACACTGGCAGTGATGAAATGATTATAAAGAGATCCTAATAACCACCACCCCCACCTTAGCTATCAGACTATAGGAAAATGGAGCCCAAGAAATGTCTCCATGAATCCCATGCCAGGAGGAAAAAAAATGCTGAAGTCTGGTGCCAGACAGGTGGTCAACTTGCTTTCCAGAAAGAGATTTCACAAAATTTTATTGCAGGAAGAATTTTTATGTTATTTACCAAATGGTCTCAGAGTGGTATAAAAAAATAATTCAATTACGTTGGTTTGGGCATTTGTAGAAATAATCAGTTAAATTGTTTACCCGTATTTAGATTATTGTTAACTTGTTCGGCAGCTGTTAATTCTTATCTAGACATTATAAATGAGCACAGAGAGACCACATGGATTTTAACATGCCTAGGCCTGAACTGTGCAATCCTAGCCCATCTAAGCTAGCTCTTAATTCTATTACCCAAATATGACCCCATATGTACATACGTCCCCTTGGACTGCCATTCTCCATGATATGCTGATGTTCCTGGCCATGTGGAATGAAGTTCTTTTCTCTAACCCGAGGTGTGTGCCTCCTTCCTGCTGCTCCTGGCTGGAATCTTCTTCTTCCTGCTGCTGGCTGGAATGTATTAATCTTCCGTCTAAAGTTCAGGCTTCCTCCTCTAATCTCAGGAAGTCCCACCTTTCTCTGTCTTTGCCCAGTCTCAGGCCTCGACATTTTATTTAACCAATCGGAGTCAATGTAAGTAACAGACAGAAAGCAGGACCAATTAATTAACATTTAGAATACTTAACACTACCCCAACAATGTGGAGTTTACTTCTTACACTTATTTTCCAGGCAAGTTCATTTTGCTTAGACATATAAAATAATTTCAAGGAAACTTGCTTATATCTGACTCAAGGCCTATTTTAATGTAGTGTATCATTTTTGATAGACATTTCCTTGTAGCATCTCTCAAAATAAAGAGCCTTGAAATTGAAACCATAGTCCTGTAAGGCCAGAATGGCTTATCACATAATGTCCAATGACAGGTCACCTTTGCTTTTGCTACACAATCTCTTGTGTGTCTGCAATTATTAGGATAATGACACTGGGGCTGGAGCTTGGCATGGTAAAATGTCCTGTACAAGCATGAGGACCTGAGTTCAGATGCTTAGCCACAACCTAAAAAGCCAGACATGTTGGTGAGTGTCTATAACCTCAGCTCCTGAAAGGTATAGACAAGAAGATTCTCGGAGCTTGCTGCTGAGTAGTGAGCTTCAGGATCAGTAAGAAACCTGTCTTAAGGTGGAGAATGACCAGAGAAGATGCCAAGCTTTGAACTATGGTCTCCACACATACTTGCACATATTAGATGCACAACCACATGCACGTGTACATATTCATGAATACACAAACATACATACACACTCAGAGACATTCAAAGGTAATGACATCAAATATGAAGTTGAATGTTTGCCAATGATTCCTATTCTTATGCCTGTGTTTGTTTGTAAATCACTCAGAAAGAAGAGTGGGTCAAATGTACACTTTCTCCAGATACTTGTAGTTTATTCAGGAGGGTTATTTTCACCACATCTCTGGTGTACTACAACATAACAGGCCTCTCTTTTCTTATCTTCTCCCTCTTCACAGTGTTCATGTACTGGGGCTAGAGTATAAACTCTTCATTTATTCTGATTCCTGATTATACCTTCAACTAGAAAAAAAAACAAAGAAAACTCATTACAAACCTTCACTTATGATTCTGTCATTATGTGAAAATAATAATCGAGGGCTAGCAAACAACTTCAACAATGTATTTTTCTCTTTATCACCTCAATTGAGTAATTAATGGCAGCAGAACTGTGTCATGGAAACAGAGACTTCTATAGATTTTATTGCATTTCTGTTTACTAGATGGTTTTCATATTTGAAGTTTCAATGAATACCCACCATTAAAAAGATATAATAAAAAAGTTAGTAGAAAGGAAAGGCACATATGATTATCCATGAGTTTGTCTTTTAGAGCTTATATTAATCATTTTTAGATTGATAAGTGTTTAAAAATATTAGTCCAGATAAACACATCACCAATTCTGCCTTTCATTTTAAATGAATCCCATTTCTTATGTTTGCATTTCAATCTGCTTTAAGGAGTCAAAAATAAAATATATTATATCATAAGAGTCATAAAATGCAGGTGTTGGACTGAAAGAGCATCTCAGCACCTGCATTTTATTGGGACATAAAGGAGATATATAACCCACTTGAAACTAAGTTTGCCTTGCCTTTGTTTCTGCTGAGAAAGAATTTAAACTTGGCTGGTCCACCCTAAAGGAAGCATGAGCAAAGCTGTGCCTTTTAAGAGGGCAAAAAAGAAGGATGGAGCCTTTGCTTCAGAGGATTAATACCCAGAATTGCTAAGTTAGTAATAATATGCTTTAATCAATTATATGATGCACATTAAACAGGAACACACTAATAACTACATGTCATAACTGCCATTTGTTACTCAAATTTGATTCTCAGAAATCTAAGTGAACTACATATAAAAGCAAGTCACTAGAACCATCCTGGCTGGAATGAAGATGTTCTATGAAATATTATGGGCTTTCATTTGGTTATTGAATTATTAAGATAATGGACCCCAAAAATCTGGAATTTTCCCATGAGTCTCAAGATGAAAGGAGGGAAAACTTGGAGCCTAAGTTCCATCCAAAAGATGTGTTCCAGAAAGAGTTTTCACACAATGCTGACAACTTGTCAGAGGAACTTGAAAAAGAGGATCTGAGAAGAAGATAAATCGATGGCAGACAGGGCAACACATTGACTGGGACCATACCTTGACCAGGAATGCTTAGTTATACAAACTCTTGCCCTTTCTATAATCCTTACCCTCAAGTGAGAAGTTTGAAGTTAAGTGTGTGTGTGTGTGTGTGTGTGTGTGTGTGTGTGTGTGTGTGTGTG
>CAJQZJ010032546.1:4177581-4199835 GCA_907164525.1 Lophiomys imhausi
TGTGTGTGTGTGTGTGTGTGTGTGTGTGTGTGTGTGTGTGTGTGTGTATGTGTGTGTGTGTGTGTGTGAGAGAGAAATAAAATAAACACTATCACTTGGGAGTAATCTGCCATCTGTCATATTATTTTGCTGTTGTTTTAAATACAAATCTCTAAAATTTACTTCTAAATTAGGTGGCTATATTATCTAATATTCAGAGTAAGTAAAAACTGTGGGATCCTTTTAAGTATGTGAATTATTAACACTTCTGTTAGGATTGTATACATGTGTACAGTGAAATGGGAAGATTATACTCCTGTGTCTCCTGTCACTTCACTCCTTGGCATCTCCCTCCAAACATCTACCTCTCAGCTACAGGTTTTCTTCGTTTTATAATTAGCCCATTAATTCCATTCAGTGCTGCCCATAGATGCATGCATATCTGCATATTGAGCCATCCACTGGAACATGGCCATCCTATCTGTGGCCACATCCTCAAAGGTGTCTCTCCCTTCTCTGGCAGCCAAATGCTATCCAGGCGTCTAGTACTGGACAATTACTGGACAAGCTAGTCCTGATTTCCATTCCCTGATGCTGGCATCCTGTCCGTTGCTATTCACAAGGAGCTGTAGGTACATAAGTGGGCTCACCACCTGGTGATAAGGAGGGCCCAGCACTTCCCTAACAACAGACAATATATTGCATGCAAAGAAGCATACATGTGCAAAAACATTGTGCATGAAGGACTACAAAAGAAATGCATTTTGTGAGGCTTATTTAATCTTCATGGTAATTTTCAAATCATTTTATCCTTTCTATACATGAAGAAACAAATCCTAAAATAATTATACATTTTGTATAAATTATACATTTTTTTGGCCAGTTATGTTTAGTTCTCTCCTAGGTCTTTGGGTCTTTGATTTTTGAGCATCTAGCAGTGTCAGGGGTGGGTTCCCTCTTATGGTATGGTTCTCAAGTTGGAGATGTCATTGGTTGTAGGTGGACTGGGGCATGGTGGGAACAGTAGGGTTCAGGTGGTATGAGGATAGAAGGAGAATGCTGGGAGAGACAACTGAAATTGAGGGACAACTCAAGGGCAAGGTAAAAAGCTAGTGCAATTGAAATTGCCAGGAATCAGTTAGAGTGACCATAGTTAAGACTCCTAGTGATAGAGTATGAAGATCCTGAACTGGCCAACTCCTATAACCAGGCCAGATATCCAGTGGAAGGATTGGAATACCAATCTATCCACAAAAATTTTGATCTACAATTTGTTCTGCCAACATTTTGTGCTGGGATATAGAAGGCACAGAAATTGTGGGAGTGGTTATGCTGTTTTTTAAACATAGGATAATGTAACAGCCACAGATAAAAGATATCTCTTCAAATTTATAATGTCTTAAATATTCATGTTTTTCTTACTCTCTTACTTTTTCTTGTCTTTTTTTCCTTCATATTATTCTTTTTTCTTTCCCTGAGACAGGGTCTCCCTATACGATTATCCTGTAACTTGTTTCGTAGACCAGGCCTACTTCTGTCTTTTGAGATCTGAGATTAAGAGTGTGTTCCATCACAATAGGCCTGAATATTTCTGTTTTAAAATAAACCAGCACAAGGATTAAAAACTCAAATGACAGCACATGCTCTCAAGGCTGTGGAGAAATGGAAACACTCCTCCATTGCTGGTGGGAGTGCAAACTTGTACAACCACTATGGAAATCAGTCTGGCGATATCTTAGAAAACTTGGAATATCTCTACCTCAAGACCCAGCCATACCACTTCTGGGTATACATCCAAATGATTCTTCACCAAACCACAAGGGTGCTTCCTCATCTATGTTCACAGCAGCCTTATTTGTAATAGCCAGAAACTGGAAACAATCCAGATATCCCTCAACCTAGGAACGGATAAAAAAAAAAAAATACTGTGGTATCTACTCAACAGAATACTACTCAGCCATCAGAAACAACAAAAATCATGCAATTTGCAGACAATTGGATGGAACTAGAGAAGCTCGACTCATCCTGAGTGAGCTAACCCAGGCTCAGAAGGATGCACATGGAATCTATTAATTTATAATTAGATTTTAGCCATATAGTACAGAATAAATATACTACAACCAATGCACCTGAGGGAAGAGGAACATAGACCTTTTTTACCTATCCATGAGGTAATTTGCCCTCGTGGTGCTGCCTTGTAGGCCCCCAATGTATGAGGAGGCTCTTGGCCCTCATATGAGTGCTGATCAGGGGTGGGGGACTAATATGTAGGGATACTCCCCTCCAGAGGTGTGGGATGGAAGGGATAGGTGGTAGAGGGTGGGAGGGAAGGACTGGGAAGGGTGGTAAGAAGACACTGTGATGGAGATTTAACCTGAAGTAATAAGTAAACATTAAAAAATAAATAAACCAGCATAAGTGAGATGGATTATCAATTAAGAGTACTTGTTGTAAAGCTTGAGGACATGAGTCCAACCCCTGTGTATATGGTAGAATGCAGAAACCAACCCTTGTAATTTATCCCCTAACCTCTATACCATAGAGGTCAGGCAGTGGTCATAGAGTACTCAATGGATATGTAAATTATCAATAAACTTCTTAAATAGTGTCGACCATCCTTTGTCATTGGAGATATTAAAAGTATTGTGTTATTACATCTAAACTGAGGAAGAATGGCAAGTGTCAAAAAAAATTTAAAATTATGAGGCAAGTTAGTATGAAAGCTGAGTTAGATATAGAACTTTAAACACATGGAGATGGTTAGATAGTAGAATGTTAAAGTCAGGGGCCAAATACATATGGACTGGACATTGGGAATGTATGCTAAGCCATATAACTCTTATAATTGTGGCCTATTTATTTCTGTTGTTTTGTATTGTATTTATAGTTATAAGAAAAAGAACCATTTGTTGGACTGAAAGGGAGAGCTGTTGGGGGGAAAAAAGAAATAACTTTAAAAAAAAAAAAGAAGGGAAGAGGATGGTGGGGTTGAGGGGGAGGAGGGTGGAAGGGTGGGACTGGAGGGGGGAGTAGGGAGGGGATTGTGATTGAGATGCAACTTGAAGAAATAAAAAATAAATTATTAAAAAAAAACCCCAAAACCAAAAACAAAACAAATGATGCTCACCTGGCAGGGAAGATAACATGATCACAAAGTTAGTTTCCTCAGAGAGAGGGTTATCCATTACATTCTAGGTATGCTTACCCTTCAATTTCCCCAAATGTGGGAAGCTCATCTACATAATTTATGGTACATGGTACTGTGTTCATGCTCTCCCACACAAAATAATTTGAAAAAAATATAAAAAAGAAAAAAAATACTGTAAATATTTGTGGAAACGAGGAAAGGAAACACATAGCCTTTGTGACAATCCAAGGTGGTCCATCCATTATAGGAAATTAGTGTGGAGTTTTCTCAGAAACTGCTATTAAAACTACCATATGAATCAGGTGTATAACTCCTGAACTCATACCTAAAGAACTCTATCAGATCACAGAGATACCTGCACATGAATGATTATTTTTGCTGTACTCACAATAGCAAGGAGATAAAATCAACCTAGATGCCCATTAACAAATGAACTAACCATGAAAATGTGGCACATGGAGACAATAGAATTTTATTCATCCATAAATAAAAGTGAAGTGATAGAATTCTGAGGAACACAGATGGAATTGTGTTCCTTAAACATTCAGTGACTTGACCCAGGCTCAGAGACATAAACACTGTATGCTAATTCTTATATGCATATTCTAGCTTCTAAATGTCACATAGTTGTATTTATATGAGAATGAGTGTATACAACAGCCAAGAAACTATAAAGAGACTCAAAGAGGAGACAAAAGTAGCATTAAGGGAGGGACGTGAAATAGTAATATAATACATGTGACATGAAAAGCAGAATATGAATGGTAATCAGGAAACTGGACCAGGGAGATAGGGGAAAGGGAAGGTAGAGGAGAGAATCAATCAAAGCTAAATATGAGCAAACAGGGGATAATTAAACCCATAGTGAGAATTTTGGTTTCTTTAGGAACCCAGTTATGTTATGTGAATGTATTTTTGTTTTAATCTCAGGTATGAGATATGTGTTTCCTCAGATTATCCACAACAGCTAACTATAATTGGTCCCATGCTCTAGGAGGGGCATGATTTTGCTAGCTGAGGATAGTTTATGTTTGGAATTCTGGGGACTGTTATGTCTATACTTTGTTTCAAAAATGTTTGGAGAATGGATGAGAAGTTTGGAAAACTGCAAGTAGATATGGAGGGGTGTGAGAAACAAAGAAACAAAAAAGAATGAATGAATTGGAAAAGCCAAAAGGTTCGCTCTATTCTCTCATTTCTGAAAGGATTGCAGAATTGGATGTTCAACTAAAAATATTGCAGGTAGAGGTACAATGACTTAGAAAGCCAATAGTGTACAAAGGGAAGGAATAAATGATTCAGACCCTGTGACTGAGCAACAGAGCAGGAGTTTCCTACAGGATGAAATAAAGAAGAAAAATTGGGATAGAAATCAGATATCAGCTTCACCCAGTGATGAGTACTTTTGGGTTTCAAGTCCCCACAGACCATGAGTGGGACAGGGAACGAGAAAGAGGAGCAGGCTATTCAGGATGACAGGGTTAAATAAACCAGCCTATTTCAAGAGAAAGGGATACTCTTGAGCCAACTGTGCCCGCAGAGGAAGATAACCTGAGGTTAAAAAAATCACCATCGCTTTTCCAAGTAATTGCGCTTTACATGCCTGGTAATGGTGTTGATCATGATTATGATGAAATAACATGACATCCTGTAAAAATGATAGATCTGAGGTCTTTTAAAGAGGCTATTATTTCCTATGGAATGCATTTTCCTTATGATAAAAAAATATAAAATCAATTGTACTACCCAAAATAGAGTTATTACCCAAGTCTGGTTAAGTCTGTTAACAGTTTTCCTAGAAGCTGGTTGACAGTTGCAATGATTAATTTGGTGGAGACAGGAAGCTGAAGTTAGTGAACAATGAAATAGAGCAAGCAGAATGAATATTGTAAAATATCTGTTACTTGGTGAAGGGAACTCTGATTTGCAAGAACGGATTCAATATGATGATGATGCTATAGAACAATGCCAGTCAACAACTTTAAGAATTCAGTATAAAGTTGAAAAACCAAGGAAAAAAAATCCACCTCATTTAATAAGATTATGTAAGACTCTGTGGAAGACTTCACAGATTTTTTTTGCAAATATTTGTTTCAACTGTAAAAAAAGCCTTATGGGACCCTGATGAGAGACAGATATTGATAAAGACCTTGAAATTTAAGAATTCAGGTACTGAATACTAAAGATATATTATATCACTAATGGTGTGTTTTGGAAGAAGGTCTAATACATTAGTTCTCGGGAGCTGATTTCAGTGCTCAGAGATCTGGTTACCAATGTTTCTAAGGCACTCTCTGATTGGTTATCAATTAATTGGGCAGAAGAGTATAGGAAGGTGGGAATTCCTGGGCCAAAGAAAGAAACCCTGGGTTTTACACACAGGAACCTCTCTTCTGGCCAGTACTCCAAAGTAGCAGCATGTTTTAGTGTGATCTTTGAATGTATAGCAAGCCACATGGCTGGTTCGGATTAGGTGGTCAGGTTCCAATTGAGAATCTCCTCAGAAAAGGCCTAAGAATTAACATATTAAAAGGTATTGGTGCATTTAATTATTGTGAAAAAGCTGCCACGGGTTTCAAGCCTCCAGCTAAGGTGAGCCAGAGCTGCTGGCCTACCACCAATATAAACAATATAACAGTTTATTGTTATTAATAAATATGTTAGTTAACAGAGTTGTGGTTTCAGGAGTAGTGAAGGCAACCCTTGGCCCAGGGCTTAATCCTCAGGATAGGTAAGGCTGCCAGCTAAGGCAAGCCAGGCCTGCTGGCCTCCCTCCAAGCCGCAGTAGCTGTCCAAGCAGACCTACAGGCCTCTCACACAGCCACTGGCTGCCCTGCTGGCCTAGCATAACAGTTTATAGTTATTAACAAATATCCTTGTTAACAAGGTGGCAGTTTCAGGTGTGGACAGCACTAATGGGTTAATGAATAAGAGATATGATTGACATTGGCTCTCACAAACATCATGCTAATATCATAGGACAAACTATAGCTAAAGTTCTCTGACCTCAAAATACACAGTGCTTTAATTGTGGTGAATTTGGCCACTTACAAAGATATTGTGACCAAATCATTAAAAGCCTCAGACCTCAAAATATACAGTGCAATAACTGTGAGAAATATGGTACTCTTTGATCCAGATTTCAAAATGACTGTTGTATTAACTGTGAGAAATAAAATATTGTCGACCAGAGAGATAAACAAACTGTTTCTAAAGGCAATGGGTTTTTTGGAAAGAACCACTAGGCTTCCTGGGGCTTTTATACATTGTAGAAAAGGATGTCATTGCACAAATGAGTTCAGGTACTCAGGAAAATCCAAAGCAATTTCTTGCCATTGGGAAATGATTTGGGGGCCATAGCTCAGGGTCCTGCAGCAAAAAGTAGAAACTATTTCAGACAAGAACTGTTGGTTATGGAAAGATAACAGGTTAAAGAGAGCCACCAGGTTATAGAAAAACACCTTGACCTATGATTTGAAAAGTATTTAGTGTGGGGCATACAGACTGGGTGACCAGGGAACAGGCATTCAGAGATGTGTCCAGACACTGAAAATCTCAAATGTTGAGACTGACAGGAGTAAGGACTGCTTCCTCCTTGTTCTGTTCTTGCATACCCTGGAACATGTAGCCTGGCAACCTTCAAACTCAAAATTCTCAATAAGTCACATAGCCTGGGACCTGGATTACCTCTCCATGGAAATGAGGTACCCCAATACCTTAAGCTCCAACCAAAAATGTGAACCCACCCTAGAAATTCCTTCCCACTTTCCAAGATTTATATAGCCCCTGTTCACCCTGGAGTAAACAGTTGAGCTGTTTTACTAGAAATCATTTGAGAGAGCTACTTTACTAAGAATTGTAACAGTATGATATTTGGAGAACGATTTCTCCCTCTGACCCCCAGCATTCCTGGGCAGACCAGCTGTAATACTAAGATCTTCAGAAAAGGCTTTCCCTTCCCAGCACTCCCAGTTGGATTGTGGTCCTGCAGATTAGACCTGTTTTGGACTCTGCTTCATCCTTCCCATCTCACTGGGCAACAGTGCCCAAACACCCCGAGGGAGACATGACGCTGCAATTTATGTCGTTGAAAATGTCTTTGTCTATAATTTCTCACTAAACACAGTTAAATTAATGGCTTAAAACAGAAAGAAATGTAGTGAGTATTTTCGTTTCTTTAGAAACCCTGTTATGTTATGGGAATATGTTCCTGTTTTAATTCCAAGTTTGCAATATGGAGCTACTTCAGATCTTCCACAGCAGTTGGGATTAACCACAATTTATCTTGTGCTCTGTATGTATGCATGTGTGAATATGTAGTCTCTCATTTCTGTTGCTTTTGTGTTGCCTAACACATTATGTACAAAAAGAAAATCACTTTAGGGCTAGGGTGTTTTTAGTGCACTGGCATTCTCTATCATTGTGCACTGACTGTCCCTTAAAAGTGAGTCACTTAATTACTCTCTGAGTCACTTAATTACTCTCTGATGATAAGAAGATTCACAGCAGAAGTTCCACTGGAGCATTACTGTCCACATGCATCATCCTTGAATTTAGGAAGTTGCCTGCAACTAACTGAGCAGTCTTCCAAGACAGGAAGCTGATACTGTGAGTAGGAAGGATAGAGGAGAGGTCTAAAAATGAGAAAAAGTGTGACCTTGAATGAATATGTCATCACTATCAACAGAAAGAAGGCCGGAGTTCTGGTTAGATATTTATGGTTGCATGGTAGAATTGTCTCCCTATTTAGCCCTTCTCTTCACATGCTTTCAAGAAAAATGTGATAGAATACCTGTGGAGACCACCTGTGATCTCCAGAACTCATTCTGTACCAGACAGAGATGCTGTGCACTTGCCACCATGCTTTCTTCAAACTTCCATATTGTGCTCTTTAAGACAACACACACAATAGGTCCCATTCAATGCCTTGTTTCTTTATTACTTTGCTATTGCAAATGCAGACATTTGTTAATTACATCTTAGAGTAATATATTCAGATTTAGAGCTGAGAAAGTTTATTCTGCTAAGTTTCACAGAAAGGCTAAGAAGAATGGCCCTTTAGGCCTCAGAAGCTGGGCATCATACATCAATGGTGTGACATTCATTGTGTAGCTGAGGATGGCTTTGAATTTCTGACCTTTGTACCTGCACCTCCTGACTATTGGAATTGCACATATGCACCACTGCTCTAAATGTCCTGTGGTTGTGGATTAAACCTAAGGTTTCTGTATGTTGGACAATCATATACTTACAGCCTATGTGTTGATTTCTACAAATATAATTATTCTCAAAAATGCATTTTCAACATTCATTGTATTTAATTTACACTGGCTACTTTGCTCATAACACCAACAACAGTCCCAATTCTATCTTCCTGCAGGGTCTTCTTTGTCTGATCTGCTGAGATTTCTCTGGAATCAGCACACAAAAGTATCACATAATGTGGCTCACCACTTTGGAAGATAAAATCACTTCTTGACCAAAGTAACATACAGTGTTGAGTATCAATGAGTCTCAAGAGCACTGAGCTTCATGAATACTCATATTAGTGTAAATAATTTCAAGGAAAATATGTTTAACTACAAATTCCACTTAAGACTCTGCACCTCCCTCTTTCATCATTATTTCAGTATAAGCTCTAGAGATAGAATTGAACTGGACTCAAAGATTCCAGTCTATTGCTAGTTTGGGTAGAATTACTGCCATCACAAATTATATTTTTCATCAAATTATTCACCCATATATCAGTCCATATAATTTATCTATTCATTGTCATAAGACTTGGCCTATGTTCAAAAATTAGAGTGCCAGAATAAAATGGTAAAATCTAACCTCATTATTTTACAAATTAAAATCTACTAACCAGGATATTGTGCTTTATATATAATTTATTTTAAGGAGACAAAGTATCATATCCTTGAAAGTATGATTTGGTATTATGTTGTGTATGTTGGGTTAAATGTGAAGAAAGTACATTTATGTGTTCATGCTATTCTTATGATCAATTATTTCTAGAGTTTTTTTAAGTCACTATTATATATCCCAGTAAAGAGACAACACTTACCATTCATTTGTATTTAATATGAATGAATGAGTGAATGAATAAATGAAAGAATCCAATAGTCACACTGTGAATTCCTACTGCATAGTAAATGTGCTAAACATTGTTATTTACATAATAAATGCATAGCATTCTTGTCTTCAAAATTTTTGAACAAATAAACTGTTGACTATATGTGTTGCCCTAATGTTCTTTGTGAACTCAAAGACCCTCTTGGAAGTGCTTCTCTGCCATCCAAAATGATGGGTGACTTCTTGTTGAATTGTTATTATTATTATTACTTTATAAAATTAATATGGTTGCAATTACTCTTC
Source organism: Lophiomys imhausi (assembly GCA_907164525.1). Classification (NCBI taxonomy): domain Eukaryota; kingdom Metazoa; phylum Chordata; class Mammalia; order Rodentia; family Muridae; genus Lophiomys; species Lophiomys imhausi. The sequence continues at coordinate 4,187,084 of CAJQZJ010032546.1, forward strand.
AACCAGCTATTTCTCCCAATAACCACACATAGAGACTATGATTTCGTTAAACAAGACTGATCACAGTGTTGGGCATAAAATCTAATCTAATGCCCCATGACTAATCTATTTTCTTCTGCAAAAAACCCAATTCTTGCATTTATAATTTTCTCTGCAATTGATTCCTTCTCATCATGCCTCCTGGACTTTTGTTCCTCATGGCATTAATCTTCTCCCACTGTTCTCTCCTCTTTCTCTTTCTCCTCCTCTCATAGAAGTGGAAGTCCCCAAGCTATTCTCTCTAAAGCCTAGTTACTGGCTGGCCATACGTATTGGCAAAACAGACAAGGAATGGTGACTCTGTTTACATGAACTTGGACATGGTATTCTAAAATAAACATAACAAAGGTATGTCCGGGGTAAAAACCAGACAGTCAATAGGGAAATCACTATTTGAATAAACAAGGGTAAACATTATATAGTGCAAAACAAAAAACAAAAAAAAAACAAAATGAAACAACTTCTGAAGAAAGAAAAATTTAAATGGAGTCAATAACTAGAAACTTTGGTGGAGTCTGGATGGACCAAGAATCTACTATTAGAACCTGTGCAACTTTGTTAATAACATTCATTTTAGAAGAGCCTATTAAGAGAAGATGAGATTAATACAATCAGATCATTAATCCAACAAATACTTGTTGGGTTCCTAATGAGCCTGACATAGTAACAGTGATATCTGTGCCTTTAATTTTAATATAATGGAAAGATTAGGGCAGGAGAGATTGCTCAGTGACTGAAATGTTAGATTTACAGCATGGATATCAGAGTTCCGTTCTTAAAACCCACATAAAAAAATGCTGAGCATGAGTTTTCATCTTATAATACCAAATTGGAGAAGCAGAGATGAGCAACTCATGGGGCTCTCTGGCTAGCCAGTCTAGTAGATTTTGCAAGTGACAATTCAATGAGACTCCAGATTCCAAATAACAAAGTGGATGGCTCCTAATACACAACACTTGTGTTTAAACTCAAGCCTCTAGACACTTGTGTGAGGATACTGCCAATGCACACCATGCTTGTGAGTATGTATGTGCACACACACACACACACAAATGTGAATAAACAAAAACATGATGGGTAAGTCAAGTTATTATGAGGGAAAAGGTGAATGATAAGACATGGAAAGTAAAGAGTATAATTTTAGAATGTTAGAAACACTTGTCAAAGAAACAAAAATGATAACACAACCTTTAAACAGAGACGTAAGTGATCCCTCTATATGAGATACTGTGGTTATGTCACTTGAGGCAAGCTAAGAATACTGCAGTCTTAACCTATTTAGTCTGTTAATGGAACAGTAATGGAAAGACAAAATTTAAGCATTATAATTCTATTCTAAATTTGATGGGAAGTGCTGAGTGTGTGTTGAACCAGGAGTGGTAGGATCTGACTCACAGCTCTTTTGGGCTTTTTCAAGAAAGAAATCTCTGGGGCCAGAAATCAAAGACCAGCAATATTAGTGAAGAAGCCATGACATTAAGGTTCTATAAGAAGAATATACAGTGGGAGATGGTTGAATTGGTGGTAAGCCTTTCTCTTGGCAAGAAAAACTACTTGCTTCAACTGTAGACAGATTGCTGTCCAAAAAGGACAAAATTTGGAAGCAGATAAGTCGACAGCCTAGCTCTGCCAAGACAGGGTAGGTAAGTCCTTCATAATTCCTGCTCTACAACCAATGTCTGTCAGAGAAACGGGGCCAAATGGCTGAAGATTGATGCTGTAATGTATGGAGAGAAAATGGGAACTGTCCAGGCAGCCACTGGTATGTCATTTCTTAGTTTTGGAAGCTGTAGGCCCTGCACTTCCTATAAAATCAGATATATTTATCCCTCTCAGGTCTCTGAGGTGGTTGAAGAATAGATAGCTAGAGTCTCATAGTTAAATTTTGAGTTGTTTAGGAATCAAGAGGGTGTTCTGGATCTAAGAAGATATTTTTAAAATTGTGAGTCAAGTTAGTATGAAAGCTGAGTTAGATATAGAACTTTAAACTCATGGAGATGGTTAGATAGTAGAATGTTAAAGTCAGGTGCCAAATACATATGAACTGGACATTGGGAATGTATGCTAAGCCATATAACTCTCATTGTTGTGGCCTATTTATTTCTGTTGTTTTGTATTGTATTTATAGTTATAAGAGAAAGAACCATTTGTTGGACTGAAAGGGAGAGCTGTGGGGGGGGGGGGGGGGAAGAAATACCTTAAAATAAAAAAAAAAGGGTAGAGGATGGGGGGGGTTGAGGGGAAAGAGGGTGGAAGGGTGGGATGGGAGGGGGCAGTAGGGAGGGGATTGTGATTGAGATGTAACTTGAAGAAATAACAAATAAATTATTTTTTAAAAATGAGAAAAAAAAACAAATAAAGAAATGATACCATATTGTAAAACTGACAAGGAGTGGAAAGTAGACAGTTCCAAGTATATTTGAAAGTGGTCCTGAATACCAAGAAAAAGCTTTGTTTGCATTATGTGGAAGCATCTGCATAAGATCAGAAAAAAAGTGTGATTCTACAGAAAATTTGGATATTCTTTTTAATATGTTTTTCATCACATATTTTAGTACTTTATTTTTTATGATTTTTTCTTTCTTTATTGTTAGGTACAACATATAAATACATAAAACAAAGATCTTCTTTGACTTGAGATATAAAAGTGAAGAAGTCTCAAAAAATTTCTTTTCAGAAAGTATGAAACAGGAGAGCGCTCAGATCAACAATCATACTGAAAGTCAGAAGCAGTGGGAGCAGAAAAGGGACTGCTCCTCCTCTCCCAGATCCTGGACCATGGAGGTTTATTATCAGCATTTATTCCAAAGGGAAAAGATGCTGCACCAGGAAACTACCCAAACATCACTCCCCTTCACAGGGAGAAAGAAAGGAAATACCATGTAAAAAAAAAAAAAAAAAAAACTCCTTCCCACTGCTCCAAACTGAAGAAGAGAAAAATGTCTCTCCACTAGCTTTCCTGGGACTATTGCATCTTACTTGGCACTTACCAAAACCCATCCAACTAAGTCCCTAACCAAATCCAGAAGGTACCCAAAGATTTCTGGGGAGGGGGAGAGGCTGGTGTGATACAAATTTTATTTAAAGTTATCACTGGTGCTTTTTCTTGCTTTTTAGTTGTTTGCTGACCTGTTCTTCCACCTACATGGCCAGATGTAGGGCCTTGATGATTTCTCGCAGGGCAGAAAAGTGCTTAGCCTGCTGCAACAGGACACATTCTGCTTTGTTCACAAAGGTCTCTAAGTCATACTCTGACTGATTGGTCATCTCAGAGAGCTAAAGCCAACCCAGCCCTTGCTTGTCCATAGCCCTCTCTTTCAGCTCCCTGATCTGAGTCATTACTTCATTACAGCTGGACATCTGACAAGACAGCTCCTCCTCTTCCTTGGAGAAATTGTCTGCCAGAGAGGTACAGTTAGAGCTGGCTTCTGTCTCTTCTATTTCCATTTGAATTGACTGCTCTCCACTGGGCCCACTATGGGGTTTCAGCTCCTTGATTCTGCCTCCATATATCAGCATGTTTAAAGTATATTCACAAGAACTTATGTCTGGTGAGATCATAGAGCTCATGCAAGTCCTTGAGTTTTCCCTGATGAAGGATTCCCTCAACACCTGTGTCAGCCTGCACTCTCAGAACAAGGAATGAGCCTTGTTCTTTCCCAGTGCCCTGAAGCACTCCTTCAGAGCTAGGAGAGACTTGTTAATTTCTATACCCTCCATGAGAGACTGCCGGTCAGCACTAGAAATGTCGGTGACTCATTCATTCCCTGCCAGATCCGTCAAAGGGAATTTACCAGGTAATCTCCTTTTGGCTCAAAGAAGAATCTGGAAATAGGCTTGGAGATGGAGGAAATGGAGTTGGCAAATGTTTTTCCAGAAGCTCTGCAGGTGCTGCCCATGTTGATCATCTTAATGACATCATCAGCACAGTTAACCAGGTACTCCTGCAGCCCCACGACCTGAACCTGCTGCTTGCTGTATTCGAGCACACATAATTTGGCCTTTTTTTTTTTTTTTTTTTTTTTGAGCAGAACAAATACCTTCTCATTGTAGATATTGAAGAATGTCACATAACCTTCTGGGTTTAAGTTATGGTAGCGAGATGGATTCTTCAGAAGGAAGACATTCTGGGAAGCCATTGCATGGATCCCTTTAGATGCATTCTAACTTTTACCAGACAAGTCTCCACCCATTGTTCATGTCTTCCCACTGATGATAGGCAAAGCATGTTGCTTTTCCCCCTTCAAAAATCATCTGTACCAATGGCCTTGCTCTGAATCTGTAGAAGACCTCATTGGAAGTTGTTTCATCAAAGTCTAAGTTGAAGTAGAAAGACTGGTTCTCAAGATATTTTGTTAAATCCACTTTTAACAAGGGTTCATGCACTAGGAGGAGACACCTGCTGAGAACAGAAATCATATCCATTTCTTTCTTGGCCAGTTCTTGTTTATTCAGTGAACACTTTCTAACACATATACTGTTGGGGTAGTGTTCAGCATTCTAAATGTTAATTACTTGGTCTTGTTTGCTGCCAGTAACTTATATTGACTCTGATTGGTTAAATAAAATGCCGAGGCCTGAGATTGTGCAAAGACAGAGAAAGGTGGGACTTTCTGGGATGAGAACAGGAAGCCTGCACTTTAGACAGAGGATTAATTGATTCCAGCCAGCAGCAGGAAGAAGGCATTCCAGCCAGGAGCAGCAGGAAGGAGGCACACACCATGGGTTAGAAAAGGGAACCTCATTCCACATGGCCAGGAACATCGGCATATCTTGGAGAATGGCAGTCCAAGGGGACGTATGTATATATGGGGTCATAATTGGGTAATAGAATTAAGAGCTATCTTAGATGGGCTAAGATTGCACAATTCAGGCCATGGCTTGTTAAAATCCACGTGGTGTCTGTGTACTCTTTTGTAACGCCTGCTTAAAGATTAACAGCAGGAAATCAATTAACGATAACATAAATACTGGGTAAATAATTTAATTAGTCATTTTTTTTTTTTTACAATACACTGATCCTGTGCTCTTGAGTAAGGTCAGTCACAGTAAGCAGGTGACATTCCATAGTAATCAAAAAATCTTTAGTCATTTTGACAGATTTCAAGTTTGGAATGCTGCTGTCATTTTCCTGAGTTCACTTTATTCTTATTTCTGAGTTCTGGGTCCTTTTCTCTTCCTGTGTGGTCTTTATTTTCTCAGTTTCCTTCACAATACATGATTTCCTCTGAACTGAATTCCCACAGTTTGTAGAAGAGCTACTTTTGGTGGGGTGGACTTGCTCTTTTGTTTCCTCACCCACTATGGGCAATGGTAATTCTGTCACTGTAGAGTAGAAGGTCCTAGGGTGGTTGGTGAGAACAGAAAACTGATTTTTAGAGTTTGTAGGCACAGGCAACTCCACTTTCATTTCTTTCTCCTGAGTGGCAATTTGAACGTCTGAGACAGTGGACATGCCAGTGGAGTGGCTTCAAAGACCTTCGTTTGGAGCCACAAATTTGGACTTGAGTGATCTCCATTTTTGTTCCATGACAGTTACATTTTCCTGCAGTAACAGATTGTCTTTTGAGTGTAAGGGAAGAAGCTTTAATAATTCTAGATTTATTGCAGCCATGTCATCATCATTGATCTTTAGTTCTATTAAGCACTGATCACTACAAAATAGTAGTTCTTTAATAATGTTTTGCCATCTCAATGAAATGGGTTTCTGGTTTCCAGGCCAATGGGAGATTGTGAGTAATGAGAATGAGGTGGAGAGGAAAGCAGACAGGCAGGCACAGAGAAGTCCAGAGAAAACCTACACCACTTGTCTTTCCTACTGATCTGCTGGACAGTAATGTCCTGCTGACCACAGCTCCCCTGAGCAATTCTTGCTGGCTCTTTTTCCTTTGTGGTACCTCTTTCTGCCCATTCCACTGAAACATAGAATTTCTCCAGGTTCACTGTGCTTATATTGGCACTGTGAATTAAGCCAATACTTCTTTGAATGTTGATGGAGAGAAATGGAAACAATGTGTACATGCATGCATGTATGTGTACACAGAGAGTATCTCTTTCTACTGCCATAGCTGGTTCTGCAAACCCTCCACAGGCTACTAAATTCTAAGATATCTGGAGCTCTGAGTTCCACAAAACATATAATGGATGCACAGTAACTAAAGAAACCACTCCTCTCGGTACCTCCTTCATCCACAACTTTATGGTTATACATTCTGTCTTCTCAATACAAGATTTGTTCCTCCCATAAGAATCAAAGAAAATGGCCATCAACAAGTATGGGCTGCTCATCAATCACAGGACATAGGGTTTTCTGTACTCATTCTCATATGGGTGAGTTCAGAGTCCTTGCTGAACTATATGTCATAGTATTCTTCAAATAAATCTCTTATTGAAAGGACTATTTGTTCTAGTATTCCCCCCCCTTGATCGCCAAATGCCCTTCAGAAGAATATTGTGGGTAAGAGATATGGTATAATGTTTGAAGGAAAGACAAGGTTTTTAAATAAGGTGTACTTCCTTTTGGGGACTGTTACTGGGTATGATGGTCCTTTGAAAATATGCCTCATACTTTGGGAGGTTGAGAGATGTGTGAGTCAGGGAAGTGCTTTGTTCACAAGAATAAGGACTTAAGTTTTCATGACTAGTACCTTAGTAAAACAGGCAGAGTAGTGCAATATAAATCCCATCCCTGGGAATCAGTCCAACAGAACCAGTCACCTACAAGTTCAGAAAGACTATTACCCCAAATGCAAAATCTGGAGAGTGAGAAAAGTGGTCTGGCTCCACTAGCATGCAAACACACACATGGATATGCACACCTATGCACACATACATACATGTGCACACACATTCCTAAACATATACATACATACATACACATGAGAATCCCTTCATAACTCCTGATGCAGATGGAGACAGAATAGCTCAACTTGCCCTTTACTTTTGCTAGGATGCTGAAGTTCCTTAGGCCTTGCCCTTTGGAGAGGAGTATTTGCAAGACACCAAGAAGCGTGATATATCACAGAATGTTTTCTTCACATTTGGATCTTAATGAAGTAAAACTAACATTCAAAAAAACATCTATTTTGGAAGTCTTATCAAGTTTCCATCAACTCATTAATGTTCTTTTAATCTTCCACTTTCAACAGTTTAATTTAGCTGGTTTCTAATTTACATAAAGACAACATCCTTAAGTGATTTAATCCAAGATTCTGCCATTCTAGTAAGCCTATTGCTATTTATTGATTTTCATTAATATATGCACACCTCAGCTACTAGCCTTGCCAATGCAAATATTCCTTTTAAGGACTCTTTCCTTTTGTTCCAGAGTTGAACAATCATTTCCCTGTGCCTTCTGGTAGCATCATTCATTAATGTATTTATTTATTTTTCTGATATTCATATTGAGTGTTTAGGGTGTCCCTGGCAATGTATGGATGTGCTTGTTGTGATAATTTAATAATACAGAAACACTGGCAAAGGAGAGAGCACCTCCTCCTACTGTGTAGCTTAGGGAGGTAATACTGCTGAAGTGCCAGCAAACAGAACCTGAAGACAAGAATCAGTACTTTAGAGAGGAATTTCCACAGGGTGGGAAAAACATGGAAAAATCTGTTGTCAGGTTGAACACATAGCTTGTTTTGTAGAGAAATTGCCTAGCAGTCACAAGCCCCAGATAGATTCAAAACCCTGCACCTTATAAGCCAAATATTGTAGAATATGTGATGGGGTGGTGTTAAGCATTCTAAATGTTAATTGGCTCTGTTTGCTGTCTGTTACTTAATTGACTCTGATTGGTTAAATAAATGCTGAGGCCAGGAGATTGGGCAAAGACAGAGGTAGACAAGACTAAGGTTCACGGGCTTTTAGAGAGATACAGAGCATCTTGGGAAGAGGAAGCCAGAGAAGAAGCCAGGAGTAAACAAGGAAGACACACCATGGGGTAGATTAAAGAAGATCCTTCCACATGGTCCAGAACATCGACTTAGCATGGAGAATAATCGTCCAAAGGGACAAATGTATTTTGGGGGTTATATTTGGGTAATAGAATTGTGAACTAGCTAAGATGGGTTAGGATTGTACAACCCAGGCCCAGGCTTGTTAAGATCCACCCGGTGTCTATGTGTATTCATTAATAATGGCGGGTTAAGGATATACACCACCGAGCAATCAAAGATAATATAAATACTGGTAAACAATTTAATTAGTTATATTTTTTCTACAAATATGCCTATAGCATAAGCGTTTTTTGAAGTCAAGGCATGTGGATCTGGAGTTCAAAGTCAGTATTTGCTGCCTAGGAGGTTGGAGGTGGCTGAGATACATAATATCCTGTCAAACAATATCTCTTGTGTTCCATTGCTGTTAAAAGCTTGTTGTATGGTGGTGGTGAGCCATGAAAAACAGACAGCACAGAGTATTTTATGCTCATGGATGAATAGATTAGGATGAAGGTGCAGATATTATTCAATGTTAAAGGAAGAAAAATAGGGAGTTTTCTTACTCTAAAATAACACATTTCAATTCATATGTGATATGTATATATATATTCTGTAAGATGTACAGAATGATAGTTTTATTGACAAACACATATAGTCACATGTGTTTATCATGCAAATCTTGGATTCTTAGTTTTAGGTACCTAGTACAATGTGTTGAAATGGTTTAATTTTAGGATACATTATAAATGTCTTATTCCAACAAAGCATGTATCATGAAAATCTGTTTTTCATTTTCTTCAAGAGCCAGAAGAGAGAACTGGGTCCAGAGTCTTCTGTATATCGTAGGACCAATGTAGTCAAAACCTCACAATAGCTGTGATTAGCAGCAGAAGGCAAGACACACCTAATCAACATTCATTCATGGAAATGCCAGTGACTCTTGATACCAACTCTAAGCTGCAGCTACTGGAAATTGACAGCTTCTCAAAAAGTAAGATTCAGTTTTCTTAAAGACTGAGACTTTCTATACAATGACCATGCTCCAGTGGATGCTCCTGGTGCTATATGTAAATGTGCAGATCTAATTAGTTCCAGTGGGTTATAGAAAGACACTGAGGAAGGCAGAAGAGGGAGAGAAGGGGAGCCTTGTGGTGGGAATACATTGGGGCCTAGGAGAAGTAGATTATGAGTTTGGTCAAAATACATTATATACATATACAAAATCGACAAATAATAGATAACAGTAAATTTAGGGGCTGGAGAGATGGTTGAGTGATTAAGAGTAAATAATGTTTGTGCAAAAGACCCAAGTTCTATTCCTAGAACAAGTGTTTTATGGCTCACCTCTGCCTGTACCTCTAGCTCCAGGGGAATCTGATATCTCTGCCCACCATGGACAACTCAACTCACATGCACATGACCATGCAGAGATGCACATACAAATAACTAAATATAGCAAAATAAACATTTAAAACATCTAATATTACCTAAATTTTACCTAAATGAATTTAAGTTAATGTGCAGTATTTTGTGTCTAATTTCCTTCTCCTAGGATATCACTGTGCATCTGATTTCTCTACCAACAGTTCTTTTTTGTACTCCTGAAAATATTACATTGCATCAATTCATCACATTTCCACTTAAAAGAAAGGAACATTTAACTTGTTTCCTACCTTAATAGCTGTTTGCATTTCATTTGACCATTTTAAATAAAGGAGAAATTTGTGTCTATAAAAACATCTCTATGAAAATAGATGTTTCAATTGCAGCTTGTTAATACCTTAGAAATGGTATGGCTTGCTCTTTTTCATGCTCTAATCATATTTTATTTATTTTGTATGTGTATCTGTTTATGTGTGTACATATACATGTGCCATGGTGGACATGTAGAAATCAGAGTACAGGCAATATAAATGTGTTCTCTCCTTCCATCAGGCAAATCCCAGGAATTGAAGTAAGGCCAGAAAGCCCAAAAGACAAACAACTTCACCTGAAGATCCACCTCACTTGTCCAGTGGGATTGATCATTATTAATATGGTCATATTATTTAAGATTATGACCTTACTAGGCTTGGGAAACTGGCTAGGTTTCCAGTACCAAGCATTGTTCTCTTTCTGTTGAGTGGGTCTTAAGTCCAACTAGACAGCTTGTTTTGCCTCTGGCATGTTGAATGCTACTTGTTGCACTTTTATGCATATCTTGCCATTGTCTTAATCATCAGAGATCTTAGGTATTACAGCTGTGTAGGATTATTTATTTGTTTCCTCCATTGCCGCTTGTATAACATTTTCTGAAACCAAGTGTTGAGGGAAGGTCTAATATTGTTTCTGATACATTGAATTCAATGCTGAAATCTGGTTACCGCCCCTTCTGAGGCATTCTCTTGATTGGTTAATAAAAGTCGCTTATGGCCAATTAGCTGGGCAGAAAGAGTATAGGAAGGCGGGACTTCCTCAGATCAGCACAGGAACTCTGGGCACACAAAGACACTCTCGCTCTTTCCACCAGGAGACACAGAAGGAGATAGATGTCTGGAGAATTGCTGGAAGGTACTTGCAGGCACATGGTGGTTTGAAATTAGGTGATCCTATCCTGGTTAACTTAGAGTAGCTAATTGAGAGTCTGCCCAGCTAAGGGCTAAACGTTAAAAATATTAAAAGGTCTTGGTGTGTTTAATTATTGGGGAAAAGACTGCAGCGGCTTATAGGCCCTCAGTCCAAGCAGTCCTGGGCTGTTGGATTCCCAGACTCCCCTTGAGCCCAGAGGAATCTCCAACCAAGCCGCCAGTAATTCTACTGGCCTAATATAACAACTTATATTAATTAACAGAGTTTAGGTTAATTAACAGGTTATAGGTGGTATAGGCCACCTTTGGTCCCGGGGCTCTTTCTCCAGGATAAGTTAGGCAACCAGTTAAGGCACTCGGGCCAGGCCACCTGCTCCTCTGCCAAGCCGTCAGCTACTCCACCGGCCTAATATTACAGTTTATACTTACTAATAACTACATTAATTAATTAATTTGCAGTTTTCAACCAAAGAAGCTAGATCACAGGAAATAGATGTAAAATATTTTACAGAGTAAAATGTAGACCTAAACAATGTAGGTCTGTCTACTGTATGGAAGCTTTTCCCACAGGGAAATCCCAAATAACTATTATGTATTTTGTACTATTTCTTTTTTGCTCCTTTGAATTAGTATTTATGTCTCTGCAAAGACCACTATTCAGAAGATCTTTCCTTGAATCTCCTCAGACTAATTTTACAGGTCCAGTTCTCAGTACAAGTCAATTGTTTTTCCATTAGGTTTTGAATATGAGGCTAGGTAAAAGTTCAATTTCATTATTTTGCCTCTGGATATTCATTTTTTCAAACACCACCTATAGAAGAAAGGCTTCCTCCTCCTTGTTTGCTCTAGGAAGCCTTGACAAACATCAGCTGCGTGTGAGTAGACTATTTATGAATTTGTTGTGCTCATTAGCCTGTTTGTCTTCATACTTCATTATATTTGACTATAGAAAACTGGATGCCCATGGCTTACCCTTTTTACTCAAGATTTTTTGACAACTCTTTTATTTTTGTGTTTCTGTGTGATTTTAGGATTACTACTTTTTATTTCTACAAATTATAATTTTGGAGTTTGACATTAGTGTAAGGAAGTAGTGAGTTGCTTGTATTAGTACGGATAATTCAATATCAGCTGCTTTGATTCATATGCTCAGCTGCCTGATTTCTATTTCTAAGTTTCTCACCATTGTTCAATTGTTTGTTTTCAAATAGAGATTAAGTTTCCTTAAAGGAATTCTTAAAATTTTTATCATTGAGGTTGTGTTGTGAAGCAACATTGTCTTATTTTTTCAGCAGGCTGTTGTCAATAAGTAAATAAAAGTTATAGATTTTCAATATAAATGATGAATGAAAATAAATGTATGTCTTATATATGTCTCTGTGCAAAGACCACTATTCAGAAAATCTTTCCTTGAATCTCCTTAGAATAATTTTACAGATCCAGGTCTCAGTACAAGTCAATTGATTTTCCATTAGGTTTTGTATATGAGGCTAGGTAAAGGTCCAATTTCATTCTTTTGCTACATAAAATGTTTTTCTTTATAAAATATTGGCATATTTTACATAGACTCACAAAGAAAAAGAAGAGTCAAATATGTGTAAATATAAATAAAAGAAACAGCTATTATCAAGGAACCCACAGAGGCCTTGATATTACAATGAACATATCGACAAATTGAATACCCTAGAAGAGGGCATTCATCAGCCAATTCATTCCTACCTAGAAACTTTAATATTCAGGTAACCCTGAGCTAAATAAAAGGACCTTGTGTCAAAAAACACACATACAAATACAGAAAAGTAGTACACTGCCTTAAGTGAATAAAAAAGTCATATGATCATCTCTATTGGCACAGAAAATTTCTGTGCCAAAATCTATCACCCTTTTGAAACTGAGGGTCTCAGCATGGTAGACATGAGAAATCTCCAACACAGCAAGTCACACATGATGTGTATTCAGCCGATTGTATACTGGTGAAACCACAAATATGCTGCTAAAGTTATAAGTGAGGCAAGGGTTACCAATTTGATGCAGAATATAAAGATTGCTGTAAAAATTCCAAATGGAAAATTTTAGTAAGGCCAAAAAACAAGATTCATTTAAATAGGGAAGAAAATAACAAATTCTTTTGAGACACAGCACAGGAAGGATCAAGAAGAAAGGTCACATTATTGAATATGCCCTTATACCCTTGTATATTGATACA
>CAJQZJ010032546.1:4208768-4228573 GCA_907164525.1 Lophiomys imhausi
TTTTTTTTTTTTTTTTTTTTTAGTTTAAGGTATATCTTTTTCCCCCCAAGAGCTCCCCCTTTCAGTCCAACAAATGGTTCTTTCTCTTATAACAATAAATACAATACAAAACAACAGAAATAAATAGGCCACAATTGTGAGAGTTATATGGCTTAGCATACATTCCCAATGTCCAGTCCATATGTATTTGGCACCTGACTTTAACATTCTGCTATCTAACCATCTCCATGAGTTTAAAGTTCTATATCTAACTCAGCTTTCATACTAACTTGCATCACAATTTTAAAAACATATTCTTAGATCCAGAACACCCTCTTGATTCCTAAACAACTCAAAATTTAACTATGAGACTCTAGCTATCTATTCTTCAACCACCTCAGAGACCTGAGAAGGATAAATATATGTGATTATATAGGAAGTGCAGGGCCTGCAGCTCTGTACTTTTAAATGAGCTGTATAAGCACAATACCTAATACAGACGTTGAAATATACATATTTGTGTGTCAAAATATAAAATTCTATGCCAACAAATAAAAAAATTAACCTTATTTTTGCATCAATATACAAAATTTTATACCAATGTATCAAAAGAAAGTCTTAGTTTGAGAATAACAATAGCTTTAAGTTTCAGAGCAGATTAAATAATCTACCCTTATATCTCATAATTTCTATATTATGTACCCATTTTTCCTATTTTTTTCTTTTCAAGTCTTCTCCCCAAAAGAAAAATAAACAGGAACATCCCTTAGTTTAACCTTCTATACCTTGCTTAATATTACCATTTAACAACTTGTAACCAGTTTCCATAAACAACATCTATAATACATCAAATGATCAAAAAAATCATCCACCCCACTTTTAGTATGGGGCATCACTCTCTTAAAATTACTTCTTGCTGATTTGGGATGCATGAAAACTGTTTGGGGGCCCAAATAAAATGGAAAATGGCTAAGCAAGTGAATAATAACATTTGTTCAGGCTCTCAAATATTGAAAATGGAGAGGTCCAAGTGAAGTGGTGTTTGGGAAAGTCTGAAAGGCCAATTGGGATCCATAGCTTTTTTTTTGAAGCCATCTTGGAAATGGGCTGTGATGGGTCTTGTAGGATTTTGGGATAAGTTGCATCAAGGCTGTCTCTGTTTCATAGGTGTCTGGTCCCTTTATTCTGAAACTATATAATTTCTCACAAGTAACATACAGTTCTGTAATTACAAAAATGCCTTGGATGTGCACGATGCACAAATAAATTAAGGAAGATTTTCTGTTCCTTGAGTCAAAGAAAGACAATTATAAGTCTCTATTCATGCCATATTTATGTCTTAGCCAGTCTGACCTGTTCCCACATAATGGAATCGGCAAATATAAAGTCACTTGTTTGTTTTTCTGTTTGTTTGTTTGTAGCCAAGATCTGTAGTATGAGGACTTTCCAGTCAAATCTGATTTCTATCAATGTGGATGGAAGACTTTTTTTTAAATAATTACTACATATATAGCTATATATAATCAATTTTAAGTTGAAAATTCAGCGTAAGACTATATGGAGTTTAAGTACTCTCCTCTACAGTTAACATAAATTTGTTAGTTGAGACAAGCTTTTTCTGTGTTTTGTCTCCCATGTTTTTGGATCAAAGGTATGCATTTATTTATTTTTCTTTCCTTTTCTCCTTTCCTTGGGGATTTAATTTCACCTCATCACTTTTCATCATTCAGTCTTGTGAAATCTTAACACATAGAAACATAGAAAAGAAATGTTTTCTATGGATATTCAGTTTATACTGTCTGGATTTCTTAGCTACTTTCTTCTCTTTAACAACCCCACCATCATCACCTGTCAAGCTCTGTTCAGGGCAGTTTAAATTTTCTCTAGTTTGCATTTGCAAATGTCACCAAACTTTTCTTGAAAATAAATTCAAAACACATGTTCATAATTTTTTCAATTATGTCCATAAGTGACTCTCTAACTTTAGGTGGTAATGATCTAATGGTGGCTTTCCATCACTATGACAAAATACCCAAGATATTTAAATATATATATATATGTATATATATATATATATATATATATATATATATATTACTGTTACTATCAAAAAACCCATGACAAAGCAACTTAAGAAAGAAAGAATTAGTTTTGAATCACAGTAGAGAAGCTATAGTGTGAGGTCCCTAATCACATTAGGCCATGGTCAGGAAGGAGATAGAGATGAAAATTGGTGTTCAGCTTGCTTTATCATTTTTATTCCATCTAAGACCTCAACATATGAAATGATGTTGCCCACCTCAATTGACCCAATCTAAAGATTTCCTCACAATCATGCCCAGAGGTGATTTTTAGACCCTGTCATGTTGACTGCATTAAGACCATGCTCTGTGTTTTCTAATCTTATTTTCCTTTCTTCTTCCTTTTCTGCTGTTACTGCTATCTACACATTTTTTTTTTTCTGCCCATGTTTCTTTGGAAGTTAATTTAAAACTATGTAGAATTGAAATCTGGTCTCCAGAACTGTCATGTGCCCGGCTTCTCTCCTTGTAAATGAATCAGTTCCTCTTGTTAGGCCTCACCTTTCACTTAACTGTCTTCTGGACCTATTCCATCTGGAATCTATCAGCCATCAGACTCTGCATACTCTAATACTCTTCAATGTATTCCTCATCTATAATTCATGAACTCACCTCTCATCTGCATTTCTTTATTATATTTATGGTGTGCAAGCCCGTCCTTGCAGAATTCATGTTTGATCTCATTCTATGGCACTTATCCATCAAATGTGCTTCCTGACACCACCCATTTGGCCCTTGTGTTTATGCCAAGAAACATCCATATAGAACATAAAAGTGATCTGTAAGCTTCTACAAAACAAATTATAAATGGACTGAAGCTATTTTATATATAATAAAGAAGAAATTGACCTGCAGGCTTTTTGTAAGTGACAAAAGAAGCTATATAGTTCTCAGCATTTCCTTTTATTCTCTATAAAGCATGAACATGTATTATACATAAGGTCTGCAAGTTAACAAAAGGAAAGACTTCAGTGTGTGTGTGTGTATATATATACATGTTTTCAAGTTTGTATATATGGAAGCATGTGTGTTACTTTCATGTTGGGGAGTAGTCAACTGCAGGTATCATTTTTTAAAATTTATTTATTTATTACTTCAGATGTAACATTATTTATTACATCTCCATTGCATTGTCCTCTTTCCACCCCTCTCAGTCCCACCCTCCCATCCTTTAACCCCTATCCCTTCTATCCAACTCTCTGGCCACCTTGGTGAAGGTTTTTATCAGCTGTAAGAGTTATCTGGTGGAATTTTTGGGGTCGCTTATGTATACTATCATATCGTCCACAAATAGGGATAATTTGACTTCTTGGTTTCCAATTTGTATCCCCTCGATCTCCTTTAGCTGTCTTATTGCTTTAGAAAGAACTTCAAGTACTATGTTGAAGAGATATGGCAAAAGTGGGCATCCTTGTCTTGCCCCTGAGTTTAGAGGAAATGCTTCAAGTTTCTCTCCATTTAATTTGATGTTGGCTACTGGCTTGCTGTATATTGCCTTTATTATTTCTAGATATTGTCCTTGTATGCCAGTTCTCTCCAGGACTTTTAGCAGGAAGTGGTGTTGGATTTTGTCAAATGATTTTCAGCATCTATTGAGATTATCATGTGTTTTTTTTCTTTCAAATTGTTTATATGGTGAATTATATTGATGGATTTTCGTACGTTGAAAAATCCAAGCATTCCTGGGATGAAGTCTACTTGATCATGGTGTATGGTCTTTTTGATGTGTTCTTGGATTCGGTTTGCTAGAATTTTATTAAGTATTTTTGCATCTATGTTCATAAGGGAGATTAGTCTGAAGTTCTCTTTCTTTGTTGGGTCTTTGTGTAGTTTAGGAATCAGGGTGACTGTGGCCTCATAGAATGAGTTTGGCAGTGGTCTTTCTGATCCTATTTTGTGGAAGAGTTTGAAGAGAATTGGTATTAGCTCTTTGAAGGTCTGGTAGAATTCTGTGCTGAAACTATCTGGCCCTGGGCTTTTTTTGGTTGGGAGATTTTTAATGACTGTTCCTGTTTCTTTAGGGCTTATAGGGCTGTTTAATCTGTTAAACTGATCTTGATTTAGCTTCGGTAGGTGGATTCTATCAATAAAATTGTCCATTTCACTTAGGTTTTCAAATTTGGTGGAGTATAGATTTTTATAGTAGGACCTAAAGATTCTCTGGATTTCCTCAATATCTGTCACTAGTTCTCCCTTTTCATTTCTGATTTTGTTAATTTGGGTTTTTCCCCTCTGCTTTTTAGTTAATTTGGCTAAGGGTTTGTCTATTTTGTATATTTTCTCAAAGGCTCAACTCTTGGTTTCATTGATTCTTTGTAACGTTCTTTTTGTTTCTAAGTTGTTGATTTTAGCCCTAAGTTTAATGATTTCCTGCCTTCTGCTCTTCTTGGGAGTGTTTGCTTTTTTTTTTTTTTCCAATTCATACAGCTTAGCTGTTAATTTGCTAATATGAGCTGTCCCAAATTTCTTTTTGAAGGCGCTTAGTGCTATAAACTTTTCTCGTAGCACAGCTTTCATTGTGTCCCATAGCTTTGAGTATATGTTGTGCCTTCATTTTCATTGGATTTTAAGAAGTCTTTGATTTCCTTCTTTATTTCATCCCTGACCCAGTAGTCATCCCATAAAGAGTTGTTCAATTCCATGTGTATGTAGGCTTTCTGTTGTTTCTGTTGCTGTTGAAGTCCAGCTTTATTCAATGATGGTCCGATATGATACAAGGGGTTATTTAAATTTTCTTGTATCTATTGAGGCTTGTTTTGTGTCTGACTATATGGTCGATTTTGGACAAGGTTCCCTGTGGTGATGAGAAGAAGGTATATTCTTTTGTGTTTGGGTGAAACATTCTGTAGATATCTGTTAGGTTCATTTCATTCATGACCTCTGTTACACTCATTATTTCTCTGTTTGGTTTCTATGTTGATGACCTGTCCATTGTTGTGAGTGGGGTGTTGAAGTCTCCCACCGCTAATGTGTGGGGAACGATGTGTGATTTAATCTTTAGAAGAGTTTTTTTTTTTTTTTTTTTTTTACAAATGTAGGTACCTTTTTATTTGGGGCATAGATATTCAATAAATATGTCATCTTGATGAATATTTCCTTTAACGAGTATGTAATGCCCTTCCCTATCTTTTTTGATTAACTTCAGTTGGAAGTCTATTTTGTTTGATATTAAGATGGTTACTCCAGCTTGCTTCCTGGTTCCATTTGCTTGGAAAACCTTTTTCTATCCCTTTACTCTGAGGTAGCATCTATCTTTGTTAGTGAGATGTGTTTCTTTTATGCAGCAAAATCATGGGCCTTGTTTACAGATCCAATCTGTAAGTCTGTGTCCTTTTATTGGGGAGATGAGTCCATTGATGTTGATGGATATTAATGACCAAAGGTTGTTATTTCCTATTATTTTGGTGTAGGTGGTGATTCTGTGTTTCTTTTGGTTTAACTGCAGTGGCGTTTTTGTTTCCTCTGTTTTCTTGAGTGTAGTTATCTTCTCTGGGTTGGAATTTTCCTTCTAGGAATCTTCTGTAGGGCCGGATTTGGGGGTAGATTCTTTTTAAATTTGATTTTGTCGTAGAATATCTTGTTTTCTCCATCTATGTTGATAGAGAGTTTTGCTGTGTATAGTAGTGTGGCTGGGCACCTATGTTCTCTCAGGGCTTGTTGGACATCTGGCCTGGCCATTCTGGCTTTTAAAGTTTCTGAGGAGAAGTCAGGTGTAATTCTGATGGGTCAGCCATTATATGTTACTTGATCTTTTTCTCATATATCTTTTAATATTCTTTCTTTGTTCTGTACAAATCTGTTCAATTATTATGTGGTGAGAGGAATTTCTGTTCTGATCTATTCTGTTTGGTGTTCTGTATGCCTCCTGAAATTTTCCAGCATCTCTTTCTTTATGTTTCAGAAGTTTTTCTGGACCTTGGAGTTGGGAGTCTTCTTTGGTTGTTGTACTGATTTCTTCCCTCGAATCTTCCATACCTGAGCTCCTGTCTTCCATTTCTTGTATCCTTTTTTTTGATACTCATGTCTGTAGTTCCTGTTCTCTCTCCTTGATTCTCCACTTCCACACTTATCTCTGTCCATGTTTTCTTTATTGCTTCTACTTCCAGTTTCAAGTCTTGAAACATTTTATTCCTTTTATATGTTTCCTGTTCAAATTTGCTTGTTTCCTTGTCTCTTTCCTGTTCAAGTTAAGCCACTTTGGCTTGGAGATCTCTAGTGATATTCTCCATTGTGTTCACTTGTCAAATTGTAGAATCTTTGAATTCCTTCAGATATGTAAATTCTTTTTGAAAGGACTTTCACTTTCCAGAATATAGACTTGTCATCGTTTTCATGGTTTTAGCTGTGATGGAGTGGTCAGAGCTTGCTGTACTAGCATAGCTGAATTTTTTGGAGTCATATTTCCCTTACTTTTGTTGTGTCTGTTCTTTTGTTGACCTTTAGCCATTTGGTTGTTCTTTGCTGTTTGTTCTGGTGGCTTCTGGGCTTGGTGCCAAGAGGGGTGCTTTGGTCATATAGCCTGGTGATCTGTAGCTTTCCACTGGCTGGATGGGGCCTTGTGTGGAGGTTTGTTCTCAGTGTGTCTCCCAGAGCTCACGCCTTCCTGTTTTGTCCCAACTGGGGACTCAGGTGAGGAGTTGTGTTGGGAAGTTTTCCTGTAGGTTCCTGGGATCCAACTGGTCTTTGTATAGATGACAGTGAAGGTTGGCAGATCACAGACTGTTGGCTGGTGCTGTAGCTCCCCTGCAGCTTACTTGTTAGACCTTGTTCATGTTCCACCCAAGCTGCTCTCCAGGGGATCTCAGGATCAATATGCATCTAATAGCCAGACACACTGTGACATGGTACAGCCCACTCCCAGGCAATGAGAAATAGGCCAGGATTGTTTCACTGCCCCCAATCAGAGCTGTCTGTGTTGCAGTCTGGGTAGTCAGTATGTAGCAGCTCTGCTGGTATGGTCCTGGGTGTCCAGGCACAGATGCTATGAACTCTGGAAGTCCTAAGTTTGGGGGTTGAGTCCACCAGTTGGAGTCCTGAAAGGATCCAATGGGAAGGGAGTACAGTTTCCCGGTGGGAGGAACCCAGTGTTTGTATCTGGTGATTCTGATCCTTCAGTGTCTATATTTCCTGTACTGAGTTCTTTGTTGTCCCTGCTGAGCCAGCCCAGATGGGCTTGTGCCTGTCTAGATGGTCCCCAGGGCACCTCTGTGCCTCTCAGCCCTAAGCACTAAGCCCTTTAGGCTGAGTCACTCAGCAGTGTGCCCAGGCCAAGACCTCACTGCTCCAGGGGTGGAATTATATATGCTAAAGATCTGGTTTTACGCTGGAAGAGCCAGCCCTAGCAAATGAGTCTGATATTATCCCAACAACCTGCCCAGGGCTTGGACCTTATGGAGATCCAAGCCACCTTTCAACCCAGCCGTCTACCTTTCTGCCTTCTCTGTTCTCACTGCTCCTATGTCTGTCAGGAGCTGTTTTTGGATACTGACAATTGGAGCCACTGTCTTCCAAGTCTCAGGAGACTGCAGTGGTGTAGCAGTGTAACCCGCTGCCAGAAGTATATCCCACTGCTCTGTCTAGCTTCAGTGTTCTTCCCAGTGACTGCAAATCCAATAGAGGGGCCTGCATGTCCAACACCCCTCTGGGGAAGCCCAAATGTGCTTGTGTTTGCCAAAATGCCACTGTGCTGTGATCCCGCTGCTGCCCCACAGGTCCTGCTGCTGCCCCGCAGCCAAAATGGTTCTGCTGAGAGTGTATCCCATTCTCATGGCTCCGCAAATCTTCTGCTTGGTTTCAGAATGTCTGTGTAGAATCTGGGAGCCCCGGAGGCAGGTGAGTAAACCTGTCTGGGGTTCAGAGCTGCTCGCTGGGTATTTGAGTGGCTCTCTCTGGTGATGATCCCCAGATTCAGAAGCTTTTGCAGTTTCTGCTGGTTTGTTTTTCTGAGTGTCTGAGAGAGGAGACTAGAGTCTTGCCTAGGGACTTTTAATGGTCCCTGGGTCGCTGGGTGAAACCCAGTGGGTTTGCACCACTCAGATTATTGCTCAGTGTCCTATAGTTCTGTGATGTTATAGCTGTTTTCCCCATTTTCAAAATGCGTCCCTGTGGGCTTCCGCCATCTTGCCACTCCTTGTATCATTCTTCAGATAAACCTGCAATGACTTTTCAGATGGTCTCTTACTGTCCTAGTCTGACTGACCAGCAAGTCCCACAGTCATTCTCTTTTTGCCTTCTCAGTACTATGATTACAAGATTTTGTCACCATGACTACTATATTTGTTTTGTTCTGTTTGTTTGCTTGTTTTTTATACAGGTTGTGTGGATTATACACACTTCCTCATGACAAGCACTTGCAGTAAGCATCTTTCAAACTCCAATTAATTATTTCTTCATATAAACTGTGTCTTATGTTCAGTCTGATCTTGATTTTTTAGAGGGTCATCATGTGTCTTTATCTTATTAATTGTAGTTATGAGTCAGTGAAATCATATTTATTATGTAATTTTAAATGTACATTAATGTAAATGGACTGTACACAAATAGAAAACAAATAAACAAGAAACAACAAAACCATGGCCTGAAGTCAGATGTTGAGGAGACAGTGTTTCAGGACTCATTGTTCTCCATATGCTCTCTTATTTGTAATTATATTTATCAGTTCAAGTGAAGATGAAACACCAAATACTCGAAGACATGTCTGTTGCTGTGAAAAATACATGGCCAAGGAAACTCAGAAAGGGTTATTTTAGTTTATGCTTCCTGAGTGATGAAAGGAAGATGATGAGGAAGACAAGGAAACAGGGAGAAGGAACAGGGATTTGGATGATCATATTCTTATCCTTATCCAAGAGATCAAGAAGTGAGTAAAGTCCATAAACCCTCAAAGGCCAGCCACAGTGACACACTTTCTCCAGCAAGGCTTCACTTCCAAAAATTTCAAAACCTCCCCAAACTGTAGAGCAAATGCTCAGATATACAAGCTTGTGGAAACAATGCTAGATCAAGGCAGCACAGATACCTCCAAATGGGATCCTGATGTATCACCTGTCTAAAGGTTCTTTTTGGTAAAATGGATAAGAAGAGTAATAAAAATAATACAGGGATTAAAAGATCTTGTTAGTCTATTTACTGTTGAATTAACATTCAGTTTGTTAAGCACATGTATGACATTGTCAGTGCTCTTAGAACTGATTTATGGTGTGACAGCTTTTTATGAGTACAATGTACTTAATGTTTTATGTCAATTTGAACTTTAGTAGTTAGTTTTCATTTTTTAAATATATTTATTCCTTAGGTGGTACTTATGGCCTGCAATATTTATATATTACCTTGAGCTCTGCTGACTTGTTTCTAGCCTTGTGACAGTGAAATCTGCCATATGCATTTTCTGTTTATTATTACTGAATACTCAGTAGTTTGCAAACTCTTCATCAGATCCTCAATAGTCACAATATCCTTGTGCTATTTTTCCCCAATCCTAATTGCCCAAGGCTTAATTTAATGCCATTTTATAACTAAAGAAATTGAGGCACTGACATAGAGAGTTTCTGATAGTTGTGATAAGATACCATGACCAAAGTGACTTAAACAAAAAGAAAGACTCCATTTGGGGCTTCCAGCTTCATAGGGTTAGAGTGTAAGACCATCATGGTAGAAAGCATGGCAGCAGGCAGGAATGTGTGACACTGAAGCCATAGCTGAGAGCTCATATCTTGAGACACAAGTACAAATCAAAGGGAGCTAACTAGGATAGGCATAGGTTTTTGAAATCTCAAAATCTGCCTCCTGTTACACAACCTTCCTCATCCTTTCCAAACAGTTCCACCAACTGGAGACAAAATTATTCAATTATAGGAGCTTGTGGGGGCCCGTTCTCATTGACAACACCATAGCCACACTAGGTTATAGCAGTATGACCAAGAAGGTGATGTAGGTGATACACCCGTAGCAAGAGTCAAAGCTCCAACTTCCAACCTATGCTTTTTGTACATGTTTCTGTCCTACAGTGATTTGCTGAGTATATATATTCCAGCCTATAGGGAAGCTCTTTCAAAAACAGAGCATTCTAAAGGGATGGTCTTTAAAATTCAGGAAACTAACAACTCAAACCTGAAGAAATCCTTCAAACTGACCAGATGTACTAGGTTCCTTCCTCCCCAAGCTTAAATAAGCAATAAGTACTGACTGAGAGACTCCAATGTGCTGAGCTATCTAGAAGTTTCTCAGATCAGAGCTCCTGCCTGGGAGAGGCTCAGCCCACCTGGGTTTCCTAGAAGAGAAACTCTCCAACCTGCTGAGCTTTCTAGATATCTATAAATAGACTCCCTGGGTCTAGCTTGCACTGCTGTTACCAGTGTCAGGGTGGGTTTCGGTAATGCAGCTGCCCTTGAGTGACTTTTGCCCTTGTAAGTAACAGAAATAAGACAAATTATTTTACCAAATTGGACTTTGGTGGTATCTAACCTTGTCTACCTAAGGTGAGAAGACATTTGTCCATGTCTCTCCAGAAAGTCACATCACACATGGTAATACATCTTTATTCCTTATCCAACATAACACCCAGTCCTCATTTCCCACTGACACTTTTTCCACTTTCTCCACCAATTTATTCTGACCATGCAAATTGATTGGGTCCAACTGGCTTCTTTACTGATATTGTTTTTTTCTTCCTACCCAGCACAAAGCAAACTAGACAGATTTATAAGGACAGTTTCTTAGCTGTATAAGAGAAATTAAATCTATCACCCAGCAGTTCTCCTGGTAGGAGGGTTCATTTTCCTGTCTTTGCTGCCAAATTGGCTGCCTATTTCTTGTTTCTCCTCCAGTAACTTAGAATACTGAAGATCCAAAGTCAAGAAAGGAAAACCCATCAGAATATAAGAAAAAATTTCCCCCAATAAACAAAACGTTAGAGGGTTTGGAGATGGCTCAATGATTTGAAGTACTTACTGTGCATGCATGAAGACCAAATTTCAATCCCCAGTACCAACATAAAAAGCCATCTGGGTTAAATATACTCTTAATTATGTATCAATATACAAAGATCAATGCCTATGTAGCCCAATACAATCTTAATATTACGTCCATATACAAGAGTCAATACCATTGTGGCCAACTGTAATCTTAATTTTGTATCAATATACAAAGATCACTACTGATGTAATCCAATACAATCTTATTTTTGCACAATAAACAATGGTCAATACCACTTTAGCCTAATAAACTACTAATTTTGTATCAATATACAAAGGTATAAGGGCATATTCAATAATCTGCCCCTTCTTCTTGGACCTTCCTGTGCTATGTCTATATCTCATTTTTCTCAAGCCTATGCACTCCTACATAGGAGAGGAAGAAGGATACAGAAAAGGAAAAGTAGGAAGTCCCTGGGTCTAACCTCCAAAACCCATTAAACAGGACCATTTATCAGCTTGTAATCTCTTCCCTTAAATATCGGAGTTTTCAGTTATCCTTCAAATAACCAAAAAGAAGGGTGGAGAAACACCTTCCCCACCCTCTGGGCATGGGACGTGGCTCTCTTAAAGTGACTTCCTGCTGATTTGGGTCATAGTAGACCTGTTTGGGGCCCGAACTCAAATGGAAAAAATGGTTTAAAATGTTAGTACAATCCTTTTATGTTCAGTCCTTCTGTTCTCAGCTGTTTAGATGACCTAAGGGGTTTGTAGGCAGAAGCTGATCTTGCAGGTTTCACTGAGGTTCCGGCCGGGGCATTGTGTAGAGCTGAACGGTCCCAGCGACATTGGATTGCTGTGGTGGTTGCAGGCCCCCGATGGAAGGAAGTCTGCCAGGCAGAATCAACTGGGTCACTCGTCCTCCTTGGTGACTGATTCTGCTCTCTGCTGAGGTTTCCGCTGTCCAGCCGTCCCCGGGCTCCCCTAATGGACGCTTCATTATTGATACAAAATTAAAGGTAACCCTTCCTAATGGTATCATACCTAGAGATACTTAAAAATAAAATGTGAAGCTCTGGCCTCTTGATACCAACCGTCTAAAACGGTCTAGGATAGTTAAGTAAAACAAACTCCTAGTCATGCAAACATATCACTTTGTTAGCTACTATGACAGTCTATCACAGATATTCTCTAAACTACCCAGTAATCAAGTTGCTAAGAGACAAGCAACATTTGCTTATCTAAATACAAGAGATGGATAGGGC
The DNA here is from genome assembly GCA_907164525.1 of Lophiomys imhausi. Lineage (NCBI taxonomy): Eukaryota > Metazoa > Chordata > Mammalia > Rodentia > Muridae > Lophiomys > Lophiomys imhausi. Next base: position 4,221,006 of record CAJQZJ010032546.1, read on the forward strand.
ATCTTCAAACACCCCAAGGGATCTGCAGAATATGGCATTCAAAGATGTTATCTTAAATTAAGATTTTCTTTTCTTTTTTTTTGATATCGAGACATATCAGCGCCTGACAGCACCCCCTATTCTACTCCAAGTAGAAGATAAGCATCGAAGAACCTCCACTGTAAGATGGTTGAATTAGTGGCAAGCCTATCTCTTGGCATGAAAAAACCCCTTGCACCAACTACAGACAGACTGCTGTCCAAAAAGGACAAAACTTGGTAGCAGGGAAGTCGACAGCCTAACTCTGCCAAGACAGGGTAGGTAAGTCCTTCATAATCCCTGCTCTACAACAAATGTCTGTCAGAGAAACAGGACCCAAAGGCTGAAGACTGATGCAGGAATGTATGGAGAGAAAATGGGAACTGTCCAGGCAGTCATTGGTATGTCCTTTCTTAGTTTTGGAAGCTGCAGGCCCTGCACTTCCTATATAAGCATATATATTTATCCCTCTCAGGTCTCTGAGGTGGTTGAAAAATAGACAGCTAGAGTCTTATAGTTAAATTTTGAGTTGTTTAGGAATCAAGAGGGTGTTATAGATCTAAGAAGATACTCTTAAAAGTGTGTTGCAAGTTAATATGAATGTTGAGTCAGATATAGACCTTTAAACTCATGGAGATGGTTAGATAGTAGAATGTTAAAGTCAGGGGCCAAATATGTATAAACTGGACATTGGGAAGGTATACTGGGCCATTTTACTCTCATAAATATGGCATATTTATATCTGTTGTTTTATATAATACTGTTATAAGAGAAGGAAACATCTGTTGGACTGAAAGGGGAAACTTCTGGGGGGAAGAGGGTGGAAGGGCGGGATAGGGAGGGGTTTGTGACTGAGATGTAACTTGAAGAAAAAAAAATAAAGTATTTATAAAAAAAAAAAGCCATCTGGGCATGGTCTCCCATTCCTTTCACCTCACAAGAGAACTGCTGAGGCCTTTTCACTTCCATTCTCTTTGAAACAGCAAGTTTCTGGTTTAGTGAGAGACTCTGTCTCATGGTTACTAAGGTGGAGAGTTAGAGAAGAGCACTTCTGACATTCTCCTCTTGTCTGTACACATGCATGGGTGCATACACCTGTGCACATTTGCCACTCATATTCTGGCATGCATACAAGAAAGAGAGAGACAGGAACAAAAAAAAGGGAGTTAAATAAAAAATCCTTTAACAGTTATTCTGTGGACCTATAAAGATTTCAAGTACTCTGACTTAGAACCAGTCTAGAAAAAATTGCCCTGTTGCAAATACCGAAACTTACCCTTTCCTTCACACTGTTTGTAATATAGGTATGACTATAATAAGCCTGTTTTGGGGAGGGAGGGTGTCAGCACTTCCCAGACAACATCCATTGGAATGACACAAATATCTCTATGTTGCTGGACATATCACCACTACTGGCTCCTGAATGAATGGTCTTAGTAGTATGAGTATCTCTTGCTAGGTGGTAGCCCCTGGTTTGTGACATGCTGAGCCAAAAACAGAGACCAGGATTTCTCTGTCTTGCAACACTTTTGTCATGAAGTCTTGGTATCAGATAGATAGAGAAGACTTCAGCAACATCCTTATAGCATTTTCAGACCTTGGGCACTTTTTACCTCATTTGTTGAGACAATGTCTCTCACTGGACAGGAATGTATCAAATATATTAGAATGGTTGTTCAGTGACTCCCAAAGTTCCTATCTTCCTAGTGCTGGGATTGCAAGTATGCACTGCCCCACTCAGCATGATGCCATCAGTTCCATGGACCCAACTCATGATAGCAAGGTAAGGACTTAACCAAATGAGCCATCTTTTTTTTTCATCCCAGGATTCTCTTCATATACACATTTACATATACATCATATACATATACACATACATATACATATACGTATGCATATGCATACAAATATACATATACATTTGTGTGTGTGTGTGAAACAAGTGGTTCCTCCAAATCTGACTGCCTCCACTTAGATGGTATTAATTTATGCATGGTGTTGAAGCATCCTGATTGTATTCTATCTGTTTTTGTCTCTTCATCTTTATGTTTCACTGTATGTGTTTCTCTCTCTTTTTTCCTTTTCTTCTTTTTGTGTTTGTATGCTTATATAGATGTGTTCTGGACACTTATAGAGGCCAGAGGACAACTTGCAAAAGTACATTCCTTTTAAACTCTATTTTTTTCCTCACCACGTTGGTTCTTGGGACAGAACTTAATTCCTCAAGTTTGGTGACAAGCATGTATGTCATTCAAGACATCTGTTCAGTCAAAAATTCCTGTTGTGTTATAGAGTCACATCTCTACCACATTAGTACTGCCATTCTATGGTCCAAGCCTCCAATCCATGAAACTCCGAGAAACACATCACATCCAAATCACAATATTTGGAGAGTAATTAATTATGTTTTCAGATATCCTCCACATGCACATAGTGCTGTCCATAAGCACTTTCACACACCCACGATTACAAAAATAATTTAACAACAAAATAAGAAACAGTTTAAGAGAAGAAAGGTTTGCTCTGGCTCACAATTTGAGGGGATCATTCCATCATAATGGGAACAATATGGCACTATGTGGGTAAGGGATGGTGGCAGAAAAGGAAAACCAGCCTATCTCAGTTTTCTTCAGTCAGGAAACAGAATGATCAGGAAATAGAGCTTTATACAAAATCTCTCAACTCCATCCTCCTAAAGGATCTGCAATATGGCCAGTTAGCATCATGATCTAAGGACCAAATTTTTAAACACATGAGACTGCAGGGAGGGAGGATGATTCACATTCAAACCACAACAATCAGGCAGAGACGCTAGTAAGTACATGACCAAGGAATTGTCTGACTCAGGTCTGGTAAGTGTTTACTCACACATGAATACTACACCTCAAGAACAGAAAGATGCTGAGTCCACACATGACATGAAAGACAGAAAGGCATAAGAAAGTAGGTTGATACCTTCAGCTTCCATTATGCAGGTATTAACCTTTGTCTCTCTGTCAATCTGTCTTAATTCCAATTTGGTTATACATCTCTAGACAGAAATAACAATTTTCCATCCGTGCATCCCTAAGAGCTTTGTGTCCACTGCCCTGTAATAGTATGTATTCAACCTATATTCCCTATTTCATTGGATGTGCTTCCCTGGAGGGCTCAAATTAGTTTCAAACTAGTGCACCTTCAAGTTGACCTAGTTTTGCTGATGTTTACTTTTCCTGTTCAGCCTCAATGTTTCCATTTTCCAGAGCTCAGCCAATGCTTTATTCCTTTCTTTTCTGGTCTCATTTCATCCTATGGTTTCAATGCCATTTTCTCCTAAGTTCATGTTTCAATCTCAGGCTTCTCTCCAGCATCCAGAACTGTATTTCCTAACAATCATTTCAGACTTGATATAACAGCAACTATTTTTTTTTTCAGGTAAAGTCTCATGTAGCAGATGCTAGACTTGAAATGACCTAATGCACTCAGAGACGAACCTGAACTTCTGACACACATGCATTAGTCTCCTCAATGTTGAAATAATGGCATGTGTCAGCATGTCTGGTTTAATAGGGTGATTGAACTAGAACTTTGCACATACTAGCCAAGCATCCTATCATCTGAATTAATTTTTCTGGTCCTTGAACAATTCTATTTCCTGCTTTTCCCTCCTTTCCTCCATCCCTTCACCCCCCATGTGGTGTGTGTGTGTGTGGTGTGTGTCTAACAGAGACAGAGAGAGAGTGAGAGAGAGAGAGAGAGAGAGAGAGAGAGAGAGAGAGAGAGTGTGTGTCTTTGTGGGGTGTTTGCTTATGTTTGGGTGTGTTTGCCTGTGAAAGTACAGGGAAAGACCCGAGGTTAATGTTGGAATGTCTTTATCAGTAAATTTCTACCTTGTTTATTTATTCATCACATTTATCTATTTGTGTATGTGTGTGCCATAGTGTGTTGATGGAGGACAACAACAAAAAAAAAACAGAACATTGATTCTCATCTTCTGTCTTGCAGATTCCAGGGATAAACTCATGTTTACAGACTTGAGCGGAGAGCATTCTCTTCTACTGAGCCATCTCATTGCCCTCTATCTTATTTTTCTGGGACAAGGTCTCTCATGGTACCTCAAGTTCTTTTTTGTTTGTTTGTTTGTTTGTTTGTTTGTTTGTTTGTTTGTTTTGGTGAGACTATCTAGCCAGGGAACATGGTGTTTCAGGAATCTCTTTGTAACTTGTAACCCTCCCCTGCCCAAATGCTGTGGTTACAGATACATATCTACCACTCCTGGATTTTATGTGGTTGCTGGAAATCTGAGCTTAGGCCCTAACTTGGGCTGTAAGCACTTTATCCACTGATCCATCACTTCAGTCACTCTTTGAAATTTAATTCACCACTTTTCTTCTTATTAATGTCAAACTTTTTGACCTTCTTTTACACTTAGTAACTCTACAGAATAAATTTTTCTCCATTTAATTCTGCTACAACGACATGGGTCTCCTTTCTTTTCCTCAGAAATGCTGAAATTTCTGTACCAACTATTCTTTCGACTGAGAAATTTCACCTCCCATATATCACTAGGTCTAACTGCAATGTTATAAAGTCAACGAGGCATTTATTTTTAATGTTTTATTAGCACATATTAATCATATAGAATAAGGGTCTCCAGAGATTGTCCAGTGGTTGGAGCTCAAACTGTTCTTGTGGAAGAACCAGAAGACTGGAGATTAGTTCCCAGAACCCATGTCAGGTGACTTTAAGCCACCTGTAATTCAATGTCCAGCGAATCTGATGTTCTCTTCTGCCTACCACAGGCACAGACCCACACACACAGAGAAAAACACATTTGTATATATATGTTTGTATATATATATATATATATGTTTGTATATATATATATGTTTGTATATATATTTGAAGAATTAACCCTATGTACTCATGTACTCTCCACTACCCATTCTACCCTTGTTACACCATGAAGCATTTCTTGATTAACTATTTGAGCCCAAGGCTAGTTTGCTGAGTGAACACTACAGTATCACTTCACTGCTCTTCTTCATTTTCTTTCTTTTGTATTCCATGGATCACTTTCTAAAATCCACTTCATCTTTCAATTTATTGTTTCATTTTTTACTATTTCTTCTTACATTTGACTAAACTTTCCACAAACAAGGGTCATGAATATTTTTGTCATTGATAAATGCAAAGAATCAAAGACCATGATTGATTTATAGTTCACATGCAGAACAGAGTTTCAGTATGATTATTATTAGTATGCATTAGTTGTTAAAAAAGCAATGGAGTTCATTGTGGTATTGCATATAAGCATATTTTGTGTGTTACTAATAATTATCTGTGATGTTCATTATTGATTGACAATTTGATCACATCAACTGACAGACATGACTGTGAGTGAATTTCCAGGAAGATCTAACCAAGGGGGAAAGACCCTTCTCCGGAATAGGAAACACCTCTGTCTTTAGGCAATATAAAAAATGTTGTGAGAGAAGAATGCTTGTACCTGTTTACTTTTGTCATTATTTGTGAATGTATCCACTCTCCTGCTCCCACTAATGTTGACATCCTTTGCTGACATCTGAACATAGCTTCTTTGCCCTTCCAATATTGATTAAATATCTGCAGTTCCCTAAGAATTCTCTAGTTCCTTGGGAATCAGTTTGTAACTGCTAGATTATCTAGTCCTGTGGACTGTGTAGTTACTGGATGGTCAGCTTCTCCAGCTTGTACACAGTTGTTGTTGAACTATCCAGAGCATATCCTGTATCCCAATTTAATAAATTCCTTTTGGATATCTACTCATTCTATTTGATTTGATGCTGTAGAGAACATTAATTAATGCACCATTCATCCTTCTTGTACTCTCTTCCCTTCTACTCTTTCCCCTTTCCCCCCAGTGCACACCTCTTTCCTAGTCCTTAATAACCCCCTTCCTATTTTCAGGTATTGTGTTTCTTTTTTGTATGACTTAGTGTCTACATGTGAGAGAACATGTCACACTTGTCTTTCTGTGTCTGTATTGTATTCATTAACATAATTTAATCCAGTCCCATTTATTTTCCAACAAATGACAGGACTTCATCTTTATGGTTGATTTTTCTCCATTTTATGTATAAGTGCACATACATAGAAAGATAGATAATAGATAGATTATAGATTTATGCATATGTATAATCTGACACCATATTATCTTTATACATTCATCTGTTGATTCCTTATTTGGCCAATTGTGAATGCTGATGTGACCAACATGGAGGTGTAGTCCATTTTGCTGTGTTGACTTTGTTTTTCTTTTTTCGCTATATAACTGAGAATGGGAGATTTGAGTTCCATTACAGTGGGTATTTTTGAATGAATGCAATGGAAAAATGAAATATAAGAACTTTTTGTTCATTATCACATTTATTTAGTATATTTCTGCTGCAAATGTAACAAGAAATGATGAAATTGGTTCATCTTATTCACTAAGTCCTTCTACAGACTCATTACACGCAGTTATGTTATGCTTTGCATGCAAGAATCTTTGATATTCATTCGAAAATTTTACAAACAATAAACTTACAGCAAAAGGAAAGGTGTAAGCATGGAGGTGTTAGCAGGGACACAAAGAAAAGAAAGACTAATTCAAATCAAAATGAATGACTAAACAGCAAGTCAGAGAGAAGGCAGCATGTCAGATCCATCAGTTTGAATACTGCAGAAGAGGAGAAGGAATTTCAAGGGAAAAGAATGTAATTAAAAGTTGGATCTGAAGTGCCTAACACATAAGCAAGTAAACATTGCATGAAGGTACTAAACTCAACATGAGAAAAGGCAAAGTGAGAGAGAGAGAGAGAGAGAGAGAGAGAGAGAGAGAGAGAAATGGCTCAATGTTAAGAGTACTTACTGCTTTACAATTCAATTCCTGGTGCCCACATCTAGCAGATCATGACAAACTGAAAATACAGTTCCAGGGGCTGTGATGCCCTCTTCTGTCTGCTGTAGATACCGTCATACATGTAGTACACATAGATTCATCCAGGCAGGCAGGAGGATTGATACACACACACACACACACACACACACACACACACACACACACACACACCAGAGTTGATGCATTAGCCCCCATATTTCTTTCTGAAAAATTAAAGACATTATGCAAGCATTTGAGGAAATTTGTAGAACTCTAGGTGATTACAAGTAACTTCCACTAATGCATCTATGAGGGTTTGGGAAGCATTGATTAAATGCTTTCAGAAAAAAAAAAGTGAGTATCTGATTTCAGTCTTTAAAGCCCACAAAAAAGCTAGGCAGTGTTGTGTGCATCTATAATCCCAAAACTATGGAGAGGGTTACAGTAGACTCTCTTGGCTTTCCTGCTCAGCCAACATAAGCTCCAGTTTTAGTGAAAGACCTTGGCTCAACAAAATGAGGTAGAGGTTGAGGAAGATACCAGACATTGACCCATGGCCGCCAAGGACACATATGTGTGCATCCAACTACACTCGAATGTCCATACAGAAACACATGCATATAACACACACACACACACACACACACACACACACACACACACACACACA
>CAJQZJ010032546.1:4228583-4245542 GCA_907164525.1 Lophiomys imhausi
ACACACACACACACACACACACACACACACACACACACACACACACACACACGTGTTGTGGAATTTGAGCTCAAGTCATTCAAATTCACATAGAAGATGTTATTCATGACAGCCTCAAACTACATTCACTGGTGGCCATATTTGGTCTATATCTCTTGAAGTCAGTTTTTGTATTTGGATCTGCTAATGGATGTTGCTTATGCAACCTTAATATAAACTGCATCTTGAGTTTTCTAATTGAAGAAATGACTTTTATATGAGCAAGCATAAAGCCATTATCACATAAAATATTACATAAAATGGGTCAGAGGTATTATAGATTTTAACCTCACAGTTGTTCACTAATTACTTTTACCCTGATTAGAAATGACTATCTCCAAGGCATCTGGAAATAATTCTAATTAAGTATCACTTAATATAAATTTACAAACTTGGAAGTCAGTCTGTATAACCTTTGATTCCAGATGTTTCCATGGTTTGTGGTAAATGTCCACAGAACTAGAGAGGCATTACATACTGGTAGTCTGTCTCCTACTTTTTGCCACCTAGAAACCCTAGGCAGGAAGAAGAGCACTCTGCAAAAAACTTAAGTCCAAGTAGATAAAATACCTCAACATAAAGCCAGATACACATAGTCTAATAGAAGAAAAAGTGAGGAATAGACTTGAAGGCATTGGTACAGGAGAAAACTTTCTGAACAGAAAACGAACAGATCAGGCCCTAAGATCATCAAGTAATTAATGGGCTCTCTTGAGGTTTTTGAAGAGGCCCTATCTATCTCTTATATTAGGATAAGCAGATGTTGCTTGTCTCTTAGCAGCTTTATTTCTGATTAGCTGAGAAAATAACTATAATAGGCTGTCATAGTACCTAACATAATGCCCAGTTTGCATAACTATTAGTTTGCATTTCTTAATTATCCTAAAAAGTTTATGACAATTAGTAGTAAAAGGCCGAAACATCACATTTCATTTTTTTTCTTTACCTCCTAACCCTTCCATCCCATCAAAGAATCTTCAGTGGGAGATGATTGAATTAGTCGCAAGCCTCTCTCTTGGTAGGAAAAGCCCCTTGCTCTGACTGTAGACAGAATGCAGTCCAAAAAGGACAAAACTTGGAAGCAGGTAAGTCGACAGCCTAGCTCTGCCAAGACAGGGTAGGTAAGTCCTTCATAACCCCTGCTCTAAAATCAATGTCTGTCAGAGAAACGGGGCCAAAACGACTGGAGATCGATGCTGTAATGTATGGAGAAAAAATGGGAACTGTCCAAGCAGCCACTGATATATCATTTCTTAGTTTTCAAAGCTGCAGGCCCTGTACTTCCTATAAAATCAGATATATTCATCCCTCTCAGGTCTCTGAGGTGGTTGAAGAACAGATAGCTAGAGTCTCATAATTAAATTTTGAGCTGTTTAGGAGTCAAGAGAGTGTTATAGATCTAGGATGATGCTTTTAAAATTGTGTTGCAAGTTAGTATGAATGTTGAATTAGATATAGAACTTTAAACTCATGGAGATGGTTAGATAGTAGAAAGTTAAAGTCAGGTACCAAATACATATGGACTGGACATTGGGAATGTACGCTAAGCCATATAACCCTCATAACTGTGGACTAATTACCTCTGTTGTTTTGTATTGTATTTATTATTATAAGAGAAAGAGCCATTATTGTATTTATTATTATAAGAGAAAGAGCCATTTGTTGGACTGAAAGGGGAAACTGTAGGGAGAAATAAGACATACCTTAAACTTTAAAAAAGTGGAAGAGGATGGGGGGTTGAGGGTGGGAGTGTGGGACTGGAGGGGGAATATGGAGGGGACTGTGATTAAGATGTAACTTGAAGAAATAAAAAAATTTAAAAAGTAAAATAAATGGGCTCTCATTAAACTAAAAAGCTTCTGTAAGGCAAAAGATGCCATTGATAGAAGAAAAGGACAGCCTGCGGATTGGGAAAAGATCTTCACCAACCCTATATCCAAAAGAGGGATAATATCCCACTTATATAAATAAATAAAGAAATAAAACTCCAACAGATGAACTAATCCAATTTAAAAATGGGGTATAGAGCTAAACAGAGAATTCACAGTAGAGGAATCTCTAATGGCCAAGAAACACTTAAAGAAATGTTCAGTGTCCTTAGTCATCAGAGAAATCCAAATCAAAATGACTCTAAGATGCTATCTTACATCCATCAGAATCACTAATGCAAAACTAGAGTGACAGCACATTCTGGCAAAGATGTGTAGTGAAAAGAATCCTTTTCCATTCCTGGTTGGAGTACAAACTTGTGCAACCATTTTGGATATCAATCTGGTGGTTTCTCAGCAAATTGGGAATAGTTCTACCTCAAGACTCAGTAATACTACTCCTGGACATATATCCAGAAGGTGTTCCACCATACCATAAGGAAATTTGCTCAACTATGTTCATAGTAGCTTTATTCTTAATATCCAGAAACTGGAAAAAAAGCAGATGTACCTCAACTGAACAATTGATAAAGAACCTGACTTGTTTTCAGTATTCCATTGTGTAAATAGAACACTACTTAGCTATTATAAACAAGAAAATCATGAAATTTTTAGTCAAATGGATAGACATTCAACTAGAAAATATTATCCTAAGTGAGGTAAACCAGATGCAGAAAGACACACACAGTATGCACTTACTCATAAGTGAATATTAACCTTATAGTACAGGATAAGCATTCTATAATCTACAGACTCAAAGAAAATAAGTAAAAAGGAGGGCTCAAGGGAAGATGCTTGAATCCCACCAGAAGGGGAAATAAAATAGACATCTGAAGTGGACGGAGAGAAGGAACTTGGTGGGAGAGAGTTTGGAGAGGGAAATGGGGGTGGGAAGCAGGTGTGGGAATAACAGCAGGGGATATTGAGTCTAAATTGTCTACCTCCTACAGCAATCCAGGACTTCTAGTGGAGGGAGGAGGACACCAACCAATCCACAAATCCCTCATCCTAAAATATGTCCAGTCAACAAGGTGTGCAGGGATGAAAGATGGAACATAGATTGAGAGGCCAACTAATGACTGCTCAACTTGAAACACACCCAGGGGAGAGACCCAACCACTGACACTGTTAATGATACTCTACTACTCTTACAGACAGAAACTTATCATAACTCTCATCAGAGACACTTCATCCAACAGATAATGGAAACAGTGGCAGAGACCCACAGCCACCTAATGTTTTAGGTGAAACCCAGCAAGTCTTGTGAAAGAGTTAGGGAAAGGATTGAGGGAACTGGATAGATCAATTACAATACAAGAAGACCTACATAGTCACCTAACCTGGGCCTACAGGGGCTCATAAAGACTGAACTACCAACCAAAGAATATTCATGATCTGGTCCTAGGTACCCACACATATGAAGTTGATAGGCTGTTTGGTCTTCAAGTGGGTCCCCTAACAAGTGGAACAGGGTCTGTCTCAGACTTGGACTCTACTGTCTTCCTTCATAACTTTTGTGAAAAATATTTTATTCTTCATGAGCAATTGTTTTAATACTTAACATTAATTCAAGAATGATTAACAAACAGTACTTAATCTTGGACTGGAATTGTGGCTCAGTGGGCGAGAGCACAATGAAAACCAGATGGACATAATTTTGATTTTCATGTAAAAATTTACCTACATTCCTATAAACCTGGGATTGTGCATGGCAGAGACAGGATCATGTGGCTCCTGGGTACTAACATAGCTCCACTATAGCACCAGAAACTCTGTTTTAAAGAAATTATGTGAATAGTAATAAAACAGGACATCTATGTCTTCTTTGACCCCATGCACATGAGAGTCAAGTAGCAGTTTTCTCTGATATAAAGCATCCCATGTTTAGGGAAGTTCCTTGTATGTTCTAAAGGCAGGTCAAATGTTCTGCCCTCCAGGGAAGCACCTTAAAACTCAGCAAGTAAACATGTCAAATACTTTAGGATGTCCCTGAAACTGACAAGATTCACTTGGCTTCCCCATCCCCAAGCATATATAAGCAGTAAGGATTGCTGAGAAACACTTTCAGACAAGCCCAAATGCATAGAAGAGGTTCAGTCCAGCTGAGATGCCTAGAATAGATACTCTGTAACATGTTGAACTGGCTTCAAGTCATGTAGTGAGGGCCATGATTCAAGTTTTCATGAGTTGTTACCCATCCCAGGGTAACCTTTGGTTATACAGCTGTCTTTGATTTACTTCTGCCCCTGTAAGTAAATCCTCACCCATACTCCTATAAATAATTCCAATAAAAATCATTGGTACAGCTAGTTGGACTTAAATGGTATAGCTAATTTGTTCTGTCTTTGGTTCCCTATCTTGGGTGTGTAGACATTTGTTCATGTCTCCCTAGGAATAGTGTCAGACAGCAACATAGTTGCATGATCATACACATAAACACACACTTGCAGATAGTTCACACACATGTATATACAACACACATTTAAATATAGTATTCACACATATATTACACACATATGCATGTAATACATACACATATACCACACATACACATACACTCGTGTACGCTACACAAAAATTGCTCCCTACACACAACAGCAATCCTCAGTCTTATAACTTAATATATGAGAATGACAATGCAATGAAGTCCATGGTTTTAACTAAAATAATGTTGAAGAACTGTATCTCAGTATTCAGTCATTAGAGTTTTGTGAAGTAACAACAAAATATTTTCATAAGTACATGAGAACTTCATGAACAAAATATCAATAACTCCATATCAGTTTTTATATGTAAAATCTAAAACTTCAGTTATATAATAAATTATGTTCATAGGTTTGACACTGTATTTTTAAATAAAATGAGGAAATAATCATTAAAGAATACCTTTAGGATTATAAATTTAGAGGAAAATAAGCCATGTAATGATTAACTGTTGTATAGAAAATGGCTCTGAGCCACTTAGTAATACCTGGGATATAATATTAGTTAATTTTCTTTTTGCTATGGCAAAATACTTGACAGCTCTTAAAGAAAGAAAGGCTTGTTTTGGTTCATAAGTTGGGGGTGCTGTCCTTCATGGTGGGGTAATCATGGCAGCAGGAGCACAAGGCAGTTACTCACATTTCATCCACAGTCAGGAAGCAGAGAAAGATGATTGTGAGGCCCAGCTCACTTTCTTATTCTTATTCAATCCAGGACCATAGCCCATGGGGTGGTGCTGTCCACATTCAGAGTGGGTAGTTCTTTCTCAGTTTAGCCTCTCTGGAAGACACGCCCTTTCCGAGGTGTGGGTCCATGGTGATTCTAACTTCCATAAAGTTCATGATTAACCATCCTGAGTATTATGTTTTCAGCACATTTATCTTTGTGTAATTGGCATAAAACAAACACACACACACAACCATGATTATCGTTTTATTGATCACAGGTGAACTGAACAGCATCCATAAATATTGGAGCTTCTTTATCACACATGAAATATTTAACAATGGGGTATCTTAGCAATTACAAAATTATAAAAATATCAACGGTCAGTATGTTATATTTTGTCAACATTCAGGAGGTGGAGAATGAACAAGAAGTTGGACAAGGTCATAAAATTCAAGGTCCATCCCCCATGACCTACTTCCTGTGGCAATGTTCCTTTATCTAAAGGTTCCACAGCTTTCCTATATAACACCACTACCTGGAGACTAAGTACACAGAAACATAAGCCTGTGGGGGACAGTTCACATTCAAACCACAATACAAAATATTTTAACTAAAAATGAGAGAAGAAAGTTTCAAGTATGCTTTTAAATATATCTCAACATCATTTTATTTCCAATCAGTGTACAAAACTACAATGCATGTATAATTGGGATGAAGTCACATAACTGCCATCAACTACATCCTAATGTTCAATATGAAGATCATTTTTTCTTCACCTTAGGCATTGATATTTAATTAGGAAAATTGATTTATTTCTTCCTTGTCACCATTATCACCGTTCTCTCTTGTACTGGGAAAGTTTATCATATGGTATCTACAGCTTTAGCTCGGTCTTGGTTTTGCTCTTGGATTTGACTGAATATTGACTAACTTTTGAACATTAAGTATTTGAACAAAATATTCATTTGTATTCCATCTCTCATCTCTCTCTTCTCTCTCCTCCCATTGCTTCATAAATTCAATGCACAGCTATTGTATTTGTAGAATGCACAGAAATGCACAGTGATGCTATACTCATTCTAACTCAATTCCCCATCATTATCTCTAAAATATTCTGACAGTCACAATTTCTGTGAGTGAGACAAATACAGTGCCCATTTAGCCATGGGAGCCTGAGGCCATGACAGGCTCTTCCTTGGCTACATTTACTCCATGGAATTTAAAACTCTTTCTTTTCTTTCCTAGCTCATACATTAGTATCCTTTATTTTGAAATTTTAAACAACACATTGTTTAAAATTTGAACTATAAAATAGGTATACATATTGGATATAATTTGAAAATGAGAATATAATAACAAAATAACCACAAATCTTTGTACACAGTTCTCTCTAGTGTCTTGAGGTGCTTAACATTATGCTACCAAATTTGGAGACACGTAGATTTGAATTCTGAGGTGTATTATTTTCTTTCTTCATTGTGGTTACAAATGCCTGACAGAAATAACTTAAGAATGGAAAAATTTATCTTGGCTCATGGTTTCAGGGACATCAATCCATCATAGTGATGACAGCACAGCAAGTCACCTTTTCTATAGCAGCGGGAGCAAGTGTTAGACATATCTCAGAGAGAAATGTGCTACAAATAGAGAAGGGAGGATGAAAACAGGTGTAGGAATACTCAAATGCCTACTCCTGGTGACCTAATTCTGTGAGCTATGCCCAAACTAATAAAGGCTATGGAGCTTTTAAAATAAGACTCTATGCTGGGAACTAAGTTTATAAAAGACTATGCTGTGCATGATTTTCATATTATAACCATAATGTGGTTTGTGGTTTGTGGGTTTTGGTTTTATATTGTATTAAATCATCAATTTCACTTCCTTCATATTTCTCAAATTGATTTTTAATATATGCAAATTATTTCAGTGTCTATATATCTATAATATTTCAAACCATCACCTGTTTCCCCATAGTTTGTTTCATATTACACTTCCTAATAGTATTAGGCTGTAAAGAACCTCTTTTTCCAAAGGCAAACAATTAACCAAAGTAGTACAAATTCATGTCTATATATCTACTTTTGTCTTGACTATATTTAATGAAACAAAATATTTGAATTAAAGGAGTATAGTTTTAAAATTACACTTACTCTTTTTTTTACGTGTGGATAATAACAGATCAGAACATTAAAGCCACAGTTCCTAGAAATATATTATTTTATGCTATCTCTGCTTTATTTTTATGGAAATGAATTTAGACAGTACAACTTTTTCTCATGCCCACCAAGGAAATTATAAGTACTTTAAGATGAATGTTCCAATGATAGGTAGACAGACAAATAACAGCTAGTGTACTGGTTGGTTTAAGTGTCAATTTACAACTAGTTATGATTAACACTGAGTAAGGTTCCTCAATTAAATATTTACCTGATTTGTCTTAATTGATGTCCACCTCAGATATGGGTAGAAATTTTTGGTAACTGCCCAGATAAAAAGGGTATGGCTGAAGGAAGTTTATTCATTTTGTTTCCTTTTCCTTCCTTCTCCTTTGAGATTGATTTACCCAGTTGTTGCTGCTGTTTCTAGTTCCTTTGCAGATATCGGAACTTTATTTATTTATTTATTGCTCCAGGTTACATCTCTATCATAGTGTCTTCTTTCCAACCCTCCCAGGCCCACCCTTCCAACCTCTATCCCCTAACCCTTCCATCCCATTCCTCTGGAGTGGAGTTTCCCTACATAACAGTCCCTTGCCCCAGTTCAGCAGTCATATGAGGGCCAAGAGCCTCCTCATACACTGGGGGCCTACAAAACAGCACCACTAGGGAAAAGTGTCTCATTGACAGGACACAAACAAACAAACAAACAAAATCTATGTCCATGTTCCCTTTGGTGCGTTGGTTGTAGTATAGATATCCTGTGCTACATCGTTAAAATCCGACTGTAAGTGAATAGAAGCCATGTGCATCCTTCTGAGTCTGGGTTAGCTCACTCAGGATGACGTTCTCTAGTTATATACATTTGGCTGCAAAATGCATTATTTCATTGTTTCTGATAGCTGAGTAGTATTCCATTGTGTAGATGTACCACAGTTTTTTAATCCATTCTTCGGATGAGGGACATCTGGGTTGTTTCCAGTTTTTAGCTATTACAAATAAGGCTGCTATGAACATAGGTGAGGAAACTTCCTTGTGATTCAGTGAGGAGTCATTTGGATGCATACACGGAAGTGATAGGGATGGGTCCCAAGGTAGAGCTATTGGAAGTTTTCTAAGATATCGCCATACTGACCTCCATAGTGGTTAAACAAGCCTGCATTGCCACCAGCAATGGAGGAGGTTTCCCCTTTCTCCACACCCTCCCCAGCATGTGCTGTCATATGAGCTTTTGCTCTTAGCAATTCTGACAGGTGTGAAATGGAATCTTAGATTCGTCTTGAGTTGCATTTATCTGATGGTTAAGGATACTGAGCATTTCTTCAAGTGTCTCCAAGACATTAGGCATTCCTCTTTTGTGAATTCTCTGTTTAGCTCTGTTCCCCAATTTTGATTGGATTATTTGGTTTCTTGGCATTAATTTCTTGAGTTCTTTGTAAATTTTGGATATTAGCCCTCTGTCAGATGTGGGGTTGGTGAAGATTTTTTCCCAATCTGTAGGAAGCTGTTTTGTTCGGATGACAGTGTCTTTTGCCTTACAGAAGCTTTTCAGGTTCATGAGGTCCCATTTATTGATTGTTGGTCTTAGATCCAGAGCTGTTGGTGTTCTTTTCAGGAAGTTGTCAACTGTCCCAATGAGTTCAAGGGTTTCCCACTTTCTTTTCTAGTAGATTTAGTGTGACCAGCCTAATGTTAAGGCCTTTGATCCACTTGGACTTAAGTTTTGTACGAGGTGATATAAGTATGGGTCCAACAAAGAAAGAAAACTTCAGAACAATCTCTCTCATGAACATAGATGCAAAAATACTTAATAAAATACTGGAAACCAAATCCAAGAACACATCGAAAGCATCATACACCATGATCCAGTAGGCTTCATCCCAGTAATGCAGGGGTGTTTCAACTTATGAAAATCCATCAACATAATTCTCCATATAAACAAGATGAAAGAAAAAACCACATGATAATCTCACTATATGCAAAAAACGAATTTGACAAAATCCGACACCCCTTCATGCTAAAAGTTCTGGAGAGAACAGGCATACAAGGACCATTCCTAGAAATAATAAAGGCAATATACAGCAAGCCAGTAGCCAACATCAAATTAAATGGAGAGAAACTTGAAGCATTCCCTCTAAACTCAGGGACAAGACAAGGATGTCCACTTTCACCATATCTCTACAATATAGTACTTGAAGTTCTTGCTAGAGCAATAAGACAGCTAAAGGAGATCAAGGGGATACAAATTGGAAATGAAGATGTCAAATTATCCCTATTTGCAGATAACATGATAGTATACATAAGCGACCCCAAAAATTCCATCAGATAACTCTTACAGCTGATAAACACCTTCAGCAAGGTGGCTGGATACAAAATTAATTTAAAAAAAATCAGAAGCCCTTCTTTATACAACAAACAAAGGGGCTGAGAAAGAAATCAGGGAAACAACCCCCTTCACAATAGCCACAAACAATATAAAATACCTGGGGGTAACTCTAACCACGCAAGTAAAGGACAACAATATCTTCAAGCCCTTGAAGAAAGAAGTGGAAGAGGCCTTTAGAAGATGGAAAGATCTCCCATGCTCATGGATAGGTAGGATCAACATAATAAAAATGGCCATCCTACCAAAAGCAATATACAGACTCAATGTAATTCCTATCAAAATATCAATACAATTCTTTATAGACCTGGAAAAAGCTATTCTCAATTTCATATGGAACAACAAAAAAACCAGAATAGCTAGATCAATCCTGTACAATAAAAAAAATCTGGAGGTATCACCGTCCCAGATTTCAAGCTGTACTACAGAACAACAGTAATAAAAACAGCATGGTACTGGTATTGAAACAGACCAGTGGATCAATGGAATTGAATTGAAGACCCAGAAATGAACCCAAACACCTATGGTCACCTAATTTTTGACAAAGAAGCCAAAACCGCACAATGGAAAAAGGACAGCATCTTCAACAAATGGTGCTGGTCCACCTGGATGTCTACATGTATAAGGATATCAGAACTTTCTAGGTTTCCATCATTGACTGATGACTCCAGGAAACCTCTAGGGATTCTGAACTATATTACCACTGCTGAGGTTCCCAGTCCCATAGACAATGCCAACAATTGGTTTGTCAGGCCCTCGATTCTTAAGATACAGTCATTGTGGAACTAGTCCAATGACAGAGCGACCAGATTCAGGACCAAGCAAGTGCAGGTGTCTCAGCTTTTAGATGTGATTCATATGTTGCTAGTATTTCTGAGAAAACTGTTTTAATGAATTATTTTAATGTATAGGAATTCATATCATCAGGTCTCTTTTATAGATAGTATTACAGATAGATAGTTGTTTTAAGGAATTAACTCATGAAATTTTGTTAATTCCCACATCTAAAATCTGCATATCTGCTAGCACATAGACAATCTACAGATGTAGGTAAGTGCCACTGTAGCTTATGTTGAATTCCTGAAGACAAAATTCGCTTGCCCTTGGGGAATTTTAGTTTGGTTTCTCTTGTGGCCTCCAACTAATACAATGAAAACTACCCATATTATGGAAGTTGTTTGAAAAATCTACAGTTTTAAAAATTAATGTTCTGAGTCTGGGTTAGCTCTCTCAGGATCAGCTTTTCTAGTTCCATCCATTTGGCCACAAAAGAAAAAATAGCTGTATGGGGACAACTAGATTGACATGAATATAAACATCTGTGAGCCACATCCTAAGTAACTTGAGAGATATAATTAAATGTCATAAGCATTTCAAGTCAAGGAAGAAAATGCTAATAGATTTAACTAAGCTACTATAAAAAGTACTTCTGGCAATTATTTGAGAGAAGAATTTGTATGTTTTGCTGTTGGAACACAGGAAATACTAGTATCTACTTATTGAAAATGGCTTCTTTTAAGAGTCTCCATGGGAAACAAATTGTGTGTGGAAGGGTGAAAGGGGGGAGTATGCTTCTCTCTCTCTCTCTCTCTCTCTCTCTCTCTCTCTCTCTCTGTGTGTGTGTGTGTGTGTGTGTGTGTGTGTGTGCGTGTGTGTATAGGCAGGTGTTGATGTCAGGTGTCTTTCTCCAATATTGTCCACCTTAGGTTATGGGATAGGTTCTCTCCCTGAATCTGGAGCTCATTGTTTAGTCGGTGGTTCTCTAGAACCTCCCTACCTTATACACCAGCACTGGGCCTATGCATGCATGCTACTCTGAGGATTATAAATAGGTGATAAACAGAAAAACATAGCCTGGAAGGGGATAAGGGGTTATCTGAAGGAGGAAGAAATTGATGCTCTCTTTGCTGGTGATCTCCAGCACTGTTGCTGGTTCATCCTCCTGCTGGGTTTTCTGGTTTGCAGGTAGGTATACTGTTACTGGTTTGCTGGACTCCTGGATATCTAACTACTGAGATTGGTATTGCCCCTAAAGAACCAAATGAACCTAATCAGAAGGGAGTAGTTCAAAGATACCTACATCCCCTTCCCTCTAGGCTTCTTTCTCTCCTAATTAGGGTTGAGGAGTTAGAAGGAATAAGAGCTGGAAGGGCCTCAGATGTTATACAGGTTAAGATTTTTCAGAGGGAATTATCCTCTGAAGTATGTATTAGACCATAATTCAGTCAGCCTTATCTCAACCATAAGTCAATCAAGCCTTATCTCAGTAACAGAGATAAGAGTAGCAAGTTAAATGCTTGCCCCTTCCTGCTGCCACCCTGAATTAGGAGTTTGAGTGCTCAAATGCAAATTCGCTATGAGAAGTTTGAAATTCTCTAACTTTTTTTCAGGGCGCTCATGATCCTTATGTCACAGAGAACAGGTAAAATAATAAAAACCATGGTTCCTAGCACATAGAAGACATTAACCGGCTTATATTTAAGGCACATAAGACACATAGTGGCAAAAGTTTCAACAACTATCTCTCTTTTTTTAACAATTATCTATTAGTATTGAATTTGAAATAAGTAAGGTTATTCATTAAAACTTATTCAAGAGTTTCCCACTGTTTCTTCATCATAACTATACTTCAGCTAAGTGACTAGAGTAAGAGTCCTAATGAATAGTAACTAGTCAAAAAGAATGCTTTTGTTCATCCCATCTGGCCAACTATGTGTGTGTGTGTGTGTGTGTGTGTGTGTGTGTGTGTGAGAGAGAGAGAGAGAGAGAGAGAGAGAGAGAGGGGGAGAGAGAGAGACAGAGAGACAGAGACAAAGAGACAGAGATATGAGAGAAAGACAGAGACAGACGCATATATAGAAACAGAAACAGAATATTCTTAGATATCATTCTCCATGTGGCATTCCCCCCCCCTTTTTTTTTTCTCTTTTTGAAACAGGTCCTCTTTGATGGTGAAATGACAAATGTGCACACTCTTTTCTACTTAATATAGCCCTGCTTGAAACTGCAATCTAATTATCAATTGTATTTATTAATAAGTATAAACTGTAAGATTAGGCTGGCGGAGCAGCCCACAGCTTGGTAGAGGAGCGGACACCCTGGCAGAGTATCAGCTGATGGGCCCGGCCCACCTTAACCCATGGCTTGATTTATCCTGGGGAAAGAGCCCCGGACCAAGGGTGGCCTACACCACTTGTAACCTAAACTCTGTTAAGTAATATAAGTTGTTATGTTAGGCTGGTAGAAATACCAGTTGCTTGACAGGAGATTTGAGGTATTTGACAGGAGTCTGACGGCCCTGGATTGCTTGGACTGATGGTCTATAAGCTGCCTCAGTCCTTTCCCAAATAATTAAACACACCAAGACCTTTTAATATTTCAATGCTTAACCCTTAGATGGACAGACTCTCAATTAAGTACTCTAAGTTAAGTGGATCACCTAGTCCCAAACTGCCATGTGCCTGTGATTACCCTCCATCACTCTCAAACATATCTATCTGATTCCATGTCTCCTGGTGGAATGAGTTAATCCTCTGTGTAAAATGCAGGGTTCCAGTTTTAATCTCAGGAAGTCCAACCTTCCTATACTCTTTCTGCCCACCTACTTGGCAGTCAGCAACTTTTATTAACCAATCCACAGAATGCCCCAGAAGGGGCAGTAACCAGATTTCAGCTTTGAAATCAGCCTATCAGAAGCAATGTTATTAGACCTTCTCCAACATCTCCTCCTTTGAGTCTAACAAAAAGCTTCTTTTCTTAATAACAATAAATACAACAATAAACACAATACAGTAACAATAAATACAATACAATAAAAGCAATTATGAAAACTAAAAGGTATGACATACATTCTCAATGTCCAGTCATATGTATTCAACTAGTCAACTAGGAAATATATTCTATTACATATCACTCTTGATGAGTTTAAGGATCTATAGCTAATTCAACTTCCATCCTAACTTATATAATTAAATAAATCATCTTAACCTTAAAACATTCTTTTAATTCCTAGATGGCTTAAAACTTATTGTGAGGCTATAACTATGTAGTCTTCAATCACATCAGAAACCTGAGAAGGATAAATATATCTAAATAGATAGGAAGTGCAGAGCAACAACTTTCAAAACTATGAAATGATAGACAACTGGCTGCCTAGGCAGTCCCCAGTTTCTGTAACATTGGAGCATCATCTTCAGTCTTCTGCCAAGCATGTCTCACAGACTTAGTTGTGAAGCAAGAAATAAGATTTTCCCATTTGGTCTTTGCAGATTCGGGCCATCGATTTACCTGCATTGAAGCTTTGGTCCATCTTTGGATTGTATAGTCTGTTGAGAGAGCAGAGGCACCTCTGCCTAGTAGGAATTATCTCCTAATAGAAATTTTTGATGCTCATTGTCTCCTTCCAAGTCCAATGGGAGCTGTCAGGAGCTAAAAGTCTTATGTCAAGGAATTTTTTTTAAATAATAAAAATATTTTTAAATGTCATATTCTACAGATCTCTTGGGGTATTTGAAGACCATCTATTCATCTCCGTTAAGGAAGCAATTGTTCCTTGTCAATAACAACTTAATACCTAGTTAACTTAGAAAACATCTGAGATTAACTAAATTATCCTAATAAAATTACAAGTTAGAATGACTATCAACTTGCATTTCTTAATTTTCGTGAACAGTTTGTGACAGTTGCTGTCAAAAGGACTAGAACTTCACATTGTAATTTTAAGAATTACATAGGTGCAATAGCTAATCAAAATATAGCCTTAATTTTGTATCAATATACAAAGATCTATAGGAGTAGATTCAATAATCTACCATTTTTCCTATCATTCTCATATGTCTATAACATAAGTTTTGTATTAATAACAAGGATCTATAGGAGTAGATTCTATAATATATCCTTTTATCTTATCAATTCTATATTATATATCCATATTCCCTCTTTTTTATTTTCAAGTCTTCTCTCCCTATATAAGAGAGAAAGAAGGATAAAGAAAAAGAAAGAAATCCCTGAGCCTAACCTCCTATACCTTGCTTAACAAAATCAAATAGTAATTTGTAATCATTACCCCTCAGCAACATCTATAACCCATCAAATGTCCAAAGAATCATCCACCCCAGTTTTTGGGAATGGGACTTTGGTCTCTTAAAACTGCTTCCTGCTCAATTGGGACATAGAAAAGCTTTTTATGGGCCCAAATAAAATGGAAAAAGATGGTTAATCAATTTAATAGTAACATTTGTTGTCCAGTTTCTATGTGCTCAGCAATTTGCATGTCCTCATCAGTTTGTAGTCTAAAACTGGACTATGGGTAGGATAGATAGTTCAGGGCTTTATTGAAGTTCTGTTTGTAACAGTCTGTGAGGCTGGACCATCTAAGTAAGCCATTTTGAAGTTGTTCTGGATGCAGATTTTGGAGGAAACAGCTATTGATGCATTCTGTAAGGCTGAATCATGTGGGCTACTTGTCTTCTTTGGTGTTTGATCTCCTTTTTCTTCAAAGTTTTCAGTCGTCCAGTGATCTCCAGACTCCTTAGCTGAAAGCATTTATTATTGTGGAAACATTAGAACAGAAACCTGCCCTAACCCTGGCTCTAGGGTATTCCTTTTTGCTATGTAATATCAGTCCAAGGGAAAATTGTTTTTGTTTTTTGTTTTGCAATAGAAGAAATTTTTTTTATCTTTCAAAAAAATCTTGAAAATTTGAAACGATATATACTTTTAAGTGTATATAAAACATACTAATCTTAACTTTCTATTAACATCTACTAATATAACAAAATAGTCTTCAGTTTTAATAATAAAAGAGACAAAGAATAGAGTGAAGGAAAGAAGAAAATCCCTGAATCCAATCCTTATTTTGTCAAAAGACATATCATATATCCATTTATCCTAGACAACCACAATCACAACACATAACATATCACACCACAAAAAACCGCCCATCCTTTTTCTTGGGAATGGAGGTGTAAATATTTTCGGGTACCCTTTAAAAATTGAGATATTGGCCAATCCCTTAGAAAATTAGCTATAGCTCTTATTGTCCAGTCTCTGTAAGATCGATCATTTTTGGGCTAGTACTTTTAAAATTGACTTCCATGGAAAGTTTTTAAGAAAACAGTGATTGAAGCAAAATGTTAGGCTGAATCATCTGGCTTATTTGCCTTGTTATTATTTTCATTCAGTTCTTGGCTCTGAAAATAAATATTTGCTAAGTTTGAGTAAGTAAAAGGCATAGAACAACTTTGTAAGTCAATTTAAAGCATAAACTTTATCCATATCAGATGAAAGGTAGGAATATCATGAACACCATACAGTTAATAAAATATTCTTAGCATGCAAAGATATCCATTTATCAGCTAATAGGAGTCTCTCCATGGTCAGATATAATCTTTATAAGTTTTGTTGGTAACCACATTTTCTCATTTTCTGTAGACACATAGGCACACCCACATCCCCATCTTAAATCCATTGCAGGTTTCTACTCTAAAGTTAAAATATCCTTATAATATATTGGTTGATTTAATTATTCATTTTTTTTGTATAACCAATGTTTCTCAACTGCAGTGTTACCTTTTTTGCCAACATTTAGGAAATTCAATGTTAGCAAAGCATTGTATAATCTATCCCTGGGATTATTTCATTGACCCTTTTGTATAGAAGACATCTGTTTTAAAATATGATTACCTCTTTCTACAATTGCTTGTCCTGTAGGATTGTGTGGTGTACCAGTAACATGCTTTATATTACAATACACAAATAATTGCTTCACTTTTTAGATACATATGCAGGAGTATTATCAGTCTTAATTTGTGAAGGTACACCCATAAATGTTATTATTTCTAATAAATGTGCAATAACACAATCAGCTTTTTCAGAACTTAAAGCACTTGTCAATTGAAACCCTGAGTATGTATCAATGGTATGATGTACGTACCTTTGTTTTCCAAGTTCTGCAAAGTGAAAAACATCCATTTGCCAAATTTTATTCTTTTTGGTACCTCTAGAGATACTACCAGCAGGTAATAGAATTTGGTTACACAGAGAACATGTAGGACTTTTTTTTATTATTATTTCTTTGGCTTGTTGCCAGGTAATAGAGAATTTTTTTTCTTTAAACCTGAGCTGTTACCATGATGTTTCTGATGAAATTTTGAAGCTACCAGCTTCTAAAACATTTCCTATGAGTAATTGGTCATTCTCCTCATTTTCTTGTGCCAGTAAACCTGGCAAACCTGAATGAGATCAAATATGAGTATATATATATATATATATATATATATATATATATATATATATATAT
>CAJQZJ010032546.1:4245552-4348244 GCA_907164525.1 Lophiomys imhausi
ATATATATATATATATATATATATATATATATATATATATATATATAAAATGGGTTATTTCTACTTCTGATGACCTGTTGCAATTGTATAAATAAAGAGGTTAATTCTGTGTTATTGGGAATAAATTCAGCAGTTTCTATATACAAAACAACTCTGCATATGGAGAATTAGTAATTATGTTAAGAGACTCAGGAAAATCTAATAACACCATAAAGATTACATACAATTCTGCTTTTTTGAACTGAGGTATTTGGACTTTTAATTACCTTGCTGATATTGACTGTCTTATAATCTGCCATTCCCATCTTGTTAGCATCCGTATGGAAGGTTGGTGAATCAAGAATTTGAGTTTGCTTTACAATACGAGAAAGAATCCAATTAGTTCTTTTTATAAATTATATACATTTGCTTTTGGAAATTTGTTATTAATCTCTCCCAAATAATTATTGCAAGCTCTTTGCCAATCTTCATTGATCACCCACAATGACATAATCTCAGCATTAGTAAGAGGCACTACTCTTTCAGCCAGGTCTGTTCCTGGTAATTGACATAGTCTTATTCTACCTTTTAAAATTAATTCAGATATCATTTCCATGTATGTCTTTAGTTACTTACTTTTTTATATGGTAAGAAAATCCATTCCATAATTCTATCTTCCTGTTGCATGATGAGTCCTGTAGGAGAAGGAGTTGATGGTAAAATGAGCAAAATACAATCAAGTTGAGGATCAATTTGACCTATATATGCATCTTGCAATGTTTTTCTACCAACATTAATTCCTTTTCTGCATCCTCAGTTAAACATCTTAGACTGTTTAGATTTGAATCCCTTTGTAATGTTTGAAACAAATTATTTAGCTCATAAGTACTTAAACTGAGGGTGGCCTTAGCCAATTTATTATTCAATTAATTTTTGAAAATCATTAATAGTTTCCAATTGGTCTCTACTGATCTATACCTTTTGTGATCTTATTCTCTGTTGACATATTTTATAACCCAAATAGTGGATTGAATCTCCTCTTTGTATTTTTTTCAGGAGCAATTTTTTAACCCCCATAGTGCTAGAATTCTTTGCATTTGCTTAAATAAATTCTCTAAAATAACTGCATCAGAATCAGCCAACAAAATATCATCCATATAAAGACAGATAATAAAATGAGGAAATTGCTTACACATTATTTCTAATGGTTTTGTACAAAATAATGACACAGAGTTGGACTATTCAACATTCCCTGTGGAATCACATTCCAATGATACCTCTTGATTGGTTTACTGTTATTAAGAGTAGGTACAAAGAAAGCAAACCTTTCCCTATCATTCTTTTGCAATGGAATTGAGAAAAAGCAGTCTTTTAAATCAATTAATATTAAAGGCCATGACTTTGGTAATAGAGAAGATAAAAGTGTACCAGGCTGAAAAGGACCCATAGATTGAATTACTCTATTAACAACTCTTAAATCTGTTATCATTCTCCATTTACCTGATTTTTTTTTTTTTTACTACAAACAGAGGGTAATTCCATGGGTTGTTAGACTCTTCCATATGACCAGCCTCCAGCTGTTCTTTTACCAATTGCTCATGATCCTCCAATTTTTTCCTTTGTTATTGGCCACTGCTCTTGCCTCACTGGTTTTTTTTTTTTTTTTTTTTTTTGATAGCCATTTCAAGGGTAGGGCTGTTGGAATTTCAGCAGTGGCCCCTTGTATAAATTTAGAAACTTAATACGTGGGGTGTCCTGTGTTTTGACACTAGACATAGCTTGCAATTGTTGTTCAGTACTCATATCAACACCTTCCTCAAAAGTATCTATAATATCAGTGTCTGAGGTGTCCTGTGTTTGGACATTAGACATAGCTTGCAATTTTTGTTGAGAACTCATATCAATACCTTACCCAGAAGTTTCAATGTCTGGGGTGTCCTGTGTTTGGAAATTAGATATAGCTTGAAATTGTAGTTGAGTACTCATATCAATCCCTTACACAGAAGCCTCCATCATTTCATCATTTGTTATTTCTGGCATTGGAGGAATATTAATTTGAGTACCCCATTGTTGTAAGAGATCCCTTCCCCATAAATTTATGGGTACATCAGCCAAATAGGGTCTCAACTTCCTTGTTTGCCCTTCTTGTCTAACACAGTTAAGCCATCGTACACTTTGTTCTACACGTGATAATTAACCAATTCCTATAAAATGTGTAGGAACCTTTTGAAGTGGCCATTTTGGATTCCAAGACTTCCATGACAGGATAGTAACATCTGCTCCTGTGTCAAGCAATCCTTCTATTTCAAAAGCATTCATTTGTATTTTTAATTTTGGTCTCTTTTCATTCACCATTGTTTGCCAATATACAAATTTTCCAGTACTCCCAAATGGTCCCTTTCTTTCTATTAGAGTAGTCTTGCCCTCGATATAAGATAACAACAGCAATTTGGCAATTCTATCCCCTGCATTAATTTTCATCTCTTTCTGTTCTGATACTATATATTTTTTCTTCCTTGCAATTTCCATCTATAATACCTGGATGCACAGTAAATCCTTGAGAATTTAATCCACTTCTTCCAAAGATTAACCCTATTGTCCCTGATGGTAAAAGACCATAAACACCAGTGGTTAACTTACAACATTCATCTGGTTTGGATAATGTAATAGATTCATCTGTGGCCAGATATAAAGCTGCACTGTCTTCAGTAGCATTCAAAAGATTGGCAATAGTTTTGTTCTTCCTCCTGACTGCTTATTTCCCTCTGGCTTACTGATGGACGATGTTTTATAGGTTTTGCTACTGTTCCTTGAACTGACAGGTCACTCCCCTCATTTTCCTGCAAGGGGTTACCGCTGACATCTGTTTTAGCTCTACAATCCCAGGACCAGTGTTTACCTTTACCACAATGAGTAAAAAATCCTGGAGACATTACTCTTCTCTTGTTATTAAAAAAACATTCGTTCCATTCCCCTTTACGGCCATGTTCTGCAGAGTGCAAGCCCTATCATTTCAAGTTATGGAGATTTCAGCCTTAAAATATCTTTGGAAATTACTAAGTTTACCATTTTTTTTCTTTTTTTATAATAATTTTTTTATTTCTTCAAGTTACATCTCAATCACAATCCCCTCCCTACTCCCTCCTCCAGTCCCACCCTTCCACCCTCCTCCACCTCAACCCCCCATCCTCTTCCCTTCTTTTTTTTTTTCTTTTAGTTTAAGGTATTTCTTTTTCTCCCAAAGAGCTCTCCCTTTCAGTCCAACAAATGGTTCTTTTTCTTATAACTATAAATACAATACAAAACAACAGAAATAAATAGGCCACAATTATAAGAGTTATATGGCTTAGCATACCTTCCCAATGTCCAGTCCATATGTATTTGGCACCTGACTTTAACATTCTACTATCTAACCATCTCCATGAGTTTAAAGTTCTATATCTAACTCAGCTTTCATACTAACTTGCATCACAATTTTAAAAACATCTTCTTAAATCCAGAAAACCCTCTTGATTCCTAAACAACTCAAAATTTAACTATGAGACTCTAGCTGTCTACTCTTCAACCACCTCAGAGACCTGAGAGGGATAAATATATCTGATTATATAGGAAGTGCAGGGCCTGCAGCTTCCAAAACTAAGAAATGACATACCAGTGGCTGCCTGGACAGTTCCCATTTTCTCTCCATAGATTACAGCATTAATCTTCAGCTATTTGGCCCCATTTCTCTGACAGACATTGATTGTAGAGCAGGAATTATGAAGGACTTACCTACCCTGTCTTGGCAGACCTAGGCTGTCGACTTAACTGCTTCCAAGTTTTGTCCTTTTTGAACAGAAGTCTGTCTACAGTTGAAGCAATGGGTTTTTCTTGCCAAGAGAAAGGCTTACCACCAATTCAATCATCTCCCACTGGAGATTCTTTGATGCTCATCTTCTACTTGGAGTAGAATAGGGGGTGCTGTCAGGAGCTGACATGTCTCGATATCAAAAAATCTTAAGTTAATTAAACATCTTTGAATGCCACATTCTGCAGATCTCTTGAGGTTTTTGAAGATGCTCTATCTATCTCTTATATTTAGATAAGCAAATATTGCTTGTCTCTTAGCAACTTGATTTCTGAGTAGCTTAGAAAATAACTGTGATAGACTGTCATAGTAACTAAAAAAATGACACCTTTGCATGACTATTAGTTTCCATTTCTTAATTATCCTAAACAGTTTATGACGGTTGGTAGCAAGAGGCCAAAACTTGACATTTCATTTTTAAGCATTACTAGGAACAATACCTTTAAGAAGCATTATCCTTAATTTTGTATCAATATACAAAGATCAATACCAATGTGGCCAAATATAATCTTAATTTTGTATCAGTATACAAAGATCAATACCAATGTAGCCCAATACAATCTTAATTTTACATCAATATACAAGGTCAATACCATTGTGGCCAAATATAATCTTAATTTTGTATCAATATACAAAGATCAATACTAATGTAGCCCTATACAATCTTAATTTTGCCTTAATATACAATGATCATACCAATTTAGCCAAATATAATATTAAATTTTTGTCAGTATACAAAGGCATAAGGCCATATTCAATAATCTGTCCTTTTTTCTTTAAGTTTACCATTTTAAAAGCACTCTTTAAGACCCCTAGCAATGGCTTGTGCTATGATATTAGGCTGATGCTCCTAAAAACCAATATCAGTTCTTTCTCTTATCTATCCATCTACTGGGGATCCTCAAGCTTTCAATGGTCTAATTGCTCTTTGACATTCAGCATTTGCATTTTCATATACCAAGGCATTTACCAAATCCTGTTTGGCATCAGGGTTATCTACATCTCTCTCCACAGGTCAGTCTCACTAAAAAGTCTGAGAAGGTTTCCTGAGGACCTTGTATTAGCTTAGTAAATGAAGTAAATCTTTTCCCAGCCTCAGCAACCATATCCCAAGCTCTCAGAGCTGTAACATGACATTGTTCTATCACAACATCTTCAAATTGAGTCTGTAACCATATGTCAGCATAAGGTCCCTCACCAAACATTTGGCTGGTTGTGACATTTATTCCCCTTTCCATATATTGTTGCTCTAATTTTGTGGTTTCTTGTCTCCACCATGACAACCATTTTAATTGATGGATACCTTCTAGCACAGCTGATATCACTCCCTTCATATCTTGGGGAATATTTTGTATAGCTCAATTATTTAACATTTGTTTAATGAATGATGAATGCATTCCATAAGAGACAATGGACTCCTTAAATCTTTTTAAATCCAAAATGTCTATTGGATGCCATGTTCACTACTGATTGTGTTGACCAGTATCAGGCCTAAATTGAAATATAACTGGAAATGCTGATGATAATTGTGTAGTACCACACAGGTCCTCTGGTGGCGCACTTGGTTCCACATTAACACCATTACCTACCTGGTTTTCTAATGGTACACTCAGTGGCTGTGGAGACCTAACTAGAAAAGAACTTGACATTTTCTCAATTCCAGTCACCTGCCCTGACAGATTTTTCTTAAGCTCCTCAATCTGCATTTGCATACTTTTAAATTGTGTAACGAACATCTTTCTTATGACAAACCAATAAAAAAAATGTAAACAGCATAAAACATCCAGTCTGACTGCAAAACAGCATAGAGGTCAGCAGCAAACATTGCCATATTGTCAACAACTGGCATCATAGTTTCAAAATCTGCAGTTTTCTCTATAGTGTTGAAAATCAAATTACCCATAATGCTTTACCAACATTGAACACCACCTGAAACTTCAATGTAATTATCAATTGTGTTTATTGATAAGTACAAACTGTAAGATTAGGCTGATGGAGCAGCTGGTGGCTTGGCAGAACAGCAAGTGGCCTGGCAGGATATCAGTCAATATGCCTGACCCACCTTTACTGGCAGCCCGATTTATCCTGGGTAAAGAGCCGCAGACCAAGGGTGGTCTGTACCACTTGGAACCTAAACTCTGTTAAGTAATATAAGTTGTTATATTAGGCCAATAGAATTAGCAGCATATTGACGGGAGATTCACTGGAGTTTGACAGGAGTCCAGGAGTCAGAAGATTCTGGATTGCTTGGACTGATTGCGTATAAGATACAATGGTCCTTTCCCCAATAATTAAATACACCAAGACCTTTTAATGTTTCAGTGCTTAAACCTTAGCTGAGCAGACTCTCAATTAGCTACTCTAAGCTAACCTGGATCACTTAATACCAAACTGCCATGTGCCTGTAATTACCTTCCAGTGTTCTCAAACAAGTCTATCTGCTTCCACGTCTCCTGGTAGAATGAACTAATCCTCTGTGTAAAATGCAGGGTTCCTGTTCTAATCTTAGGAAGTTCCACTTTCCTATGCTCTTTCTCCCCAGCTAATTGGCTATTAGTGACTTTTATTAACCGATCAAGAGAATGCATTAGAAGAGGCAGTAAACAGATCACAGCATTGAAATGAGCCTATCAGAAGCAAGGTTATCAGACCTTCCCCAACAAATGCTTGCAAAGCAAGTGCTTTATTCCATGAGATATGACTCTAAACCAGAATTTTAGGTCTTAATATTAATATACTATTCTAAAATGTAGAAGTAGAATTAGTTTTCTCTCTAGCTATATAGACAATAGAATGGAATGATGAATCCCTCTTCAGTTATTGGAATAGAATTTTTTTCTAGAAAAATAAGTTGACACAAAAGTGTATAGATAGTAAGCACTATTCTTTCTGTCAAACAGAAACCAAGAAGATTTGAGGGTATGTCAGTGACTTACTACAAGTATTTCCAGAGATTTGGGGAAAAAAAGTAGAAAATATTGCAAGCTTTTTCCTGAAACATCAGGATATGGGCCAATTCCAAAGCAACACAGGTGAGTCTGGGCAATGACAATTAGTAAACTGGATCAGAAATCATGTGCAGAGAAGCAAAAAACAAAAACAAAACAAAACAAAAAGAGATGGAGCTCTTGTCCTCAGGAGAGGACCTTCAGGAGAGGTCCTTCAGTGATCTGAAGATCATGAAATTTGCAGGCAAATGTATGGAATCAGAAAAGATCATCCTTAGTAGGCTAATGCAGACCCAAAGTGGCACCTATGGTATTTACTCACTCATAAGTAGATATCAGCTATTAAGTACAGGACAACCATGCTGCAATCCACAGACACAATGAAACAAAGCAATAAGGAGGGCACAAGGGATGATCCTTGAATACCTCTATGTAGGGGAAATAAAGTAGACATTGAAAATGGATGAAGAGAGGAATCCAGATAGGAACTCAACATTACTGCCATCAGAGAAACTATTCTGCAGAGAATGGAAAAAGATACAGAGATCCACAGCCACACATTAGGCAAAAATCGTCTTGAGTAAGAGTCAGGGGAAGGCTTAAGGGTGTTAGAAAGATCAAGGACACCAAAAGGAGAAACACATCCAATTAACTCGACACAAGAGGGCATATAGAGTCTGAACCAAAAACCAAAGAACATTCATGGACCAGTCCTATGCACACTACACATATGAAGCAGATGGGCTGCTTGGTGCTCAGTGGATTCCCTAACAATTGGAAGAGGGACTATCTCTGACTTCAACAAAGTTGCCTCCCTCTAGATCCTATTTTTCTAGCAGAACTGCTTTGTCTTCCTTCAGAGGAAGGGGAAGGAATTAGTCCTGATGCTATTTGATTTTCCAAAGTGGGTTGGGACTGGGTTGAAGTGTGAAAGAGTATGGAGGAAGTGAGTGGGAGAGTGTTACTGGAGGTGGGAGGGGAATAGTGATTGAAATTTTATTTTTTTTTTAATTTTCAAATTTTTTATTTTTATTTTATTTTCTTCAAGTTACATCTCAATCACTACTCACCCCCCCCATCCCAACCTCTTACCCTCTTCCCACTCACACTCCCCCATCCACCTCCTTTCTTTTTGTTTTAAGTTTAAGGTATATCTTTTTCCTCCCAACATATCCACCTTTCAGTCCAACAAATGGCTCTTTCACTTATAACAACGAGTACAATACAAAACAACAAACATAATTAGGCCACAATTATAAAAATTATAAGGCTTAGCATACATTCCCAATGTCTAGTCCATACGCATTTGGCAGCTGACTTTATCATTCTACTATGTATCCATCTCCATGAGTTTAAAGATCTATACCCAACTCAGCTTCCATCCTAACTTGCATCACCATTTCAAAAACATCTTCTTATATCCAGAACACCCACTTAATTCCTAAACAATTCAAACTTTAATTATGAGACTAAGACAATCTAGTCTTCAATCACATCAAAGACCTAAGAAGATGAATATTTCTGATTATACAGGAAGTGCATTAAAATTTAAAATGAACAAATTAATTTTAAAAATTAAAAAAAGAAAAGCACAGACTTATGAATGTGATCTAGAGAATATTCTTCATATGTGGGGCATAATTTATATTAATAAATGTGTTACGGACAAAAAAAGAAAAAGAAAAATCGCCAAAGCTTGTGAGAGATATGATACAGACATTGTGCCTTTGGAGAGTACCTGCCTGCCTTAGGTAACAGACTCCTAATTTTTTCACTTGCTTTCTACATAACTGGCCATGTTTATGCCAAGGAATTATTGTGTGTTGAGTAAGCTATTAACTGAGATATTCTACCTTCTAACGTCTCCTATCACTTACTCAGACGAAAGCCCACAGCACAAAGTTAGAGCATGGTTTCCTAACTAATTTATAGGAGATTTCTTGACAGTATATCTGAAAATATTTGCAAGTGTGAAAATAGAGGGACACCACAGTTGGAAGAAGAAGGAAGCACATTGTGAGCTGCTTCTCCAGTGTTCATCTCCATGTACCCCCAGGATTTATAATGGCATGTGTAAGTCTGTGTCATAGTAAAATACCAGAAAATTTTTCTTACTTGTTTATTTATTTACTTATTATTTATAATATGTGTACATGTCAGAGGTGTTCTCAATGTCCTAGATTTATCCAAACAGGAAAATATGACAGACTTCTAAGCCCTAGGACTCTTTCTTTTTCTACTTTTCCAAGAATGGGACTGGTAACAAGCTTACCACCACATCTAGTTGTGAGTTCAGAGGATAAACTCCAATCAAATTT
Source organism: Lophiomys imhausi (assembly GCA_907164525.1). Lineage (NCBI taxonomy): Eukaryota > Metazoa > Chordata > Mammalia > Rodentia > Muridae > Lophiomys > Lophiomys imhausi. The sequence continues at coordinate 4,254,645 of CAJQZJ010032546.1, forward strand.
TACTGACTGAGCATTCTTCCTAACCCAACATGTAGACTTAGGACACACCACTTTGAATTTGCTACTTATATTTCCCCATATTGCTTGTGTTTTCACCTCCATATTTATAGACTTGCTGGATTCCTTTGCTGTTTTTTTATAATAGCTAGTAAGTTTTGTCTTGAGCTGTATTTTGGAACAACTTGGACTAAAACAATATTTCCAGAAGTGGTCAGTGGCACAATAGAAGTTAAACTTTTACCTGTAGTTAGATAGACACGGGTTGAAGAAAAGAGCTATGATATTATTTGCTATTTGCCTTAGTTACATTTTTATTGCCATGGCAAAATGCCATGACCAAAAATGAAAGCATTTAATTTGGGAGTTCATGGATCCAAAGGGTTAGAGTCCATGACCCTCATAAGTGTAAGGCATCAGGCAGCAGGCATGGCTCTGGAGCAGTAGCAGAGAGCTTACATTTGATCCACAGGCATAAGGATGAGAGAGGAAGAGAGATCTAGCTGTGAATGGCATGGGCTTTTGAAACCACAAAGTCAGTCTCCAGTGACACACCTCATCCAAAAAAGCCATAACTCCTAATTAATTCTAAACAATTCCACAAACTAAAAGTCAAGCATTCAACATATGATTTTTCTCATTCAAACCACCATCTACCACTCTTAAAAAAGGAAAAACCCACCCCCAGCCCAAGTGGTGGATTGCTGCAAGATGGTGCAACCTGGATGAAGCTGATTTTTCCTATTGTCCTACCTAACTAGGACCCCAAAACTGACCAAAGTAAGGATGGCCTGGACAACTTTTACCAGGCTCTTTTAAAAGCATTGAAAATCACTGCTTTAAAATATTCCTTTTGGTATGAATTTGCTCCCAGATATTAGAAAGGAAACTCTAGAAGTTAACAACATTTGCAAATATTAATAGGTCACACTTATTGGAGATTGATCAAAACTTTTATATTAACTGTGACTTAATACAAAAATAAAAAAACCCAGTCTGTAGTGTCCTTCTTGCGGTGGATCAGAGAGAGATTGATGTACAATTTCTAAATATTGCATTTATAGACACTTAGTCTGGATCAGCCCTGAATCCAGTTTCTTAAAATTTGTCTAGCCAACCTACTACCAGATTAAAATCCAACAGATCCTCTCCAGGACAGTAGCCAAGTTAGGCTCATCAGACTTCAACAATCAGATAGGAGGCACATCTTGGTATAGTTCTGTGATGTTGTGGTAGATGCAGTCAGGGCCCCTGGGCATAAACCCATGTGAGGGAGGATGCTCAGGTCCCTCTGCCTCTCTTTGAAGAATCTTACACCTCAGCTTGTCCAGGCCTGCAAGGACAATGTGGAAAGCACATGTGGTTAGTGTGAAAGATGGACTTAAACAGCCTCAACTCCCTCCCCAGGCAGAGCTCCTGGTCCCAGCTACAGCTGCCTCTGCAGCAACAGATGCTGTGATCTCTGTCCACTACACTCAGAGGTTGGCAGACCAGAAGTACACAGTTTCCATCTGCATTTGCTGATCCCAACAACTGATGTCATCCAATCTGTCAGACCGAGCCTAACAGGTATACACTGATGGCAGCAGTTTTGTTCAAAATGCAATTTGGTACCTACACATGAACCACAGCATCACTGTGGAGAGGATAGTGTGTATCTAGTTCATCTGCCAAGGGATTTCAGCTCAATGGTCTGAGTTTCTGTCATTAACCTAGCTACTTCAATAGGAGAAAGGCAAAACCATCACTGTATACATGGACAGACACTATCTATTTGCTATGGCCCATGCCAATAAGGTCTTCTATACAGAGAGAAGGGGCTTCTCATCTCAGGCAAAATGTAAACCAAAAACAAAGAAGAAATCCTGGTCCTACTAGAGGCCAAATGGCTGATAAGAGAGGAATCATTATCCACTTCAAGGGGCACCAAGAAAGGAATTCCAGGGGCTCCGAGAGACAGTGCCACTGGGAAGATGGCCCTGGCACCTTTGGTGCCTCACCAGATATTGATAGCCCTGCCTGAGTCTGAATTGTTCCAGAGCCCAAAGTATATACAAGGAAAACAACTGAACAAAAAAGAAAGATACCAAACAGGAGGCAAATGTGTGTTGGTTCTTTCTGGAGGAGAGACTTGCCCTGAATTCCACTTTCAGAAGACAGAAGTTCACCAAACTACACCAAACCACACATCTGAAGGGCAACTAAAATTCCTGAGTTACTCAGGCCCAGATATAATAGATTTGGCTTGCCTCTCTTCCTGTGGTTGGGAAACAGCCTGGCCTTCACAGTCAAAGTTTCCCTAAATCAAAGAAAGGTCTGTAATTGGAATTAGAAACTATGTTATATCTAAAGGCCACAAAACTCATGACAGGTGAACTAAATATATATTTGTGTCAGGTGGAAAATGGGACAGCCTTGTAATGTTTGCCCTCCTAAGGGCAAGATTCATCCCAATATCAAGTTCATTAAATATAAATTACTAACCATTGCATCCTAAAGTCCTTACAGGCCCTATATCAGATCCAGAAGATTATTCATCAAATGGTTTGAGAGCCTATACTTTTGCCCCCAAGTTCCAGACTGATGACTTTATATAAATAAGGAGAATACTAACTTGGTGCTAGGGACCAATGTGAAAAGTCCCATACACCGTACTCATCCCCACCCATTCAGCACTAAAAGTTACTGGCATCACCCCTTGAACACACCACACCCAGCTCTAGGAGTACAGATGGGTCTTCGCTAGATTGACAAGGACCCTATAATTATGGTTGTCCTATTTTGTCTTTTATGTCTCCCTGTCTGCCTGGCTTTAAAAAGAATTACCCCTGTACTGGTTAGGGTTATGACAACTTGACACAAGTTGAAGTCATTACAGAGGACAGTTGAATGTATTTGTAGGCTCCAGAGATTACCTAGCTCACTTGCTTGGACTAATGGTTTAACCAATCTTTCATCTTCTATATTGTTTGTATGAGAGGAGTAATGACTCCTTTGTGTCCTCATGCATATTATAACACAGATGTTCATCTACAATGTATTAGAGGACAGGGTCCACCTAAAGCTAGATTCTGAGCTTCCTCATACATGGTGTGCTGGCCCCAGTCTCATTTCCCTGCTAATGGGAGCAGGCATTGATGGGTCAGCTGCAGTTAAAACTTCAGTCCTAATTATGGGGGATACAAATTTTAAAGAATATAGTGTTCAAGTAGACAGAAACATGGGCCACCTATAAAATTCTGTGCCACTAAGAAAGTCCAATTAGGTTCCTTAGCAGAGGTTGTTCTTCAGAATCAAAGAGAATTGGACCTCCTCCTTTTGAGACAATGATGTCTATATATGGCACTGGGAGAAACTTGTTGCTTCTATGTCAACCAGTCAGGGAGAATTCTTTTAAAATTAGATATGGTTAAAAAAATAAACTTCAAGAAAGAAAAAGAAGTCAAGAATGTAAGAGCTATTACCAATTGTCTACCAACTGTGTCTCCAGGGAGCTGTTGAGGTCTCATTTGGTACTGAGCTAGAATCATAGACCTTGTCAGGCACCAAGCTGTAATGTACATTTCTTTGCTGAAAGGTCCTGACTACATCAGATGAAATACTGGTCAGGATCTCTGCTACAGCATATCCTGGAGAGACAGGAGAAAGGATTATCCCCACTGTAAAATCTTGCATTCCTTATGATAATCATGCAGGAGAAAAAGACCTTCTCTGCAGTATAGTGAAAGATTATATTCTTTTATCTTAGCTGTTTACACTGGGCCAAAAAGCTGCAAGGAGCTTGCGACTCCTGAGCCAAGATGAGTGGCTGGAAAAATTTGGTGTCTGTTTCAAGAACAGCCAGCAACTGGCCTCTGCAGCAGAAGTTCTATGGCAGCAGGAGAAGCCATAGAAATTTGGCCACTAGGATGACCAGTAGCAGTGATCAAGACATGTGAGATTGGCTAGGCAGCAGCAGCGATGATGCGCGAGCCTGTGCTTCAAGCAAACATGGCTAGAAGGCAGATGCAGGGATGAATTCTTCATGAGAGGAAAAGACCTATCCTGCCCAAAATAAACAGCCAAATCTCAGACAATTATGTTGGAGAAATGGAGTGGAAAGGAGACAGTTTATTTCATGATAAGAGATATTATAAGCCTTGGGCAGGGGGTCGGATTTTGCAAGTGAACATGTTTGATTCACTGGTGCTAGGAATGCCAGGAATACTTCACTTACATGAAGTAGCATGGTCCTATCATACATGAAAAGGAATAGAGTATCTGATTATCCCATGGGCAGTGGGGGTTGGGGAAAAAATCCAGGTAGGGTTAGAAGCAGAGACAAAGGTCATTGACTATAAGCCAAGGAATCAACAGATCTCAATGGCATGGGGAGGTGATCACTGGGCAGGTTTCCTATCAGGAGGAAGGATTGGGCCTGTAACTTTATTGAGGACTTTCTGGCAAATCCCATACAGAGGGTCTGGGACTCTGGTTTCCCCAGATCAGACATAAGAAGGAACCCCAATGAGAAAAGGGAGTCCTAGAGTTAGGACTCAGCTCAGTGGCTTTCCAGTAATGCCAGACTTCAATCTTACCAGCAGGGTCCAACATCTCCCCGTTTTATTTTTAGTGGAGAGATGTCAGCATTGTCTTCAGTCCCTATATTGGGCAAGGTTTGTTAATGAATCAGAACACATTTTGAAACTTTGATGAGGCAAGGTGCAAGCATCAAAATAAACTACAGCATAATCAGAGGGTTAATAAGGAGTACGGGCCAAGCCAGCAAAACATTTGTGTAGGGGGAATCCAAGATGGCGGCAGCCCGCTTGGACATATTTTGATCTCGGGGTAAACAGTCAAAGGGCGGTGGGTGTTGCAGGACGCTGTACAAATGGGTCTGGGGGGCTCAAACTCCCTGGGCCTCACCCAACTACCCAGGGAACACTGGGGGTCCCTGGGCAGGATGCTCCCTCCCACTCTCGGTCACACACGAAGCCGATGAATCCGGGAATCGGGATCCCCCTCCCCCACCAGGAAAGACAAGCTGGGTAAGTTCCAATCTAATACCCAGAGGGCAGATTTGGACCCCACGCAGAGATAATCCCAGCCTGCTGGGCACCCCCAGGTCTCGCACACGCGATCCAGCTATCTGGTGAAAGGTTGCGACCCGTGGAAGTGCACTCAGCTCGGCTGCAGAGTGCCATCAGACTGCAGATTGCAACCCACTGCAGTATATGGGAACTTAGTCGAGTGTGACGTCACTTGCTAGTCTCCAGACTGGGGCCGTGGGGGTGAAGGCAGATTTACCCACCACAGAAGCCAACCCTGGGCAAACTGTGAGGTATTTGCAAGTGCTGTATATCAGACTTTTTTACAAGTACTGGCCCTTTCATCGGGGAACCAGAGCTTACATGTACACACCTGCACCCCCTGGATTAGTTAGGTCTCCACATAGGAGGCGGGGCTGAATGACTCACAAGGGTGGAGTAAGGCAATTTGACATCTACACCAAAGCACCCCCTGTGGACCCAAGTCCAGAGAATAGCTAGAAATTTCCAATGGCCAGAGGCCCCAGACCAAAAAAAAACAAAAACAAAAACAAAAAAAAACAACAACAACAGGACCCAAGTCCAGAGAACAGCTAGAAATTTCCAATAGCCAGAGGCCCCAGACCAAAAAAAAACCAAAAACAAACAAACAAAAAAAAAAACAACAACAACAAAGCGTAATGACTCCAACAAAAGAAAGTACTGCTATTTCATCCAGCCTGGACCACCTCACCACAGCTGAAACACATGAAAACGGGGACAGTTCTACATTATGGAAAGTGTTAGAGTCCCTTCAAGAAGAACTTAAATCCATGAAGGAATTCAAAGAAGCCACAATTGCACATATGAAAGCGAATGGAAAACACCATTACACAACTTCAGAACAAGGTGGCCTACCTTGAACAAGAAAAACAGAGGACAGTGGAAGATTTCCAGGCAAAGACAAGCAAACTGGAGCAGGAAATGTACAAAAGAAATAGAATCACTCAATAAATGAAAATGGAAATGCAAACAATAAAGAAGACACAGTCAGAGTTAAAAATGGAAATGGAGAATCAAGGGAAGAGAAAGGGAACTATGGATTTGAGTACCAAAAATAGGTTTCAAGAGATGGAAGACAGGATCTCCAGCATGGAAGATTCGATGGAAGAAATCAATACAACATCCACAGAAAATGAGAAAGCTAAAAAGTCTCTCACCCACAATATCCAAGAAATCAAGGACTAAATGAAAAGATGGAACCTAAGAATTATACACATAGAGGAAAGAGAAGACTCCTGGATCCATGGTCCAGGAAATATCTTCAACAAAATCATAGAAGAAAACTTCCCAAACCTAAAGAAAGAGATGCCAATAAAAATCCAAGAGGCTTACAGAACACCAAACAGATTAGATCAGAAAAGAAACTCCTCTAGCCACATAATAATTGAAACTCCAAATGTATAGAACAAAGAAAGGATATTAAAAGCTGTAAGAGAAAAAGGCCAAGTCACATACAATGGCAGACCCATCAGAAATACATGTGATTTCTCCTCAGAAACTTTAAAAGCTAGAAGGTCCTGGACAGATGTCCTAAAAGCCCTGAGAGAACATAGGTGCTCAGCCAGACTACTATATCCAGCAAAACTCTCTGTCAACATAGATGGAAAAAACAAGATATTCCATGATAAAATCAAATTTAAACAATATCTAACCACAAACCCAGACCTACAGAAGATCCTAGAAGGAAAATTCCAACCCAGAGAAGATAACTACACCCAAGAAAACAGAGGAAATAGAAACCTCCACAGCAACTAAACAAAAAGAAACACAAGACGACCAGCTATACCAAAATAATGGGAAATAAGAACCCCTGGTCACTAATATCCATCAACATCAATGGACTCAACTCGCCAGTAAAAAGACACAGACTTACAAACTGGATCTGTAAACAAGACCCATCTTTTTGCTGCATACAAGAAACACATCTCACTATTGAAGATAGACACTATCTCAGAGTAAAGGGCTGGAAAAAAGTTTTCCAAGCAAATGGTCCCAGGAAGCAAAAAGTGGGAAAAACCCTCGAACTCATTGGCACAGGTGACAACTTCCTGAGCAGAACACCAACAGCTCAGGACCTGAGACCAATAATAAATAAATGGGACCTCATGATACTGAAAAGCTTCTGTAAAGCAAAAGACACTGTCATTCGAACAAAACAGTAGCCTACAGATTGGGAGAAAAATTTCACTAACCCCACATCTGACAGAGGGATAATATCCAAAATCAACAAAGAGCACAAGAAATTAAATGCCTAGAAACCAAATAATCCAATCAAAAAATGGGGAACGGAGCTAAATAGAGAATTCACAAAGGAGGAATCCCTAACGGCTGAGAGACACTTGAAAAAATGCTCAACATCCTTAATCATCAGAGAAATGCAACTCAAGACGACTCTAAGAGTCCATCTCACACCTGTCAGAATGGATAAGATCAAAAGCTCAAATGACAGCATATGCTGGCGAGGGTGTGGAGAAAGGGGAACCCTACTCCATTGCTGGTGGGAGTGCAGGCTTGTGCAACCACTATGGAGGTTAGTCTGGCGATACTTTAGAAAACTTGGAATAACTTTGCCTCAGGACCCAGCCATACCACTTCTGGGTATACACCCAAATGTCTCCTCATGGAATCATAAGGAAGTTTCCTCATCTCTGTTCAGAGCAGCCCTATTTGTAATAGCTAGAAACTGGAAACAACCCAGATGTCCCTCACCCAAAGAATGAGTTAAAAAATTGTGGTACATCTACACAATGGAATATTATTCGGCTACCAGGAGCAATGAAATTATTCAATTTGCAGCCAAATGGATGGAACTAGAAAAGCTCATCCTGAGTGAGCTAACCCAGACTCAGAAGGATGCATATGGCATCTATTCACTTATAGTAGGATTTTAGCTATATAGTAGAGTATATTGATACTACAACTAACACACCAAAGGGAACACGGACATAGACTTTTTATTTTTTTATTTTTTTCTATTTTTTATCCTTTTTTATCTGTTTGTCTGCTTATTTGTTTGTTTGTTTTTTAGTTCTCTCTCCCGGGCAATGAGACACTTTTCACTGGTGGTACTGCCTCGTTGACCCCCAGTGAATGAGGAGGCTTTGGCTCTCATACGACCTCTGAACTGAGATGAGGGACTGTTATATAGGGACACCCCACCCCAGAGAAATGGGATGGAAGTGTTTGGGGGTAAAGAAAAAAATGAAATGTGAAGTTTCGGCCTTTTGCTACTAATTGTCATAAACTGTTTAGGATAATTAAGAAATGCAAACTAATAGTCATGCAAGCCGCTCATTGTGTTAGGTACTAGGACAGTCTATTATAGTTATTTTCTAAGCTAATCAGAAATAAAGCTGCTAAGAGACAAGCAACATCTGCTTATACTAATATATGAGATAGACAGGGCTTGTTCAAAAACCTCAAGAGATCTGCAGAATATGGCATTCAAAGATGTTTTCTTAACTATAGATTTTTTTAATATCGAGACATATCAACTCCTGACAGCACCCCCTATTCTACTCCAAATAGAAGATGAGCATCGAAGAATCTCCAGTGGGAGATGATTGAATTAGTCGCAAGCCTATCTCTTGGTAGGAAAAGCCCCTTGCTCCAACTGTAGACAGAATGCTGTCCAAAAAGGACAAAACCTGGAAGCAGGTAAGTTGACAGCCTGGCTCTGCCAAGGCAGGGTAGGCAAGTCCTTTATAACCCCTGCTCTAAAATCAATGTCTGTCAGAGAAATGGGGCCAAATGACTGAAGAAGGATGCTGTAATGTATGGAGAGAAAATGGGAACTGTCCAGGCAGCCACTGGTATGTCATTTCTTAGTTTTGGAAGCTGCAGGCCCTGTACTTCCTATAAAATTGGATATATTCATCCCTCTCAGGTCTCTGAGGTGGTTGAAGAATAGATAGCTAGAGTCTCATAATTAAATTTTGAGTTGTTTAGGAGTCAAGAGAGTGTTATAGATCTAGGATGATGCTTTTAAAATTGTGTTGCAAGTTAGTATGAATGTTGAATTAGATATAGAACTTTAAACTCATGGAGATGGTTAGATAGTAGAAAGTTAAAGTCAGGTACCAAATACATATGGACTGGACATTGGGAATGTATGCTAAGCCATATAACCCTCATAACTGTGGCCTAATTACCTCTGTTGTTTTGTATTATATCTATCATTATAAGAGAAAGAACCATTTGTTGGACTGAAAAGGGGAACTGCTGGGGGAAATAAGATATACCTTAAACTTAAAAAAAAAAAAAGGAAGAGAATGGGGGGTTGAAGGTGGGAGGGTGGGACTGGAGGGGGAAAGGAATGTGATTGAGATGTAACTTGAAGAAATAAAAAATAAATTATTAAAAAAGAAAATAAGGCCCAATTTTCACTAGAAATTGAGCCATAGTTGTGGATTGAGGTAAAGTTATTGTCACAGCAATGATTAAATGCAATTTTTCTGATGTTTCCAAAAAAAAAAAAAAAAAACATTTCTGTACCATGGAGCGGGTGTTTTGGGGACATAGTAAGATCAGAGATCTCACCAGGGATCCCAGGAAAGTGATCTGGTATTGAAGGGACTCGAGACTGTCCACACTGGAAGCCATTTCCTGATAAATTTTCCTGGAAGTCCCTGGCCAGATGATGTGTTTGGACTATGGCTGCTCCAACAGCTTCCATGGCACCCAGCTAGGCAGCTAGACTCAGTCAGATGAGCAGAGGAATGAAAATCTCTCTTCTTTTTTGGTTTCCTCCCAGCTGTAATGCAAGTTCCTCAGGCTCCTAAAGATAAACTGTGAAATAATCACAAGGGGCCAAACTCTGACAAGGGAGTATGCCTATGCAGGTAGTTATTTTTTCTTTACACTATAGGAAGAGAAGAGGTAATGAATATATTAATCCAGTAACAGTCTGATTGGTAGTGCATTGTGAAGGCTTGGAATAGAGGGAAGATTAGGCTAGATTTCTAATCAAAACAGGGAATGTCCTGAAGATCCAGATGGGTGTGGTTTATTCCACCTTCTTAAAGTAGGTGAGAAAGGAAACATTATATTTATTATGTGACCTGTGCAAAATGATCCTGACTGCATGAGGCATTAGAGACTCAGTCCTTGGAATTATTCCTCCTTTCATGAATGAAATAAAGTAGTTTGGATATTGCTAACTACCAGGATGTCTCAATTCAAAAGTAACATTTAGCTTATCTGTGAAGAATGAGCTAGATTAATTAGAAGACTACATAGTCAATAAAAAATAAAGGAAGGCAAAATATATCTTTCAATTAAGTTTTGTATTGACATTCTATTGAAAATTTACATTAGATGTATTAGTAAAATAAAAAAGGAATGTTAAAATGTTCTTTTTATATTAACCAAAGTTTTGATCAGATTACCATGAACATAATCGAATCGTTCTTAAAGCTAGTTTTAAATCTATAGTCAATATAATCTGTCAGATGTATAATAGGTGAGTCTGAGATGATTCTCTTGCTGTGATGAAATAACATGAATAAGGCAAATTATAGAAGACAGAGTTAACTCAAGCTTGAGCTTCTAGAGGAATAAGGATTCATCATGGAGGAGAGTTGTAAGAACAAGCAGGCATGAAAGCAAGGGCAGAAAGTTGTGAGCTCACATCACCACACTGATACCTGGAAGTAGGATGAGGTTATATAATCTCAAAACATGTTTACAGTGACACATTACCTCCAGCAAGACTATACTGCCTAAATTATCCCAAACAGCACCACCACCTGGGAGCAAAGTGTTCAAATAATAAAGCCTGTGGGAGGACGCACTTCTCATTCAGACCAACACAGGTTGTACCAGCATTTAGCATTGAGCAACAATGAGAATAAAGTAACCAGAGAACCTTAGCAAGAAAACTCTGGAGCAATGTTGTTGTAGTTGTTCTTCTCATTGCTGTGACAAAATACCCAACAGGAAGCAGCTTAAGGGGAGAATAATTTCTTTTCACTTATAGTTTGAGAGAATATAGTCCATAGGACAGAAAGGTATGACATGGCAGCATGAATGAAAGTTGGATGATCATATTACATCCTCAGTCAGAAAGTAGAATATGAACAGGAAATAGATGATCTAAGGTCTCAAGATTTGTCCCTAGTAACTCACTTCTTCCTGTGGAGATTTACCTCCCAAATTTTCACAATCTTCCCAAATTTCACTGCCAGCCAGGGTCCAAATGTTAAAGCACATAAACCTATGGTAGACATTTCTATTCAAGAAAAAGCAAATGGCACCTGCAACAAAATGGTGAAGTGGCTGCTGCTAAGAGTGGCACAGAATTTTTATATATGGAGTCAGAAAGCATCTGCAAACATTAGAAAAATCATGTACCTCGTGTTATCATGTTTTTCATTCATAAATTTGAGATATTCATTAAACAAACATCTGTGTATCTTGAATAAACACTGCATACCATCAAAAATATACACCCCAAATTGTCATTTAATTCTTCCATCAAAAGTTTTCATCTATGTGACATATTTACTTTAAAGAAAAGATTGGGACTTTCAGAATATGTTATACATAAACATGGAGTTGCCATGGATTATATGGAATAAAGAGAAAATTGCCTGTGTCCATGAATATTCTCACAACTCACACTCTGGGAATCCTTTATTCAAGCAGATGAGTGAAATGAAGAATATCAAAAGGAGAGTCGTAAGGGTATTGGTTTTCTACTATGGTCTGTCTAAGCTGAAGAATCACTGCCTATGTGTGTGCTCCATTCACCAGCACAGTCTGTATGTAGAACTCAACCACTGGAAACATGTACTTCATTTTTGGTGGCATTCACACTATGTCCTCAGTTTTGTCCATTGTCCAAGAAAAGAAAACCATGTGTCTTGGATCTTTGATTATTCACATTTGGGTCAAATACCAATCTTGTCTGTTTTCCTAAATTTTTTTTCAGTTTTAAAAACTTTCTCTAATTTTGTTAATAGTCATTTCAACCAGGATACTTAAATCTCTGATATCTTCTCTGTTCCAGAGAGAAAATGCAAACGAGAAGAAAATTTACCCTGTGACTTGTCTCTACTCAAGTCTATGGCAGATCCTGACAAGGACCTCTATTTCCTCATCAGCCACTCCTCTTCATAAGGTTCCTTTGCTGCTCCCAATTAATCTTCAATCCCAGCACTCAGGAGGCAGAGGAAGGCAATCTCTGAGTTCGAGGACAGCCTGGTCTACAGAACAAGTTCCAGGACAGCCAGAGATACACAAAAGAAACCCTATCTCAAAAACAAAACAAAACAACAGCAGCAGCAACAACAACAACAAAAGCTACTAAACATGAATCTGAGAGTAAGTCATCATTCAGTGTTCCGTGAAGTTTCTGTTTGAGTTCCTGCCCTGGTTCACCTCAATTATGGACCATGACCTAGGAACACCAAGCCAAGTAAAACCCTTTCTGCCCGAATTTGATTTTAGAGAGAGTATTTTATCATGGCCAAAGAAGGCAAACTAAGACCATTTCCATCTAAGTAACACTGGAAGTCTATGTGATTCTTATTCTATCACAGGATGTAATTTATTGTAATGTTTGTTGAGAATATATCTAATATAAAAGGCTCCTTCACTTATGTACTTATTCATGTTTTTACCAGAAATAATTATATTTCCAAGAAGTATTTATAGTTTCTTTTCTTGAGGTATACTAATGTCTGAGGGCCTTGTGGCTTATTAGGCAATAGGTCAGCCATTAAGCTAAATTCTCAACTCCTAGAAAATGATTTTAAGATCAAAGAGAAAAGTAAGTGGCAATAAACACATTTTTATCCACTTATATTACTATAACAAATTACTTGAGAGTGAGTAATTCCTAAATAGTATACACTAAATTTTTCTTATGGAGGATAGAAGAACCACATTCCCCACTTCCTAAAATCCCCATCTTACAAGTGTGCCTCATAATAAACACATTTTAAAAACTGATCTAGAGCCAGGCGGTGGTGGCACACGCCTTTAATCCCAGCACTTGGGAGGCAGAGGCAGGCGGATCTTTGTGAGTTTAAGGCCAGCCTGGTCTACAAAGTGAGTCCAGGACAGCCAGGGCTATACAGAGAAAACTTGTCTCAAAAAAAAAAAAATGATCTAGGTCGAATACTTATCCAACAAAGAGGTTAATTTTGTAATTAAAAAAAAAAGAAAAGAAAGTTCTGCAATTGTGTTGTCTGTATATAGAACCAATGAGTTGGCTCATTTGTGTGAGGCAGAATTTTGAAGTTGTTCTTTACAAGGACTTTCTCCATTTCATATAACTTACTAAGTCTCTAAAACTTTAAAAGTATACAGGACTCCAGACTGTTATTCCATTACATTCCTCAAGAAATTAAAGAAAATCTGACTTAGTCTTAGGGAAATGAGCATCCTGGTAAACAAGTCCTAAGTGTCCAATGGCATCTATTTCCCTCTTTGTGCTTAACTTAGCTTTGGTGATACTTAACCACTGCCATCTTGGTCCTTTAAGAAGCCTCATCTCTGTTGTACACCTCCTCCCTGTAAGAGCACTTTAGTATTTACACAATGCTCTCTACCAGTTTGTCAAATGTATCATTAAGTGTAGAGACCTGAACTAACAATGCGTTAGTGGAGAAAATTAGTAATCTCACTTACTTTCTGTTATAAAGTCAGTCATAGTGATATATGCAATTCTTCCTTGTAAGTCACAACTTTTTCTTCTTGTCCTTGAAATGCAGTATCATGCAATACAGACTGGCTTCCACCTCACCTTGTAGGTTAGGATAATCTTGAAATCCTAATCTTCAAGCTTCTACCTTGAGTGTTGAGATGATAGGCATCACATTACTCCTAATAAATGTAACACTAAGGGCCATGCCCAGGGCCTTGGGCATGCCAGGCAAGCACTCTCATCACTACCAACCTGTGTCACACCTACAGCTACGTGACATCATGTGTATTATACAAGGAGTGCTCTTTGAGTTCACTTTTGTAATTATTTGCATTTTTATATTTTAATTAGGTATTAGTCACTACTCCAAACATTTGAATTTCCTACTATCTTTATTCTTTAATAATCTTGTTATTATACCTTATAAAATGGCTTACTGTTAGATCACAGACTCTCTATATACCTTTCCTTTTCTTTCTTAGAAAGGAGGCTACCAGCCCAGCAGTCTGTCCCTAGAAATTGAAAGCCACTGCTGTGAGCTCTCAGGCATCAGAAGACAGAGGGGTAAGGAAAATAACCACTCTCTTTTGCAACTCCTAGATAAGTTTACAGTCCCATCTAGTCCCTGGTTTCATACTTGTTTGCACCTAGATGGCCCACCTCAAGGACAGTATAAGGAAATTTACACAGGCCTTTAAAAGTTAATAAAAGTGAAAAGCTTTGCTGTTTTCTCCAGAACTAAAGAGTCTGTCTTATGCTATGTTCCATGCTATCTGGTGACTCTCTCCTAATGAGCCATTTTCATAAATTCTCACTCATGTAAGTCCTTTACATGCTTCCCCTGGTATGACGCTCTATTTGCCCTAGCACTCACCCAATTCAAGGTCCATCATTTCCCACCCACCCTTGTATCATGGTTAAAGGATCCTAAAATGAAAATATCTGAATTGTGGAATGATTCATCACATGTGCTGACTAGTGTTATGTCAATTTGGCACAAGCTAGAATTATTTGGGAAGAGAGAACCTCAACTGAACAAATGTGCCCATCAGAGAGGCCTGTGGGCAAGCCTGTCATGAATTTTCTTGACTGGTGATTGATATAGGTGTGCATGACTCACTATGGGTGCTGCCACTCTTGAGAAGGTGGTCATGGGAGCTATAAGAAATCAAACATAGCAAGCCAAGACTAGCAAGCTGTTAAGCAGGATTCTTCCATGGCATATGCATCATCTTATACCTCCAGGTTCCCATCTTGCTTGACTTCCTGTCCTGACTTCCCTTAGCGATGACATGTGACCTGAAAGTTGTAAGATGAGATAAACCATTTCTTCCACATGTTTTTGGCCATAGAGTTTTATCATAGCAATAGAAATCCTAACTAAGACTAAGACATTGACTGTTTTAGGAATCTTGTTATATATTTATGAGAGATGTTTCAAAGTATACACTGCAAATATTATCCTACTTGAATCCCTTGTGACTGGAGCTCTTCTTGTGAGAATTTCATAGTACATGGCTTACCTCTGTGTCTACAGAAATTTTAGTTTTGGAACTGCCATACATAAGAAGTTTCTCACACATGTCAAACACATTTGTAAGATTAATAATTTGGCAAGAGTGCTTCCTAGACCTTTCTATACCCAACACTGCATGCTGAGAACCTTCACCTTTAAGTTTCTTTAGTTTATAAAACAAATTACATGTTGTTAAATTTTTATTGACGCATCACTCAATAACTAATATGTAGTAGTATAATTATTGGTGACATCAATAATTCTTTTGTTTTGGTTTTGAAACAGGATCTCACTCTGGAGCCTGGGTGGATATCATTAATTCATCATTCATATATTTGATCAGGTTTTCATTCCATATTAAGTAGAAGAGTAAATTAACATATATTCCTCTTCAAAATAAAACATTTTCACTTAGCTATTATCATATACATGCTCACACACATATACATTAGAGAAATTCACATATATACACAGACACACATACACAGGGACTATGATTTATTAACACTTGGGAACTTTTTACAAATGGAAGTATATGTCTGAATTACTAAAATATAGTTAAAAATGTAATGAGTTGGGATAACTAATCCTCTTACAAATTTAGCCATCAAAAGAAGATAAAATACCATATACCTAGGAAAAATATGTTGATGCTGAACTTTGAGGACAGCTTTCCAAAGACTGTGCTCCTCAAGTATTTTGGACTGACTGATTTATATTTTCCTAGGATCTCAGCTATCTATGCCAAGCATTTTTATATATTATATATGGATAGAATTAAAACTATTCTGTAATTATCTGGTACTTACAAAATAAGAAAATAGTTACTTTAAGAACACCTTTCTTGCTTTCTTAAGTAATGAAGAATTTCAAACACAGATAGAAATGATATAACTCATTCATAAGTGATGACATTGGAAGAGTTACCAGTTCTAAAGCCCCTCAGGATGAAATATCTAGAATTTGAAGAACTGTTGTTTTCTCACAATTGTTCATTTCTAATGGCTGGTTTCCTCTGTCTTCTGTGAGGAATTCTTCCAAATGTCTTCTTGCAAATCTAGGACAGTTAGTGAGCACCTTGCTCTGGATTTTTTCCTTTGAATCCAAGCATTACCTTCTTTGGGGCCCATTCATTAAGATTCAAGATGTAAATAAAATTTACAAGGCTCAAGAAGCAATCAAGAGTCACAGAAAGTTCCTAAAAACTGACAGATTCACAGCTCACTTCTGCAAAGTTATATAAATAGTAAACATAACAAAGGGTAGGAACTGTCTCCCATAAGCTGCTTACAACTGGTGCAGGGAGCTCCAGGGATGCAGATTTCATTAGTCTTCATCCATGCTCGTGGAGAGGGATTTTCAGGAATGCTGTTAGAATTATGTCCAAATCTTAAAATGTATCTTTTCTGATAGCAGCTCTTTATGTTCTATACAAGAATAAAAGTAATTTTTTTGTAGAATTGTCTTTCAGTCTTTAAGTCATCCATTCCTCTGTATGTAATTTTTCACCCATAGTCCTGTATGTTAGCAGTTCTCAATTTGGTCATGACCCCTTTGCGGTTCACATATCAGATTCCCTTTATATCAGATATTTACATTCCAATCCATGATAGTAGCAAAATTATGATTATGAAGTAACAATGAAAATAATTTTATGGGTAAGGGATCACCACAAAATGAGGAACTGTATTAAGGGATTGCAGCATTAGGAAGGTTGACAAGAACTACTGCTATAATTAATATAATAAATAAACTTACTATTTCTTTAAAATAGTGTGGATAAAATTATTTATCTGTCATTGGTATTTAATATAAGGTGAAAGGACATAGGTTCATATGTCCGGGGGGCGGGGGAACACATGCCATACTTAGTCATTCCAACTCCTTCTGCTGCAAGGATCCATTGTATTGCTCATAAATCTCCAAACTGTGACTTCCTACTGCCCTTCATTTATAAATGAAGATGTGTGAAGCATGATTATTTATATAGAATTGTACAAAGTACTATTAAATTAAACCTCTTCATGAGCTCATGAAATATGATTTCAGGCAGAGGACAATTTGGACAGAAGAAATGATTAAGATCCGGTATGAACTGGGAATAGGAAGCAGTGGCACAGAAAGTGAAGGAAAGTGATTTAGTGATAAATGACGATGAAGCTAAGGAATTTAGAGGAAAAGAAAATTCAATGCAGCCAAGATTTCTAACTGAAACAGAACATTTGAGACAGTACAGAATTGGTAACCATAAAATTTGTTCTGTCCATCAAAATTAATCAGTTTTATGGTGAATGTACTAATGATTCCACACATCTACTCCCTGCATATAAGAGACCGGCAAAAATTTGAAATAATCTAAATAATTCTCTGACTGCTGAATTATTTTTCTAATAAGTTCAGTAATTACTGCACATACTTCATAATTTTACCTTCACTTAAATCAGTTCTGCTCTAAATATGACATGGGGAAAGATATTGCTGAACATTAGTCACTAATGTGCTGTGATTTATAGCAAATGGTGCTTAATATCCCTGAAACTAATAATAAAATTCTTTTATTTTATCTTTCTATTTTTATGGAAGCTAGCCAGAAAATCCTGATAGAAATAACTGTTAGAACTATTTCCAAATTTAAAAAATATACTTACTCTAATTTTAACTCTATGTTTTCTATATTTCACGTCTTTAGTAAAAAAAGAAAAAAATCACTTTTACAGAACTTCCTTTAATTGAATATTTGGTAGGATAAACATTTTGAATAAAATATGCTATTTCTACTTTCCAACATTATTCATTTGTATCTTAGTTTTCTAAAGGATAAAAGAGTTTCAGAATGCAATATTTAAGAATAAAAATAGAAACTACACTACGGAAAGGACTCAGGTCACAATGCATTTGTCAGGTAAGTATGGGGATCTCAGTTCACATCCTCAGTACCTACATAATAACACAATAAGTTAGTAAGATAGTGTGATGTGATGCTTACTATACAAGTATACACACACACACACACACACTCTAGATTTTATATATATATATAATTATACACGTATATTTTATATATAATTATACATAATATACGTTATATATATTATACAATATATAATGTATGTATATGTTTTATTAATTCCCATTTCTTGTAGTAGATAGGAGCTAACATAGAGATCCACAGCTGAATAATATGTATAATGTGAGAGTTTGGAACACTCTGTCCTAACTGGGATGTTCTCATATATGTATTTGTGCATACCTACATACATATTCATCTTCGTATATATGTGTGCATAATCAGAAACAAACAACTGTTAAATTGAGAGAATAGGGAAGATGAGAAGAATTTATTTGATTGAGGGTAGGTAAGAGTTGCTGCAAGGAGGAAAGAGAGGAGACACATGAACAAATTTTTAATTTATTTTTTATTTCTTCAAGTTACATCTCAGTGGCAATCCCCTCCCTACTCCCTACTCCAGTCCCACTTTCCCACCCTCTTATTCCTCAACCCCCCCATCCACTTCCTTTTTTTTAAAGTTTAAGGTATATCTTTCCCCCCCAACAGTTCCACCTTTCAGTCCATCAAATGGCTCTTTCTCTTAGAACAACAAATACAATACAAAACAACAGAAATGATGACGCCACAATCATGAGAGTTATAGGGCTTAGCATACATTCCCAATGTCCAGTCCATAGGTATTTGGCAGCTGACTTTAATTTTCTATTATCTAACCATCTCCATGAGTTTAAAGTTCTATATCCAACTCAGCTTTCATCCTAACTTGCATCACAATTTTAAAAATATCTTCTTAGATCCAGAACACCCTCTTAATTCCTAAATAATCTAAAATTTAACTATGAGACTTTAGCTATCTAGTCTTCAACCACATCAGAGACTTGAAAGGGATAAATATATCTGATTATACAAGAAGTACAGGGCCAGCAGCTTCCAAAACTAAGAAATGACATACTAGTCGCTGCCTGGACAGTTCCCAATTTCTCTCCATATATTACAGCATCAATCTTCAGCCATTTGGCTCCATTTCTCTGACAGACATTGATTGTAAAGCAGGAATTATGAAGGATTTTCCTACCCTGTCTTGGCAGAGCTAGGCTATCGACTTACCTGCTTCCAAGTTTTGTCCAATTTTGACAGCATTCTGTCTACAGTTGAAGCAAGAGATTTTTCTTGTCAAGAGATTTAGGCTTGTCACTAATTCAACCATCTCCAATTGGAGATTCTTTGATGCTCATCTTCTACTTGGAGTAGAATAGGGGGTGCTGTCAGGGGCTGACATGTCTCGATATCAAAAAAAATCTTAAGTTAAGAAAACATCTTTGAATGACATATTCTGCAGATATATTGAGGTTTTTGGAGACTACCTATCTATCCCTTATATTTGGATAAGCAAATAATGTTTGTCTCGTAGCAACTTGATTTCTGATTAACTTAGAAAGTAACTGTGATAGACTGTCCTAGTACCTAACAAAATGACCTGCTTGAATGACTATTAGTTTGCATTCCTGAATTATACTAAACAGTTTATGACAGTTGCTAACAAAAGGCCAAAACTTCACATTTCATTTTTTAAGCATTATCTAGGTACAATGCCTTAAAAAGAGTTAACCATAATTTTGTATCAATATACAAAGATCAATACCAATGTAGCCAAATATAATCTTAATTTTTTATCAATATACAAAGATCAATACCAATGTAGCCTTAAAGCTACATCTTATTTGCATCTGTCTTCTTGCCATAGGAATGCTGGTCCTACAGATGCATGGTTGCTCTCACATATGATTTTTATGTAGATTCCAAAAACTGAAGACAGGTTTATATATTAAAATGCTTTTATATATTGAATTATCTTCTTGGAACTGAAAAAAATGGCTCCAAAATCATTGTATAACTTCACTCTAACAAATTAAATACATTACTATGATAAGTATCTTTTTAAAATTTTAAACAATTCAAAATTAAAGGTGAAGATCTTTTGGTTTGCAAACCTTATACTGCATTCTTTTGGGGTGTAAACTTTAATATCTATTTAGACCCGGTCTGTAGTATTCTTTTTCATTGGATTTGGTATAAATCTACTGATGACAATCTGAGGTATTGGGATTTAGTTTTCTTTAGTGATTATATGAGAGTTCTTCTGAACTCTTAAGATGGGAAGACAAATCAGCCTGGCACCTGGTAGCAAATACTCCTGGTCAACCATTGAGAAGGCACCCTGAAAACCCTGGAAAGAAAAGAGCTTATAACTTGGCATTGCTTGGACACTAGAAAGATCTGAGCTGAAGTGGACAGAGCTCAGTTGAAGCCACTGCTCTGTGAGAGAGCCAGACAGTGCCTTGTTGAGGGGCATGGCTGAAAAGCCTTGTCTTGAAGCCTTGGATGATGCCTGGTGAAGGGGTGTGGCTGCAAATCTGCAGAATCCCAGGGAAGTGACAGTTACCTTGAGAGAGCCTGAGAGCCCCCCACAAGAAGAGAAGAGGGACAGACAGAACATGTCCACACATGACAGACAGTGAGCTGGAAAAAAAAAAAAACTAGGTATGAAGACATACACCAATTGTTTCACTGAGGTGGTGCTGAAAGAAAAAACCCTCTGAAAGGTGCTCTGGTTATGAGCCAGCCCAAGAAGGCCATGCAACCCATAGAGACAGACAAGTTGGTAGGAACAGAGTGGCCTATGGTATGCTAGCAACTGTGATGTATGCTCGTACTGTAAGGACACCTCAGAGATGGAGGCTGGAGCTCTGAGGAGACTGCAGAGATAGATTTCTGTCAAGGAAGCCAGGGACCTGCTATAGGCCTTGAAATCACAGCTAAGCCATCAAACTAAAGACTAAGCAGGACTGTGTAGCAGCTACTCTGAGGGGATGCAGCTAGTTTAAATGGCAGCCTGGGGTATCCATGGACAGACTAGGCCATGCAGGGCATAGCATCCACATCATATATGACTGAAGCCAGCCCCAAGTTGAGTGGGTAAGGCAAGTTGGCTTCAGGAACTGGTGGACAGTGGTGATGCTAGGTCTGGAGGAAGCTAAATCAAGCTAAAGACCGCCATGACTGCCAGAACCAGACTATTATGACTACGGCTTTAGGTGCCAAAAGATAGAAGGCTGACCTAGTTGCTCACATGGACCTGCACTAGAGAATCCTAGTATCATTTAAAAAAGATTAAAGAAGGATTGTTTAGGTATTCTTAGGTATTATAGGTTCTAAGTATTAGGTGTTTATAAGTTATAGATATTTTAGGTGTTTATAGGTATTAATAACTATATGTGGATAAAAAGTTTTGTTTACAATCTGCTAAGAATATTTTATGGTCTCAGATGGTAGGAGAAACTGAGACCCTGTAGAGTATGGCTTCATTGTGGGGTAGGGTTTTAGCAGGTAGATCTTGTTTCCACCTCAACACTTCATTAGATGCAGTGTTTTGTGCTTAAGTATCAATTCACAGAGGACATACGCAAACTCTCCTTCATTCTTCATGTGAGGACTTCTTAAGGTTTGCAGTTCTCACATCTAGTCATATTCTTCTGGACGACAGTGTATGTTACAATTTTCCATGACTTTTCTGAGTCATGGCTAATATGAATAATCGATTTTATCTCGCTTCCTAGACTAATCTTTCTTACCTAGATTATTGTACCCTCCATCACTCAGTTATCTGAGTGACTGTCTTGTCCACCATTAAAATTTTCCACATAATCAACATCATTGTAAATATCTAGAACCTTGGATATTGATTATACAGAGGGAGCAACTACTTGTAGATATTCCATGGGAACAATGTTTTTAAGCCTGTCTAGAAACAGTAGTAGTCTGATTAGGGATAAGGCGATAGAATAATGCCTTACTAAAAACTCCATTAATTCTAAAATTCCCTGTGCTTGATCACTTTGATTTTCCCTCTACTCGAATCTATGATGACCTATAAAATAGTGGAGATTTGCTTTGGGTCATTTATTTCTTTTCTATTTCAGGAAAATCAGTAGTTTGACACTTTTTTTTTTTTTTACAATATCTGTGTTCCTCACATACTTTTCCCCATAACAAATGGATGTAGAATGCTAAGTTGATCATAGTTAAGGCAACGATTACTGGCGGAAAAGCATGAGATGGGTATTAGAGAATAATATTTTAAAAGTTTTTCTGTATTTGAAAGCTGAGAAATTATAAAGTACTTTTCCTCCCATACTTAATAATCCAGAAGTAAATAGATGAGTTTGTAAATGATTCACAGTGCCATTTCCAATTAAAAAGTACAAGAAGAGAAAATAGTAAACAGATATTGAAATCATATTATGACGTTCCCATTCAAACTTGGTGAGGTGTTTATAATCACTGGGTGTCATAATCAGTATTTCATTAGTAAAGAGATCAATATTTAAAGATGTCAAGCAATCTCAAGACAGTAGATCAAATTAGTAATAAGAGTATAGTTTAACACATGTGTTTGGTTTATATCACATTCTAAATAAAAACATAAACATTACCTTTGCTAATGAAGCCAAAATGAATGGTATATTGGTATTGTCTCAATTTCAAAGAGGATTTACTTGGAGACTTTCCAATAAGATGGTAGACTAGAGTTTATCTATAATATGTAAACTCATGATAGAGCATCAAAATAAGGAAGAACAGACTTTCTCACAGGGGAAAGAAAAAAAGGGCTTTAAAAATATATGTAGGACAATGGGCTAAAAGGAAACCCCCAAATATTCCAGGCTATTTCTGAAGATACTGGATGCTCTCCACAAATGGTAGTAAGGCCCTATTGCTGAAAAAAAAAAAAAAAAACCACTTATACCTCAAAGAACACCAGAAATCAAACAGATAACTAACTAGGACTTTTAACCCTACTAATTAGCATCCTTGGTACTAGAAATTACTATATATACTGCTAGAGGAGCAAAGTAATTAATTATCAGCACAGCTACAAACCCTGCAAAATGCATCAGTGACCTGACTGACTACATGATATGATAGTACAAATGTTGTTGGAGTAACTAACTACTCTCTGATCAACTTTATGATCCATGCCCTGAGATGGAATCCATACCTAACTCAATTGGCCATAGAGATGCCGTTGAACTCCTGGAAAAACAAACACTATTGTTTTGCCATAGCAATAGAATCATTCTTAATAACATTCCACTATAACCATAACTCAGTATGTTGCTTAGCCATCATCATAGAAGCTTCTTCTTGATAAGATGGGAAGGAACACAGAGACCCAAAATTGGACAATGGGCAGAGAGTGTGAGATTTTGAAATAATCTATTCTAAAGGGAAAATTTCTTCAAACTATCCTCTCAGGGATCAAAGAGCTATGCAGAAGAAGATTCAGAAATCTTGTATCAGGGATCCAAGATGGCGGCGGCCCGCGCAGACACATTTTGAACTTGGGGAAAACAGCCATAAAAGCACAGAGTTCTAAGATGCTATGCAAAAATCTGAGTGACTAGACCTGCAGGGGATTCACCCACCTCCCAAGGGACCATTAAAAGTCCCTGGGCTAGGCTCTCCCCTGCCTCTCTCAGACACGGAAACCCCTGAATCCGGGAATCGGGAACTCCGGTCAGGAGAGATGGCTGGTAAGATCAACTCTAATACCCAGCAGGCAGATTCGGACCCCACACCGGATCACTCACCAGCCTACTGGGCACCCCACACCCCACCTGGACCTTCCAGCTATTTAGAAAAGGTTTCGGACCCATGGGAGTCTTAGCAGCGGCGGTGGCATTGTGCACTGCAGGGGATTAGAGGCGGTGGCAGCGGCAGATTTGGACCCCACACGGGATCACTCATTAGCCTATTGGGTCCCCCACACCCCATGCAGACCTTCCAGCTATATACAAAAGGTTGCAGACCCATGGGAATCTTAGCAGCGTGCTGTGGCAGCGCCGCGGGCAATGGGGCAGAGGCGCGCACAGTGAAGTGGCGGGGAGGGAGCACACGCAGAGGCAGGTTGACAGTGGCATGCCTGGCAGGGCAGCAACTCACTGCGGAGGCATGCAGAGGCTGAGGGTTCCAAAATGTGGAGGCCAGAAGCCAGGAGACCCACAGATGTATTCTGGAAAGCCCAGACATATCAATCGTGGAGTCAGGCCCTCTCAGACACCTTGGGGACCTCCAGACTCCACAGAATCTGTGCCTGGGCACACAGGACCATACCACCAGAATTACTACAGACTGAAACTCAGTGTGCAACATAGAGAGATCTGACTTGGGAGCAGTGAAACAATCCCGGGCCATTCCTCATTACCTGGGAATAGGCTGTACCAGCTCACACTGCTTCTGGCTATTAGAAGCACAGTGACCCTGAGATCCCACTGTAAGCAGCGACAGATCACCAAGCAATTTGACTGCTACACCAAAGCGCCCCCTTTGGATCCAAGCCCAGAAGACAACAGGAGCTGACAGCTAAAAACATCCAAGTGGCCAAAGGTCCAAGAAAAAACAGAAATCAAGGAAATATGACTCCCACAAACAAAACTATCCTAGTTCATCCAATCCTGACAACCTCACCACAGCAGAAACACATGAAAACGATGACAATTCTACATCATGGAAAGTGATAGAGTCCCTTCAAGTAGAACTTAAATCTATGAAGGAATTCAAAGAAGCCACAATTTCACAAGCGAAAACAATGGATAATACAATTAGAGAGCTCCAAGCCAAGGTGGCTCAACTTGAACAGGAAAAGGACAGAGCAATGAAATATTTCCAGGCAAAGACAAGCAAACTGGAGCAGGAAATGTACAAAATGAATAAAACCATTCAAGGCATGAAAATGGAAATGGAAACAATAAAGAAAACACAGTAAGAGTTAAAAGTGGAAATGGAGAATCAAAGGAAGAGAACAGGAACTACGGATATGAGTGTCAAAAAAAGGATGCAATATATGGAAGACAGGATCTCAGGCATGGAAGATTCAAAGGAAGAAATCAGTACAACATCCAAAGAAAATGAAAAAGCTAAAAAATCTCTCACCCACAACATCCAAGAAATCAAGGACTCAATAAAAAGATAGAACCTCAGAACTATAGGCATAGAGGAAAGAGAAGACTCCCGACTCCATGGTCCAGGAAATATCTTCAACAAAATCATAGAAGAAAACTTCCAAAACCTGAAGAAAGAGATGCCAATAAAAATCCAAGAGGCCTACAGAACACCAAGCAGATAAGATCAGAAAAGAAACTCCTCTCACCACATAATAACTGAAACTCCAAATGTACAGAACAAAGAGAGAATATTAAAAGCTGTAAGAGAAAAAGTTCAAGTCACATATAATGGCAGACCCATCAGAATTACACGTGATTTCTCCTCAGAAACTTTAAAAGCTAGAAGGTCCTGGACAGATGTCCTGCAAGCCCTGAGAGAAGATAGGTGCCCAGCCAGACTACTATACCCAGCAAAACTCTCTATCAACATAGATGGAGAAAACAAGATAGTCCATGACAAAATCAAATTTAAACAATATCTACCCACAAACACAGCCCTACAGAAGATCCTAGAAGGAAAATTCCAATCCAGAGAATATAACTACACCCAAGAAAACAGAGAAAATAGAAAACTCCACACCAACTAAACCAAAAGAGGCACAGGACGATCACCTATACCAAACTAATAGGAAATAACAACCCCTGGTCAATAATATCCATCAATATCAAAGGACTCAACTCCCCAATAAAAAGACACAGACTTACAGATTGCATCCGTAAAGAAGACCCATCTTTTTGCTTCATACAAGAAACACATCTAACTATCAAAGATAGACACTATCTCAGAGTAAGGGGCTGGGAAAAGGTTTTCTAAGCAAATGGTCCCAGGAGGCAAGCTGGAGTAGCCATCCTAATATCAAACAAAATAGACTTCCAATTGAAGTTAATTAAAAAAAAACCAAAAAACAAAAAACAAACAAACAAACAAACAAACAAACAAAAACAGAGAAGGGCATTACATACTCATTAAAGGGAATATCCATCAAGAGGACATCTCAATATTGAACATCTATGCCCCAAATAAAAAGGCAGCTACATTTGTAAAAGAAATGCTTCTAAAACTTAAATAGCATGTCAATCCCAACACATTAGTAGTGGGAGACTTCAACACACCACTTTCAACAAAGGACAGATCATCAAGACAGAAGCCAAACAGAGAAATAATGAGTCTCACAGAGATCACGAACCAAATGGACCTAACAAATATCTATAGAACGTTTCATCCAAACACAAAGGAATATACCTTCTTCTCAGCACCACAAGGAACTTTCTCCAAAATCAACCATATAGTTGGACACAAAGATAGTCTCAACAGATACAAGAAAATTGAAATAGCCCCTTGTATCTTATCAGACGACAATGGAATAAAGCTGGACTTCAACAGCAAAAGAATCAACAGAAAGCCTACACACACATGGAAATTGAACAACTCTTTACTGGATGACTACTGGGTCAGGGAAGAAATAAAGAAGGAAATCAAAGACTTCTTAAAATCCAATGGAAATGAAGACACAACATACCCAAACCTATGGGACACAATGAAAGCTGTGCTACGAGGAAAGTTCATAGCACTAAGTGACTTCAAAAAGAAAATTGTGACAGCTCATATTAGCGAATTAACAGCTAAACTGGGTGAATTGGGAAAAAAAAAAAAAAAAAAAAGAAGAAGAAGAAGAAGCAAACACTCCCAAGAGGAGCAGAAGCTAGGAAATCATCAAACTTAGGGTTGAAATTAACAACTTAGAAACAAAAAGAACTGTACAAAGAATCAATGAAAGAAAGATTTGGTTCTTTGAGAAAATCAACAAAATAGACAGACCCCTAGCCAAATTAACTAAAAGGCAGAGGGAAAAGACCCCAAATCAACAAAATCAGAAATGAAAAGGGAGAAATAACAACAGACATTGAGGAAATCCAGAGAATATTTGGGTCCTAATTTAAAAATCTATATTCCACCAAATATGAAAACCTAAGCGAAATGGACAATTTTCTTGATACATTCCACCTACAAAAACTAAATCAAGACGGGATTAACAGGCTAAACAGCCCAATAACCCCTAAGGAAATAGAAACAGTCATTAAAAATCTCCGAACCAAAAAAAAAAAAAAAAAAAGCCCAGGGCCAGATGGATTTATCATGGAATTCTACTGGACCTTCAAAGAGGAACTAACACCAATACTCTTCAAACTCGTCCACCAAATAGAATCAGAAAGAACACTGCCAAACTCATTCTATGAGACCACAGTCATGCTGATTCCTAAACCACACAAAGATCCAACAAAGAAAGAGAACTTCAGACTAATCTCCCTCATGAACATAGATGCAAAAATACTTAGTTAAATACTAACAAACCGAATTCAAGAACACATCAAAAGTGTCATACAGCATGATCAAGTAGGCTTCATCCCAGGCATGCAGGGATGGTTCAACATACGAAAGTCTATTGACGTAAATCCCCATATAAACAAGATGAAAGAAAAAAAACTCATGATAATCTCGCTAGATGCAGAAAAAGCATTTGACAAAATCCAACAACCCTTCATGCTAAAAGTTCTGGAGAGAACGGGCATACAAGGACCGTACTTAGAAATAATAAAGGCAATATACAGCAAGCCAGTGGCCAACATCAAATTAAATGGAGAAAAACTTGAAGCATTTCCTCTAAACCTAGAGAAAAGACGAAGGATGCCCACTTTCACCATATCTCTTCAATATAGTACTTGTCGTTCTTGCTAGAGCAATAAGACAGCTAAAGGAGATCAAGGAGGTACAAACTGGAAACAGAGAAGTCAAATTATCCCTATTTGCAGACGATATGATATTATACATAAGAGACCTCAAAAATTCCACCAGAGAACTTTTACAGCTGATAAACACCTTCAGCAAGGTGGCTGGATACAAAATTAACTCAAAAAAAAAAAAAAAAAAAACCAGAAGCCCTTCTTTATTCAACAAATAAATGGGCTGAGAAAGAAATAAGGGGAACAACCCCCTTCACAATAGCCACAAACAATATAAAATACCTGGGGGTAACTCTAACCAAGCAAGTAAAGGACCTGTACAACAAGAACTTCAAGCCCTTGAAGAAAGAAATGGCAGAGGCCTTTAGAAGAGGGGAAGATCTCCCATGCTCATGGATAGGTAGGATCAACATAATAAAAATGGCCATTCTACCAAAAGCAATATATAGATCCAATGCAATTCTTATCAAAATACCAACATAATTCTTTATAGACCTGGAAAAAGCTATTCCCAATTTCATATGGAACAACAAAAAATCCAGAATAGCTAAATCAATCCTGTACAATAAAAAAAAAAAAATCTGGAGGTATCACCATCCCAGGTTTCAAGCTGTACTACAGAGCAATAATACTAAAAACATCATGGTATTTGTATAGAAACAGACCAGTAGATCAATGGAATCGTATTGAAGACCCAGAAATGGACACACACACCTTCGGACACCTACCTTTTGACAAAGAAGCCCAAACCACACAATAGAAGAAGGACAACATCTTCAACAAATGGTGCTGGTCCAACTGGATGTCCACTTGCAAGAGAATGAAAGTAGACCCATACTTATCACCTTGTACAAAACTTAAATCCAAGTGGATCAAAGACCTTAACATAAGGCCGGTCACACTAAATCTACTAGAAGAAAAAGTGGATGTATCTGCAACTGGCACCCACTTGCCAGGAAAAAAGTAATTTTTACCAATAGAGCACTTTAGGATAGGTCCCCATGCCTGGGAGTAGATGACTAACACAAAATGAATTCAATGATACTTTCTTTCTTTTCTTTTCTTTTTCCTTTCTTTTCTTTCTTTCTTTTTGCCTTTTTGTCTTTTGTTTGTATTTTTGGTTTCCAGTTTTGTGTTTTATAGGTTTTGTTGTTGTTGTTGATGATGATGATGTCTGTGTGTGTGTGTGTGTGTGTGTGTGTGTGTGTGTGTGTGAGAGAGAGAGAGAGAGAGAGAGAGATTGATTTCTGGTTTGAATTTTTTATTTGCTTGTTTATTTTGCTTGCTTTCTAATGAGAGAGAGAAAGGGCATGGAATTGGGTAAGTACAGAGTTGGGGAGGCTCTGGGAGGAGTGAAGGTGAAAAGTGTAATCAGATATATTATAAAAAAGAAGCCTTTTTCAATAAAAAAGTAAATACATGAAGGAAATGAAAGGAGCAGAACAAAGACAAGGATTGAAATAAGCAAGCTGAGCATAACCTTGTCTATGACAACATAGCTCTCCCCACAAAGGGACTAAGAATGACCATTACCTGGAAAACACTGAGCTAGGACACCCCAGGTTCCATGCTCCAAACTGGAAGCAGGTACTCAGAGTTTTATAACAGAGTAAAGAGAGTTATAATCAAGCCAATGACAAAATTCACTGGTAGGTGCCTTAGAAAGGCTGTTCCAGTAAGATAGGAAAGCTAAGATGATATCCGACAATATTTTTAGCTTTGAGGATGGTGGAAGAAACCTAGTGTTCTGCTATGCAAATAGATTTTAAAAGGATTTAATCTATTAGTCTCAGGATGTTAGTTTTGACACTCAGGTAGGCAAGATTATTTGGGTAACTAAACCTAGACCTAAATAAGCTCCTTAGTCTATGGAAGTGAAACATTCTAACCTTTCCACAGCAAGGCACTTTAATTCATCAGTAGGTCTTTAAAGGCACTGCTCCCCCATCCCAGAAATTCTCATTCACATTTACCTTTGCCATGAGTGGGGAAACAATCTGAGAGACAGGTTGGTTTTCTCATCACTGCATGACAATGGGAATGAGCCCTCAAGAACATACTGATCAATACTAAAATCCCCTATATAAACACATATTATAAACACAGAGAGAATGCAGGGAGAATCTATCTAAAGAACTAATGCACTGACTGAAACTCAGAAATTGAAAACTTCTGAAAAACAAGGGCAGCATATTTTCTCAACTTCACAGTTGTATTCCTGGACTAGACCTGCCAACTGAAAATAATCAGTCTTTTCTCATATTTTATTGAGGAAAGTCTCAATATTTTCTCATTAAGTTGGAACATCACTCATTTACAGTCCAGGATACTTAGCCCTGAAGAACAATTTACTGTGCTCTCATTTGTTAAGATTATTATTCATTCTATTGAAGAGGAATTTAAATTCTAATAATACAGAAATTCAAACAATATCATACAGAGAAATAAATTAGGTTGTCTGGCAGCATCTTTATTCTGCAAGCATTTAGTATCAGAATTACCAGGTTTTTTTTGTTTTGATTATGTTGTTATATTCTTTGTTCCTTTTATGTTTATTTATTACTTCAACTTATAGTGCCCTCTTTCCTCCCCTCCCAGTTCTAGCCTCCAACCCTCTGCTCATTCTTCCACCCAACCCATTCCTCTGATGTGGAGTGTCCCTACATATCAGCCCCTCTCAGTTCCATAGTCATATGAGGGCTAAAATGTTCCCCTTGCACTGGGGATCTACATGGTAGAGACCCTAGGGCAAATTGTCCCAATAATAGGTAACAAATTCGATGTTCCTGATCCTTTTTGTGTGTTGGTTGTAGAAGAATTATACCATACTATATGGTTAAAATCCAATTATAAGTGAGTAGATGCCATGTGCATCTTTCTGAGTCCGGGTTAGCTCACTCAGGATGAGCTTTTCTAGTTCTATCCATTTGGCTGCAAATTTCATGATTTCCTTGTTTCTGATAGTTGAGTAATATTCCATTGCATAAATGTACCACAGTTTTCTTTTATCCATTCCTCAGTTGAGGGACATCTGGATTGTTTCCAGTTTCTAGCTACTAGAAATAAGGCTGGTATAAATATAGATGAGGATATGTCCTTGTGGTTTGGTGCGGAATCGTTTGGGTGTATACCCAGAAGAGGTATGGCTGGATGTTGGGGTAGGGTTATCCACGTTTTCTAAGATATCACCAGTCTGATTTCCATAGTGGTTGTACAAGTTTGCACTCCCACCAGCAATGGAGGAATATTTTCTCTTCTCCACAACCTCTCCAGCATGTGCTATCATTTGAGTTTTGATATTAGCCATTCTGTCAGGTGTGCATTGACAAAATCCAATACCCCTTCATCTTAAAAGTCCTGGAGAGAGCTGGACCATACCTAGGAATAATAAAAGCAACATACAGCAAGCCAGTAGTAAACAACAAATTAAATGGAGAGGAACATAAAGCATTTCCTCTAAATCAGGGACAAGGCAAGGATGCCCACTCTTCCCATATCTCTTCCACATAGTACTTAAAGTTCTAACTACAGTGATAAGACAGCTAAAGGAGATCACAGAAATACAAATTGGAAATGAAGAAGTCAAACTATCCCTATTTGTAGACAATATGATAGTATACTGAAAGACCCGGGGGAGGGAAGTTCCTCACCCGACACTCAGGATATCACGGCCGCCCCAAAACTCGCAAGAGACCATCTTGATGCAATCGCAAGAGGTTTATTTTGGGGGGGGAAGGGGGAGGAAGGGGAAGGAAGAGGAGGGAAGGGGGGAGCTCAGTGCACTGAGGGTGCCACTCGTATCCCACGCAAGGGTAGGAGCCGCGACCATGTTTGGGGGAGAGTAGACTATTTTATAGGGGAGCACCACAGATTAAGAGGGTGGGGAAAATTACAGGTGGGAAGTACCAGCCCAGCCCATTGTTTACCACAACCCAAGGGGGAGGAGAAATACAGGTGGAATGTCTCAGCCCATTAGTTAGTCAGCGGGAAACATCCTACATCTGTTTGTCTCAGGAATGAATCTAATCTTGTTTTGTTATCTACTTTGTGGTCAGCCAGTTCCTGAAACCCTGGGGGCCCGTGGCCCGATTGACCTTTATTCTTGGTTCCACCCTTTTTATGGTCAGCTAAGTTCCGGGAACCACCTGGCGGCTGGCCTGGCTCTACTGCCGACTTAGGGGGTCTTTTAATAATTTTCATTCCCTTCAATACATAAGTGACCCCAAAAATTCTACCAGAGAAGTCCTACAACTGATAAACACCTTCAGCAATGTGGCTGGATACAAAATTAATTAAAAAAAAATTAGAAGCCCTTCTTTATACACACACACACACACACACACACACACACACACACACACACACACAAAACAAACAAACTATAACAACAAAAAAAATCAAATGAGCAGAGAAAGAAATTAGGGAAACAACACCCTTCACAATAGCCACAAACAATATAAAATACCTTACAGTAACTCTAACCAAGCAAGTGAAAGACCTGTATGATAAGAACTTCAAATCCTTGAAGAAAGAAATTGAAGAGGACATCAGAAGATGGAAAGATCTTTGTTCGTTTTTAATGAAGGCACAGGAGCAATAAACCACCAGTTAAAAGTGAATGCTGCTTTATATTGAGTTCTGTTTGGATGACTCACAACTGCCTGTAATTCCAGGTCTTAAATGTCTGATGCCCTCTTCTGGACTCTGCAGATACAGGCCTCCTGTGCAAATATACTGCTCTATTCCCATACCCATGTACATAATTAAGTATAAAAATTAAGTCTTTAAAAATGTATAAAGGATTAACAAGGTATGGCCATTTCCTAGGCTGATGATGCACAGACAGAGGATGGTTCTAAAATCACTATCTTTTGATTAAAACTTAAGTGTTTGGAAAAGCAAGACTGAACAGCTTAAGGATAGAGGTCTAAATTTAGGAGCCTTTTTGGGAGAGTTGCTTTGTCTTCATAATGAGGTTTTTCATATTCAAATGAATTTGAGGAATTTAACAGGTTCAGAAAGGAGAGAGAATTACAGGGCATTAAAACTGCTTTCCTTTTCAGGGGCATCGTGTTATTTTCATTTTAATGGCACACTAAGCTGGTTTGCAATTAGAGGAGGCTTCACCAGCTAATCCTTTTAGAATGCATGTACTGCATGCATTCCCTTGCAACTCCATTCTGGTACATTCTGCATGCAATGCAATACTTAAAGAGTCAGCTGTATTACAAGCCTAGAAAACATACAACATAACCTTCTAAATGACAGAAAATACAAAAGATGGTACTCAAGGCAGATTGTGAAAAGGCCTGATGTAGTGATGTTGGTACAGATGTGATGGGCAGGTACAGACTGACACAGAAGCAGAAAAAGGAAAGAGAGAAAGGTCTCATCTTAAAGGAACTAAGAGATAGTGTATGTTGGAGCCAAAAATAAGTGACAATGACTTTAAAATGCAGATTTATATCACTCCAAGTTACATATTCCAATGAGAAGTTTCACCAAAAAAAAAAAAAAAAATGAAGAATCAAGGCATTTCAAGGACATTTGAAATCTTAGTGGGAAAAGGGTTCCTTGTGGGTTTCTAAGTATCAGTAATGAAAGAATTTAGAAATGTACAGGAGAAGCAGCCCCAGAACAATTCTATTAATCGTAGAGGAAATATAATACAGGCTAATTCACAGCAGACAGTGGGAGGAGCTGGAGGAAAAATCCTGCCTCTTAAGCTGTTATAGTAAGCCAACCAGAAAAGACCACTCTGATACTTTATAGCCAACTGTGTAAGGGTCCAAGAATCACTGAAGAAAGACCCTGAAGGGCCCTGGAGGGACCTCTTATTGAGACCCCAAAAGATCCTGAGGCCCCAAAGAGGCTTAACCTTTAAGTCACGCTTATTTCAGACCTCAGTTTCTTGTTAGTTAGAACAGGCTTAAGATTCCCATTTCTCAGAAATAGGCTCAGCAGTTGATGGAAAAACAGGAGAAAATGGGCAGCCAATTAGGGACGGCTTAGACATCTGGCTTGAAAAAGATAAGATTGCTTAGAGTTATTTACCTGCTGATTTGAAAACCCTCCCTGTCTTATGATCAACTCATAATTGTTGACTAACTAGACCAAAGGCACCCACACTTTTTCCAAAGGTTGCCTATGCTTTTTCAGTTTAAACGTTATAATTATGTTGAAGATTACCTAACCCACCCTGAAATTCCCCTACATGTCTTTAAAAGGAGCCTGACAACTCACCTCAGGATTGCCAATTTGCCTAATTGGTTATCCCTACATGCTGGATTTCTGCAAAAAATAAACGCTCTTTGAAGTTGCATACTATTTGAGTCTGGGGTGTATTCTTTGGTGATTTTCAGACCCTAAAAACCCCAGACCCAAATAGTATTTGGGATTGTTTGATGCCCATGGTGAGAGATACCTGTATAATTCTGTTTGATCCCGATCTTAAAAGAGGATGCTTACCTTAAGCATCCCCCTCCATTTTTTGGTCCAACTTTAGCTTCTGACCAGACTCAAAATGGATGTTTTATCTAAAATGGAGTAAATCAGGTCTTCTGAACTGAAAGTGTTTTGAAATGTAATGAGAAGAAGCAGTTACCATGGCAGGCTCATGCCAAAGTATGCACATGAAAAATTACACTATGGAACAGATCTGCTATAAAGAGGGTTTACTGGGAGAAGGGAAAGGAATAAGGCCTGGAGAAGAGGTAGAGGCAGATGAGTGAGCCATGAGGGCAGAGAGACAGGAGGGCATAGAAAGGAGACAAAGGGAGTTCCAAGGACGGAAGGGGAGAGAGAGAATGCTGAACAGAAGAGAGAAACCTGGGTGGTGGATGGTCCTTTTAACTGGCTGCACATACCTGGGTACCTGGCTGCTGCAGGTGATGATACAAGTAATTGGTATGTCACCAAAGACAGGCCAGCAGAATCACCTGTACACTGATAGAAAGTCTTTATTCCAGTTGGCTGGTACTAAACTCAGATATTTGGAATGTGAATTTACTGAGCACTTGGAGTAAGGGGATTTTAAAGGAAGAAAGCACATCCTGATATCATCTCTTTCAGTGGGGGCTTTTGGAAACATTTTGTTTGTTTGTTTTTTCTGAGACAAGGTTTCTCTATATAATAGCCCTGACTGTCCTGGACACCCTTTGTAGAGCAGGCTGGCCTAGAACACACAGATATCCACCTGCTTCTGCCACCTGAGTGCTGGAATTAAAGGTGTGTGGTAACACACCCTGCTTGGAAACATTTTTCTTTTAAGATTTATTTATTAAGTTTACAGTGTTCTCCCTGCATGTATGTCTGCAGGCCAGAAGAGGGCACCAGATCTCATTATAGATATTTGTGAGCTGCCATGTGGTGGCTGGGAATTGAACTCAGGACCTCTGAAAGAGCAGCCAACAGAAGTGCTATTAACCTCTGAGCCATCTCTCCAGTCCCAGGAACTGTTTTTTGAGGACAGGGTTTTTCTGTGTAGCCCTGACTATCATGGAACTCACTGTGTAGACCAGACTGACCTGAAGGTCAGAGATTTGCACTGCCTTTGCCTCCTGAGTGCCAGGATTAAAGGCCTGTGCCCCCACCATCCAGGACAAGCAAGAAGTTTCATTAATGTTGAATTCAAGCAGTTAACTGGGGGCTGTGGTTTCCACAAGCAGGCAGTTTAACATGAGCCCAATAAGTTAGCTGGGTCATCTTGATCTTGGATTCCTAGAATAGAATTAATTTTCAACAGGACTTTCCATTAAGAGATCAAATTCTAGCCAAACTTAAAATGACCCCACCAAGAATACAAGGTGGAAGAACCTATACACTGTCTTTCCCTGTCACAAAGTCAGCATGGAATAGAAATAGCCATCTTTCTAAGAGAGAATCAAGGCTCCTGTAGAAAAGAAAAGGCATCTTGCCCTCAAGTATGTGGTTACTCATAGCTCCTCTCCTGCAGGATATATTTTTCAAGGCTTTGTTTTCAACAAGTTTGCTTTTTTCGATGATGCTAGAGTGAGGAATAGCTTCTAGAGGACCTCTGAAAAGTGACTTCCTTCACATACTAATCTTTATATGGCTTATTTAGTTCCTACTTCCTGGCAAATAAGTCTCAATTAGGCAGCTGCAAAGTATGGACAACTCTGATAGTCTCAGATGCTATCTGATGAATTTCTTAGGTTTTGGTTTGGTGTCTGTTTTATTGTGTCAGAGTTGAGATACAAACACTCACAGAGACCACAGTGTGGAAGGCAAGAATTTTAATTAATGGCAGGGCTACCTGCACTCCATAGTATCAGGAGTGAACAAGAGACGCCCAATTGTAATAGG
Organism: Lophiomys imhausi; assembly: GCA_907164525.1. Lineage (NCBI taxonomy): Eukaryota > Metazoa > Chordata > Mammalia > Rodentia > Muridae > Lophiomys > Lophiomys imhausi. Next base: position 4,290,961 of record CAJQZJ010032546.1, read on the forward strand.
GAGAAACTTATGTAGGTCTGTCATGACATTTGCAAGCAAACAAAGCTTAAATAGAAGCCAAACAAACACTTTGTTACAAATTTAAACATCCTTGTAGTTAGTTTGTGAAAACTGTTTCCTCAAGTCAGGTTGACCTAGTTCTTCAGAAAGTCATCCTGGTGTGTTGGTTCAAAAGAACAATGGGCAAAAGCTGAATGTAAATGTTACTTTACCTAACTCCAAATATCAAGACTCTGGAAACAGAACTGGGGACGGATTAGTAAGAAGAATTGAGGCTCTGTTATTTATAACTTAGCAAATGAATTAAAGTATTTAACTCATATTAAAATCAATAATGAAAGCAGAATTGGAGGAGTCAGCTGCTAACAGTCTGTTCATATATTCTAAAAAAAAAAAAAAAAAAAAAAATTCACCTAAAAATTCACAAGGATGTCATCACACACAGAGTTGAGTAACATTAAGACAAACTGCCACATTCCACTCACAGCAGTCACTGCAGTTCTAATCAGCCTTGGAGTAAGTTTAACACAGAAGCAACTTCTTTGGGCAACTTCAACTAAGAGCAGCAACACCTTGTGGGTAGAAAAGGAAGTTTGAATCACTTTGGGCAGTGCATGTGAATAGTGAGGTGCCATGTTGTGAGTGTTGGCATCAGTGTATTATCCCTAGAGACATACAGACAGCAGAGTAGTGTGTGCTCTAGGGAGGGTTCAGGCCCAAGGGGCAGAGTAGGTTACTTCCTTTTAAAACAAGATTCAGAGGCAGGGGGATGTTCTATGCCATGCCTTCCGTAGAACACAGCCATAGTCAGGCTGTCTCTGATTCCTGGGCATCAGATTGAAGAAAGGGAGTCTGTCAGCCTGAGGCCTCTGTGCAGAACTAGCTATGAGGGTTTGGAGAGACTCAGCTGCAGATGGGTGTGACCTGAGCAATGGCTCCTCTGGAATATAGCACCTATTGACAATGCTTGTTTTCTTGAAAATTATCCCACTGTCAGTATTAAGAACATATGAAAATCACATATTGGAGCAAGTAAATTAATAATATCTCACTTGACTGAAAGGAATGGAAATTTTTAAAGACCACCCCCCCCCCACCCCGGCAGACAGAATGGAGACTGGCCAGCTATGTTCCAGGAATTTAGCTGACCATAAAAAGGCAGAACCAAGAATGAAGGTCAGTTGGGTCATGAGCCCCAGGCTCCAGGAACTAGCTAACCACAAAGCAGATTAAATTGAATTAAATTAAAGTGAAGTAAGATTAAATTCATTCCTGAGAAAAACAAATATAGGGTGTTTTCCGCATGACTAACTAAATAATGGGCTGGTACTTTACACTTGTATTTCCCCTCACTCCCTTGGTTTGTGGTTTTTTTCCTTTAAATACTTCAGTCTCCCCCAGCTTGGGGTCGGACTCCTCTACCCCTGCGTGGGATATGAGTTCTGACCTCAGCACGCTGATCCCGAAATAAACCTCTTGCAGATTGCATCAAGATCGGTCTCCTGCGAGTTATTGGGTGGCCGTGTTATCCCGAGTCTCGGGTGAGGGACTCCCATCTCGGGGGTCTTTCAGACAAAAGGAAACACAAATGGAGAAAGTGGTGTCTAAAAAGTCAACCTTTTACCTTTCACTTCTATTTGGAAGCATTTGGGATTTATTTACTTTAATATGTAATGATTTTACTAGAAATAAAGATCTACTTTTTTTTTTAATAAATTTATTTATTCGTTGCTTCAGGTTACATCTCCATCACAGTGCCCTCTTTCCACCCCTCCCAGTCCTGCCCTCCCATGCTCTACCCCTAACCATTCCATCCCACTCCTCTGGAGTGGAGTGTCCCTACATAATAGTCCCCCACCCCAGTTCAGAAGTCAGATGAGGGCCAAGAGCCTCCTCATACACTGGAGGCCTACAAGGCAGTTCCACCAGTGAAAAGTCTCTCATTGCCAGGAAGAGAAAACTAAAACAAACAAACAAACAAACAAACAAACAAAGTCAATGTCCATGTTCCCTTTGGTGCATTGGTTGTAGTATAGATATCCTGTGCTTTATAGCTAAAATCCGACTATAAGTGAATAGATGCCATGTGCATCCTTCTGAGTCTGGGTTAGCTTACTCAGGATGAGCTTCTCTAGTTCCATCCATTTGGCTGCAAATTGCATAATTTCATTGTTTCTGATAGCTGAGTAATATTCCATTGTGTAGATGTACCACAGTTTTTAATCCATTCTTCAGAAAGATCTACTCTTTAGTGTCAAAAAATGATTCTCTTCCAGAAGAACAAGGAAGCAGGAAATGTGAGTTTAGTGTACTCACTTATTTATGAGATTCAATTTGCTCTCTCTGTTACTGGACACTTACATAAAATGCAATGTCTTTGTTCATTATGTAAAAATTTCCTTAAGGAGAAAACCAGCATCTGCTTTAAAGACTTTAAATTCCATACTGAAGATGACTGTTTACTTCTGTTTAAAATAATGGATGGATAGGACTCCTGAACCTTTTCTGTCTAGCCCTTGAGCCTCCAATCCACTCACTGAGAAGAAGATGTGCAGGTGCATGGAAATGTTTTGGGGATCTGTAGTTTAGACTGCTAGAATGACTAGCCTGCCTCCCCTTAACTCAGCCAAGGAAAATTATGTTACCTTTAGACAAAGACCCTCAGTAGCAACACATTCAGGAAATCTGGTTGCTTGCTTTTCACAATAACTCCTCCCTTAAGGTTTGGTCTATAATAACCTCTTGTTATTAAAACACACTTCCATTGTCCATGAAATTCGTTCTCAAACTTATGAGGCAAAGGGTAGAAATGATTCATTAAATTATTTGAAATATTTAGATTGTGATAAATTGGTCAGTGGTGTTAATCATTAGCCCAACATTATAAATGAGCACACAGAGACACCTGAAGAATTTTACCAAGCCTTGGCCTGAGTTGAGCAATCTTGGCCCATTTACTAGCTCATAATTCTATTCCTGAATAAAGCCCCATATAATATACATACATCTATTGGGCTGATATTCCCATGCTATGTCAATGTTCCAGGCCATGTGGAATAACATAACTTTCTGTAACCCATTGTATGTGTCCTCCTTTCTGATCTTGGCTTCTTCCTCTTCTTCTACTGGAGGCTTCTTCCTCTTCTACCAGAGGTATCTTCTACCCATGAACCTCTCTGCTTCACAAGTCTGAAAACCTCAGTCCTGCCTACCTCTTTCTTTGCCCAATCTCAGGCCTCAGTATTTATTTAACCAATCAGAGACAAGCAAGGTGACACAGCATTACTTGATGTACAGAACGCAAGCTTCTGGGATCAGGTTAATTAACATTTACAATGCATTACATCACCCCATCAGCAAAGAACCCAGAGGACATAGACAGAATTAGTTTTTTGGCTATTGGCTGACTCTATCCTCCTGGATTGCAGTCACCTGAGTCAACAATGTTTCTGACTCACAAACTTGGAGAATTGCCATTGTACATTTTGTGATCTCCTAATATTTAGAGAATTCAGAACTTCATATCTTCATCCACATGTAATTCAGATCTCATTCTCTTAAGCAAAATTATGTAAAAATAAATATAAGGAAAAATTTAAAATAAGTCTACAAAATAAGCATGTTTGTATTTACTAGAAGTTAATGACTTTTCCTAAAGTGTCCTCAGCAGGGCAATCTATGTCCAACTTTTTTCTCTTTCACAAATCTCAAAGTATTAAATCCTTTAAGGGATTGCAATTGAGATGCTTCCTTCTGTCTTTTATATGACACTTTGCTCCCAAAGGAGAGCATTTCTATTTTTCTTTCTAAAAGTTAATGTGTTCCTAATAAAACAGAGGATACAGTCTAGAGCTGATCATACAGGCCAGGGTCCATGTCAGTGCCCTCCAAGCCTACTAATTCTCTGAGTAATCAACCAACCAACTTTAGACTACAACTATCCAGAGTAGAAAAATGAAGTCCACGGAGGAAGCAAGATCTAGCAAGCATACAGGTACCTACAAGTATGAATACCATGTTTCTGTTCTTGACCAGATCCTCAAAACTCATTGGAGACTTGACATCTATTCGTTTTGCATAGGAGTGAGGCATATTTCTGTTGTTGTTGTTGTCCTCTGGAGAAAAGGTTAGTTTGGGAAAAACTGTAACTTCCCCTTTGATGCATCTGAATGTCATTGAAACAAAAGAGAAGTTCATAGATGCAGGAGTTAAGTCAGAGAAAAGCTCAATTTGAAAAGACTTAACCCATTATTTACTTGAGTAAACCTTAAAGGAACCAATGTGCTTTAGATTATTTTGGTTTGTAAGAAGCAAACATAGATTGAAAAACAAGTGCTCATCAGTGGCTGAGCACAACAGTGAACTTTGTCTAGTTATCTGAGTATGGAAACTTACATATTACAAAAAAAAAAAAAAAAAAAAAGACTCCCTGCCTTGAGTCTGCTATGTGGTGGTGTTAGCTAGGGAGAGAGGCCCTCTCCTCCCTTTTGCCCTCACAATCATTGGCCGACAGGAGGTTTGGCCCAGATGGGATCAGAAGAGCAGGAGAGCTGTCCCTGCCCCTCATATATTGCTGTACTTGGGAGACTAGGCCCTGCACCTTGCCTGGATAGCACACTACAGGTGGTCATGGATATGGGGGTTGTGGTTGAGTCATCCCTCAGGGAGTGAGTGTGGGAGAGCTAGCCCTGCCTTTGGTCTGTTATGTGGTAGTATTGGCTAGGAAGAGATGCTCCCTCTCCCTTTTGCCCTCATCACCATTGGTTGACAGGAGATCTGGCCCAGAAAATGTCACAAGAGTAGGAGAGCTGTCCCTGCCCCTTACATGCTGCATCATTGGAGAGAGCAGGCCCTGCACCTTTCCATAGTAGAGGCCATGCAAGTGGGTTGGAAGTCCAGAACCAGGGCTTTGAGTTGGTCCACCCCAACATCTACCCCATGGATGAATTGCTGGAGTACAAGAAGAGGTCAGTTCCACAACCCAGGACTGCAGGATCTCCATGACACAGGATAGCTACAGCATATCTGGGAGGAGTTCCATTGATGTTCCAGTTGTGACAGAGTAGCTGAAACCAGGTGCCTTGTACTCGACCAAGAAGTCATTGTAATGAACATTTGCAAGCAGAATGTGTGGACAAAGAGAATATTGTGGGGCATACTGAGATACACTTCAGCTTTCACAATGAGCTGTTATTTTTCATGCTAGGACAGATTGATTGCAAGGATGAAGGGTGGGTCTGGGGGGAGGTGGGAGATGGGAGAGAACAGGGTACATGATGTGAAAATCACAAAGTGAAATTTTGTCAATTAAAAAAAAAAAAGACTCACTGCCAAGAGAAAACATAAAGACAAGTGCACATGCCTAAATCATGTGCTGCTCCCCATGCCCATGATTTGTCAAGAAAATGTAGGTATCACAGAAAGTTTTCCCTCTTCCTCCCTCCTAACACATGCTGTGTTGGTACCTAGGTGAGAGTGACCACCTGGGCAGTCATTAACGTTTTAAATTATGTAAGAGGGGTGTGTATCTTAACTGTCAGATCATGAGCCCTACAAGAACCGTGGGAAAGCATCTTCTCTTGCTCTTACTGTTTGTCCCAAGAGAGACTTAAGCATTTTATATTAATTCATTTAGTTACTTACTGTCTGTTGGGTGCCAAAATATTAGAATAACTTTATATAATTGTGTTAGTTTCACAATTTACCTCTTAACTCTGCTATCATCCAAATAGTGACACTCTATTATATTATTTGTTAAACAGGCTTCACAACACAAAAACTGAGCAATTATTACTCAATTCTTAACCCACTAAGCTAATCTGGTTTATCCCCAGCATAAATCTCAGAGGTACTTGCACTTTGTAGCTTTCCCGCTTCAGGTGAATCTGTCCTCATATCCTTTGCTTCTGCATCTATCTGAACCCCCTCCTTCCTCTCCTTAACTCCTCCTCCCCTGGCTGGCAGGAAGTCCAGAACTATTCTCTCCCTCGTTCAGTGACTGGCAGTGATGAGAGAGAGGCATAGCTCTGTAATAATATCTTAAGCAGTCAGAGGTCTTTAGATCTCCTGGACTTTTAAGGTCCTCAACTCAGGTCAAACTTCAGTCAACATAGAAAAGAATGTCAGGTTGAGCTACATTAATAAGTGAGAGCTGAGATTTTTCTTAAAGATAACTTTAATACAGATTTAAGCACAATGGTTCAAGAAAGAGAGGTGCTCAGCAGGAATGGAGACACATCTAAGAGAACTGATGTGGGCTTCTAAAAAAAAGTTTCATGGAAAATGACATCCTTAAATATAAATACACTCCTCAAGGGAGAAGCAATGGAATATCTTAACATTAGCCATATATACCATTTTGATAGTTGTCACAAAACACCTTAAAAGGTTACTAAGAGACTTCTATTCACTCTTCTGTGTCCGTAAATAAGTGATATAAGTAAGATGGCTCTAATTATGCCACAGATGGGCTTTTAACACAGAAAGGTTTAATCTGGAGCCAAGTGGGTTAATATATGGATGGCTCTGACTGTAAATGGGGTTTCTAGTGAGAGTTCTGAAATGCTGCATCATTACCACTGGGAAGGGACAAAGGCTTAAGCAATTGTTAATTTTGGTGAAATTCTTGCTTTTCTGCTGGGACTAGGCTTCAACTGGATTCCATGTTGAAGATCTTTTTTTTTTTTTTTCTTGTCCCCAGTGTATTCCTTGTCCTTCTATCTTCTTCAGTTCTTACATGATGTAGTTTACATAAAGTCTTGAAACATTGCAGTGGGAGATCTTTGCATTGGGTGAACACATGAAGATTCTGGGAGAGAGGATCGTGTGTTTTGAAGAGGTTCAGAAGTTTTACCCTCCACCCCTCTCTGCACTCACATGCCCTGTGTGTCTCTGCTCACCATTGTGCCTTAGCCTCAGGTAACTAAACTGTTACGTGAGATTTAGGCACATGTGAGTTTTCCTAGCAAATTGCTTTGAAGCAGGAGAAAAACCAGAGGCAAATTTCCAGTTTTATCTTCAGTCACTCAGAAGCATACCCATAGCCAACCTGGTTTAGAGACAGACTTGTAGAATTTAATCATGTTAAGTATGAGCCAACTCTGGGAAGTTAGTTATGAGCTGAATTAAGTTGTGGGATTTCCAGTAAGTTACTAGGAAATGACTTGTGTGAAGAAACTACCAAGTATTGAATGGTAGAAGGGTTGACCATTAATGCTGTTCATTGCCATATAATAAGAAAAAAATGTTATCAAAAATAAATTGATTAAACAAAAGGCAGATATGGCTCTAGGGGGAAAACATTTGTCACACAAGGATAAGTATTTGATTCAGACCTCCTGAATCAAAATAAGGCTGTGCAAGGTATTTCATGTTTGTAATCCCCGATTTCTCCAGCAAGATGAGAGGAAGAAACCAGAGATTTCTCAGAAATCAGGAGCCAGAGAGTGTGACATTCACAGTAGCAAACTTCAAGAGACTCTGTCTCAAACAAGGTAGACAATGAGGACCAACAGGAGCACTGTCCTCTAGCCTACATCATGCATTGTGTCACACAATATGAACATACACATACACACACACACACACACACACACACACACACACACACACACAAACACACACAATCATGGAACAATAAGGTATTTTCAGAAGTCTGTGGATTTTGATTTCATGTGGGGAGAAAATGAAAAAGCTAAAGTGAAATTCTGTTTAAATCTATGAATTAATATTTCTGAAATTGCATAATGAAATGCAACGGTTTGTGTTCCTTTGAGCTCATTGGGGACTTTCATTCCACTGTTTAATGGTCAATATCCATTTGTCTCTTTCTGTTTGTTTCTTTTTCTGAGTCCTTGTCTTCTGTTCACCCCAACCTCTTCTTCCTCTTTATCATTTTATTTCCCTCTCCAACACTGACTGAAGAACAACATATTAGTCACTTTACCAGGAATTACTTCCTCAGTAGTGCTATGACACAGACAACAAACACGCATGTCCTTCAGACAATATATGCTGTAGACATGATCTCCAGCAAAGCATGAAAATGAAGTCTTTAGAAAAGCGCAACAATAGAAGTTACCTTCTGAACTGCAAATTGCTGTGCTGTAGTACTTGCATGTATATATTTCACAAACACAGTTGTACACACACACACAACATAATATGTACATATGACTATATATGTTCAAAAAAAGAAAAATACGGGTGGCATTTTAATATGAATAAATTATCAATACAAGTGAAATAAGTGTCAATGAAATAATTTGTGGTGTCAACTATTTAAAACTGAATTCATGGAAAAATATTTTGCTTAATAACGTACAAGCCAAGATTGCTTAAGCAATTTTAAGCCCTATTTGGCAACTTTTGATTGCTATTTCAAGAATTCTGTGGTAAGTTCTCAAAATAATGGAAACATGAATACAGTTTAGAAAGTGACAGATAAATTTGGCTTTTATTAAAAATATTCCTACTATCTTTTTAAAATAATGAAGGTAAAGTAAGAGTGGGAAAATGAATCTAGTGAGTTTTAATTCACACAGCTAGGAGGAGGGTCCAAGTAGGCAACACAAGGAACAGAGATTGGGGGAAGAAAATGTGAAAACAAAGTTTAAAAAGAATAAGACATCATTCATGAATTTGCTCAGAAAACTTTCTGCTCACTAGTAAAGAAAAGATGTGCTCTTTTCCTTGTAAAACCTAAGAATATGAAAACCAGGGGTCATGGCATGCAAAAAAAAAGTGTCTGTATTCCTGGGCAAGATAGGGTCAAGAAGAAGCATAAACAATTGAGCAAAATCTTGCTTTGAATTACTACATGATCATAGTGAAGAACTGATTTATTTTCCACATGGATGGAATTTAATTAAAAGTATTTGTTACATGGGTGTTGCAAAGATTAGAAAGTCAAACTGGATGATGAGAGGTCCTTTGAATGAGTTACAGCAGGGAGTCTCAGCCATGCGCAGGATCCCCTAGGGCTTGTTTTGGTTTTGTTTCTGTTTCCCCCTTTAAATTCATGTTTTACTAACATATATTAATTATGTAATGCAATTGGCTTAATTATGACATGCTCATATAAGTATATAATGTATTCTGAGCATATTCACCCCACCATTACCTTCTCCTTCCTATTTACCTCACTTCTTACCTATTACTATTCTCTTTTCAGTGTGTTCCCCTTCTACCAGGTTTTTTTTTTTTATGACTCTGTGAATATCACTAAGTTTGCTTAGTGAGTCTTGCGTATTAGGTGTTTTGTTGTTGTTTGTTTTGTTTTTGAGCAAATGCATGAATTTACTGGAATATTTGAAACTTAGCAGTAGCTACACCACTAAAGAAATGTCTATTGTTCCTCCAGCAACTTTCTTTATATCCTCAGGAATGGATTGGGCCTCATAAATCCTGCTTGCCCTTTTCTTTAGATATTAGATGCCAGCAGAAACAAGTGATATTATCATCGTCTTTATAGAGATGCACAGAAAGTACACAAGGAACAAATTCCCTGCTTTCTTTTCTTTCAACTCCGAATCTTATTTTTAACTGTTATTTATATATACATATGTGAGTGTACCCACAGAGGCTAGAAGAGACTATTGGACCTCATGCAGCTGAAGCGAGAGGCTCATGTTACTTGTCCAGTATGAGTTGTGTGAATCCTGATGAGTCTTCCATTAGAGAGAAAGTGGTCTTAATTGCTGGGCCATTTCACTGAATAGCTCCATTAATCTTTTTGTGATCAATGAATATTTAAGACAGTTGTAATTGCAAGAAATTAATTCAACCATAATTAGAGGTAAAATTTTTAAGAAGACAAATTTTAGAAGAAACTCATAAAATATCAATAATAACAGAAACAGATACAAAAACAAAAGAAAAAAACCTACATGCCCTTAAAAGATGAATGCATGTTTTATCACACTGAGAATCTTGTAGCAGTACAGGAGGAAATAAAATGCAAGGATGTTACTGTGCTTCTAAGTTACTTCAGTAACTAATTATTGTTCTTTAGGGAAAGAGAGAAGACTGAAATGTGTTAGCTTGTTCCAGCCATTTTGTGTGAACACATTATCATAATCACATCCTTTGAACTATGGCAAACCATGCTCTTCTGAATATTTTATGTGTAAATATTAAACTTTCTGGTAAAATGAATTATAATTATTTTGAACTTGTTCTATAAAAACTGGATATAAAACCATTTTCTTAAATATTATATGATACAATTTTCTAGGAATGATAGAAGTCTAGGACCACTACCATATAGGTTCCATATGCAAAGAAGTGATGTCTCAGTTAACAATGATTTCCTCTTACTGGTAGAATTATTTATGAATACAGACCATGAAAAAAATGGGACATACTGTGAGTTATATATCTTCCTTTTTTCATTGCATTCTGTAGTTTCACTTTAAAAATATGATTCATATATTTATTTTTTATGTGTATGTGTGTGAATGGATGTCTATCACATTCACACAAGTGGCAACAGAGGCAAGAAGAGGATGGTGGATACCCTGAAACTTGAGGTACAGATGGTTAAGAGTAAGTTAATGTGGGTCCTGGAAGCAGAACCCAGTGCCTCTGAAACACATACATGTGTTTTTTACCTCAGAATCATGTCTTCATGATTCTGAGTGTTTCACTTTTTATACATGCTTTTGAGTTCATTTAAAATAGGAGCAGAAGACATAACTCAGTGATAGAGTGTTTGCTTAGCATGTACATGGATCTTGGCTTAATCCTCATCATAACAGGAAGGAATAAAGGAAGGAAAGAAGGAAGGCGAGAAGAATGAAAAAAAAGGGTTAATCTCAAAGATTCAAGAAGAAAGACCACTGACCCAGATAGTCAGGGCTAAAGTAAGGCAAACAATTAATTAAAGCAAGATCTTTTGTTCATGTACAAAGCTATCTCCTGCTAAAGATGGTGTTCATGAGATCAACATTACATGTGAGGAAGATAAAGTTTTTCTAGGTCAGGGATAGGGGGTTCCAAAATGGGGGATTTGGCAGACAAGTAAACATGTTATAGAAGCAGAACATAATAAGGTAATCATAACAAGGTAGTCATAACAACAGGAGTTATAATAATAATCTTTTAAAACAAAGGTAGTGTTGCAAGAGAGTCATAACAACATTTTGAAACAAAAACCTGGTTGTCATTTTCTAGAACAGGCAGTATAGAACTTGTAGTTAGGGTTACAGGTTGTGATACCCCAATACTTGAGAAACATGTCTAACCACAAACAGGAATAAGCCTAGTTTGTCTTTCCTATAAGATAAGATGACTTTTTCATGCCTAAGATAGAAGCAGACTGATTCATCAATAGGAAAGAAGAAAAGAAGAAGAGAAAGAAGAAAGTAAGAAGGGAGGAGAGAAGGAAGAAAACAATGGAGGGGAGAAGGAAGGAAAGGAGCAGGGGATACCTAGAGAGTGATAGACACAAAAAGAGGAAGGGGAGAGAATGAGTCATGGTGTGTTCATTAAACTTCCCAGGGATATCTGTGCATAGAAGCTAAAACAGAAAATTTCAAATTGAAAAGCAACTTGTAGAACATAGATAGATTATGTCACAAAGAAAAATGAAAAAAAAACTGTATTGATTTTGTTAAGTTTTATTGAATACTTTTTCTGAGACTATAATATAATTAGAACATTTCTCCTTTCTTCTTTCTTCCTCTAAACTGGTTCTCTGGCATACCACTTCCTGATGTCCAAATCTATTGTCTCTCTATTTTTACCTAACTGTTATTGAATGTGTATCTGTATATGTATGTGCATATGTATAAATATAAGCATATGGATATTGGTATATATGCACATTGAATTCTTGAACCTTAACCACATGAATATTTAATAATTAGAAATAAAAGGATTCTAAAAGAAGGAAATAATTAGGGTTGAGTATAATCATAGGTAAATTTGTGCTGACAATGCCATAAGCTTGAGAGTTCCTCTGTGAAGGTTCATAACATCTCAGGAATAGAAATCTGTATCTTTGTTTGAATGAAAAGAATAGAGAAAGTTTAAAACCATTTTGAAGATTTAAAATAATTATTAACATAGTTTAAAATATTATCTATGGTTTATAAGACATGCATATTGAAGCCTGAATCCATATAAAAGTAAATATTTTAAAGATTTTAATAAGAGCCTAATATTGACATTAAATCACAAGTGCAGACTTTTTAAAATATAGATTTTTGTCTATATGTGTGAATGTATGTAAAACCTTTCAAAAAAAAACTTACTGCTATACCACCTGTGAGATAGGTGAAAATGGGGAACAGGAACCAAGAGAACAGTTTTATTATGTAAAAGATTTTCAGAAGGATAGGTTTGCAGCATTGCCAATAAATCATGCAAAGAATAAGCATGAGGATGAGCACTGGAGAAAATATATACACGGAAAACACCTGTGAGAAATCACAAACTATAAAAATAGTTACAGCAGAGTGAAAAAAAATATTTCCAAAGAGATGTTCATAGAAGATGATTTACTAAACCTAAACATGACAGCAAGTGGCAGAGCTGGAAGAGCAGGCACTCAGAAAGTATAGACTGAAGATGAGAAAGTTAATATGAATAGGGCAATTGTATCAATACTGTAGAATATTTGAACAGCAAAGCAATCAATCAGTAAGAAGAAGAATATCTAGTTTCTTAGCAGGCTCAGGATATCTAGTTTGGTTGAAGAACTCTAAAGATAACTTATGTTCTATTGTTGCTTTTCCCTAATCAGTAATTCCTTATTTATTTTGTACTAAGTATATTCAATGCTGAAGCAAATGTGTGTATCAAACATTTTACTCATCATTCATTCCCAAATGTTCCTTTCTTCCCTTCAACTTGCCATCTTTTTACCCTCAAATAAGATCTGTATTATTACTTTCCTTTTGGTGTAATCAACCACTATGACCAAACCAACTTATAGAAGGAAGAGTTTATTTTGGTTTGTGATTCCAGAGTGTTGGAGTCCATTATTGTGGAATACAGTCAAAAAGTATGATGACAGAGAAAATTAAGTGCTCACATCTCTGCAGAAGCCAGAGAGTGTGTTCTTCAATGGCTTAGGGCTTTGAACTCCCAAGCATTCCTCCAGTGACACACTTTCTTAGTTATGTTTTTATCACTGCAACAAAACACCATGACTAAAGTAACTCATAATGAAAAGCATTTAATGGGTACTTACAGTTTCAGAGAGTGAATCCATAGCAATCATGGTGTGGAGCATGGAAGCAGGAAGGCAAGCAGGCAGGTATTGCACTGGAAGAGTAGCTAAGAGCTTGTATCTGCTATACAACCATGAGGCTCAGAGAGAGGAAGGGAGGGAGGAAGGGAGAGAAAGGCAAAGACAGAGGAAAGGAGAGAGAAAGTAGGAAAGATAAAGGAAGAGGAAAAAAGACAAATACAGAGGGGATGAGAGAGAGATGGGGCAATGGAAGACAGATGGAAATGAGAGAGAGAGAGAGAGAGAGAGAGAGAGAGAGAGAGAGAGAGAGAGAGAGAGAGAGACTGGTAAATGGTAATAGCATTAGTTTTTTGAAACATCAAAGCCCATTCCCAGTTACTCACCTCCAATCCTTTCTAAGCAGTCCCACCAAGTGGCAACCAAGTATTCAAATATATAAGGCTAAAAATGTAGCTGAAGTTTTATTACCAAATATATTTATTAGTAATTGTCAACTGTTATATTAGGCTGTCAGAGTAGCCAGTGGTGGCCTCGTGGGAGGCCTGGAGGCCTGTTTTAGCTGGAAGCCTATGGTGGGAGGCTGGTAGGCCTGACAGGCCTGACTTGCCTTAGCTGGATGCTTGAAACCTGCAGGGGCCTCTTCCCAATAAGTAAACACATCGAGACCTTTTAATGTTTCAATGCTTAGCCCTTAGCTGGGGAGATTCTCAACTAGCTGATCTACCTAATCCCAACCACCCATGTGGCTTGCTGTACTTTCAGAACTCACACAAATATGTCCTGCTGCTTCCAAGTCCTGGCAGGAAGAGAGAAATTTCTTTGTCTCTTTCCAGGGTTCCTTTCTTCCTTCCAAGAAGATTTGCCTTCCTATTCTAACTTTGCCTAACTAAATGGCCATCAGCAACTTTTATTATCCAATTAGAGAGTGGCTCAGAAAGGGCACTTTCTCCAACATAAAAGGGTCAGTCTCATTCAAACTAACACACATTTCCTCCACTGAGGCTACAATTCCCAAAACTCCCATACAGCACCATCATTTGGGGACCAAGTATTCAAATGCAGCAAACTATGGGAGAAATTTCTTTCAAATCACTGTACCCATTCTACTTTCATATCATATACTCATACATGTATATATATGCCACATAAGAGAGAAAATGTGTACATTGGTGGAGCAAGAGACACAAACACGCCACTCTCCATGAAGAGAAAGATCATTTTATTTCTGGGCCACCTCAAACAATAGAGAACGGTAGCAGCTACAAATCTTTTTAGGTTTGATATGGGTATATAAAAGGGGAAGGATTCTCAAAAGCTGCAAGAGTCAGGTGGTTAGTGTGGGGCTTAGGCAGAGAAAGTGCTGGAAGCTGTGGGAAGGAGTGTTCAGTCAGACATTAAGGGCTTCTGAGAAACACTTTAGGTTTCTTTTGCCTAACAGAAACTAGATTGTATGGACTCAACCTAGCAAACCTCAGTTCAGGTGGAGATTGATTTGTTGACATCAGCACAGCCATTTTGGGAGCCTACTTGGTGTGAGCTAATAATATGATCTTTACCTTTCTCAGTCTTGTTTACTTTGTTTAACATGATTCCTAGATCCATTTTCTAGTGAATTGAACCTTTTTTTACATTTCAATAAAACTTGATTTATGTACATACCACATTTTATTTATTCTTTCATCTGTTGGCAGATACTTATGATTCCATTCCTTGGTACTATGAATAGTAACACACAAAACATGGATGTGCAGCTGCTTCTGATATATGTTGACTTAGAGCCTTTCAAAAATATTCTGAGGAAGGAGTCAGAAACTACTCAAATTGTCTTAGGACAGAAACCCTGAGAGTGGACATCCTAATACTTTTCCACAAACTGGCTTCATTTATCTGGCCTTCATCTATCCTGGCCACAAGTCAGAAATACTAGAAAATAGTTCCAGTTTCTGGATGTGTTTCTTCAAATAATCTTTCCACTAAAAGAGGGTCCTGCTTAGGAAATAGATGAAGACATTATTGAGAGTAAGAAGAATCTGGACACCCCATGGTAGAGCCAAATGGACTGACCAGCTCACTGAACCCTCATGCTTTATCCTAGTTTTTTTTTTTCTTTTTTTCCTGTAAATCTCACAAAAAGAATCATAGCTAATTACTCTGTGGAAAACATTTCTGGAAACAGCTTCTGTTGTACAGTGTCTATCTTCTTTCTGTCTCTTAAGCTCCCATCTATGGAACCATTACAAACTCTTTTCTAAAAACCCTCTCTGAATCCTGAAATTCATTCTTTAACTTCATGGCATAAATGACCCAGAAGTCATTGATTTGTGATAGTCTTGGTGGCTGTTGAATTATCTAGTACATTAGTTCTCTGAACTATGTCCACCTGAGATATGAAGTCTTGTATCACTCTTAAGGATAACCACTTTTCCTTTATCATGAATAATACTGATTAGTCATTTAAAGTTCTATTTCAGTTTTGATGACTCTTCATTTACATATTAGTAGCACCAACTTACATTCTCATGTAGAGTATATAACTCCACCTACCCCTGTCTTTGATTCCTCCCTTGATTTTGTTGTATATTTTCTTGATGGAAGCCATTCTGACTGGAATGACATAGTCTCAATGAAGTTTTTAACATGTATTTACCTGTTGTTAGGGATATTGGACATTTAAAAATATTTATTGATAATTTATATCTCTTCTTTTTGAACGTTTATTTATTACTTCGTTACGTCTCCATTGTCAACCCTCACTCCACCCCCTCCTGGCCACTCCCTCCCACCTTCTACCCCCTTTCCCACCCATCCCATGCCTCCAGTGTGGGATGTCTCTGTGTATCAACCCCCCTCAGTTTGTTAGTCGCATGAGATCTATGACCTTCCTCTTGCACAGGAGGTATACATGGCAGTTCCACTAGGGTGGAGTGTCCCAATAACAGGTAACCAAGTCCACTTTCCTACCCTTTTGGGTCTATTGGTTGTAGGATGTGTATTCTTTACTATATGGCTAAAATCCAGTTATAAGTGAATATATATCATGTGTATCTTTCTGAGTCTGAGTTAGCTCACTCATGATGAGCTTTTCTAGTTCCATCCATTTGGTTGCAAATTGCATGATTTCCTTGTTTCTGATAGCAGAGTAGTATTCCATTGTGTAAATTAAATATACCATAGTATTGTTATCCTTCGGTTGAGGGACATCTGGGTGGTTTCCAGTTTCTAGCTACTACAAATAAGGCTGCTATGAACATAGTTGAGGAGATGTCCTTGTGGATTGGTGAGGAATCTTTTGGTTATATACCCAGGAGTGGTATGGCTGGGTCTTGAGGTAGAGCTATTCCTAGTTTTCAAAGTTATCCCCAGACTGATTTCTGTAGTGGTTGTACAAGTTTGAATTCCCAACAGCAATGCTGGAGAGGATTCCCTTTCTCAGCAACCACACCAGCATGTGCTGGCTTTTGAGTTTTTGATCTTAGCTATTCTGAGAGGTATGAGATGGAATCTCAGAGTCCTCTTGAATTGCATTTATCTGATGATTAAGGATGTTGAGCATTTTTTCAAATGTCTCTCAGCCACCTTAGATTCCACTTTTGTGAATTCTATTTATATCTGCACTGCATTTTTTGATTGGGTTACTTGGTTTGTTGATGTTTAATTTCTTGAGTACTTTATACGTCTTCCTTATATCATTTACTTGTTTATATATTTGATTATTTCCAAGTATTTTCTTTAGCTTTTTAATGTATTCTAATTATTAATCCATTGTCAGACACATAGCTAACAATGATTTTGAGCCATTACATAACTGTTTCTTCACTGTAGTTTTTCTTTACTCTGCTATGATACAGATTCTAAATCACACAGCCCCATTTATCTATTAATTGGATTAAAGATATAGTAATTTATTAAGTTTGTGCTGCTTCTCCAAAACAGAACCTAAAAGAACAAAGGAGAAGAAATACAAACATAAACAAAACTTTGTTGTTGTTTGATAAAGTCTAGCCATATAACCCAGGTATCCTGAAATTCACCACGTTCTGTCTCTTTAGTATGGGTATTGTTGACCTAAGCTACTGATTCCTGTTAAGACTCCTTTAGAACAAAAGACTGACCTAGTCTTAAAAATAGACAAAGGAGTATCCATTCATAAATACTAAGCAGTGTGGCTGTCTTGCATCTAAACATCTGGAATCCCTTTCATTTGCAGGGATTTTACTTGTGTTAACTTGGAAATTTAAAATATTCTTAAAACCTAATCCAGCTTATAGGAGTAAAAACTGCTGGGTAAGAGAATTTTTCACATCCTAAGGAGCCTGCAAGCTGTTCAGTAAGGTCCTACATCAAAATTTGGGGTTGGCTTTTCAGTTTTATGAGGTCTCATTTATTGATTGTTAGTCTCAGGTCCTGAGCTGTTGGTATTCTGTTCAGGAAGTTGTCACCTGTGCCAATGAGTTAAAGGGTTTTTCCTACTTTTTCTTCTAGTAGATTTAGTGTGACCAGCCTTATGTTAAGGTCTTTGATCCACTTGGACTTAAGTTTTGTACAAGGTGATAAGTATGGCTCTAATTTTATTCTTTTACAAGTGGACATCCAGTTGGACCAGCACCATTGGTTGAAGATGCTGTCCTTTTTCCATTGTGCGGTTTTGGCTTCTTTGTCAAAAATTAGGTGGCCATAGGTGTGTGGGTCCATTTCTGGGTCTTCAATCCAATTCCATTGATCTACTGTCTGTTTCTATACCAATACCATGCTGTTTTTACTACTATTGCTTTGTAGTACAACTTGAAATCTGGGATAGGTAGGATCAACATAATAAAAATGGCCATCCTACCAAAAGCAATATATAGATTCAATGCAATGCCTATCAAAATACCAACACAATATTTATAGACCTGGAAAGAGCTATTCTCAATTTCATATGGAACAACAAAAAAACCCAGAATAGCTATATCAATCTTATACAATAAAAAAACATCTGGAGTTATCACCATCCCAGATTGCATTCAAACAAAACGGCAGCCTACAGACTGGGAAAAATCTTCACCAAACCCACATCTGACAGAGGGCTAATATCCAAAATCTACAAAGAACTTAAGAAATTAAATGCCAAGAAACCAAATAATCCAATCAAAAAAATGGGGACAGAGCTAAATAGAGAATTCACAAAGGAGGAATCCCTAATGGCTGATAGGCACTTGAAGAAATACTCAACATCCTTAATCATCAGAGAAACGTAACTCAAGCGGACTCTGAGATTCCATCTCACTCCTGTCAGAATGGCTAAGATGAAAAGCTCAAATGACAGCGCATGCTGGAGAGGGTGTGGAGAAAGGGGAACCCTCCTCTATTGCTTGTGGGAGTGCAGGCTTGTGCAACCACTATGGAGGTCACCATGGTGATATCTTAGAAAACTTGGAATAGTTTTGCCTCAGGACACAGCCAAACCACTTCTGGGTATACTCCCAAATGACTCCTCACCGAATCATAAGGAAGTTTCCTCATCTATGTTGATAGCAGCCATATTTGTAAGGAGAAACAACCCAGATATCCCTCAACCAAAGAATCCATTAAAAAACCGTGGTACATCTACACAATGGAATATTATTCAGCTATCAGAAGCAAAGAAATTATGCAATTTGCAGCCAAATGGATGGAACTAGAGAAGCTCATCCTGAGTGAGCTAACCCAGACTCAGAAGGATGTATATGGCATCTATTCACTTATAGTAGGATTTTAGCTATATAATACAGGATATCTATACTATAACCAATGCACCAAAGGGAACATGGACATAGACTTTTTTGTTTGTTGGTTTGTTTGTTTTTTAGTTTTCTCTCCCTGGCAATGAGAGACTTTTCACTGGTGGAACTGCCTTGTAGGCCCCCAGTGTATGAGGAGGCTTTTGGCCCTCATATGACTTCTGAACTGGGGCGAGGGATTGTTATGTAGGGATACTCCACCCCAGAGGAGTGGGATGGAAGTGTTAGGGGGTAGAGGATGGGAGGGCGGGGCTGGGAAGGGGGAAAGAGAACAATATTATGGAGATTTAACCTGAATCAACACATAAATAAATTTATTTATTTAAAAAAATTGGGATTGGCGATATGATTAAGTGGTTATGAGTTTATTATTCTTTCAGAACACCCAGGTTCAGGTTTCTAGTTGTGAGAGATGGCATCTGTCTAAAATTTCAGCTTCAAGGGGTTTAACATTCCCTTTTAGCCTCAAGACACCTATATCACATACATGTAGCCTCCCACATACATATACCTACATTCACACACACATACCCTATGCCCATTCACATCTACATTCATATAAAAATGATAACCCCTCATATATCATATATATATTATATGAATATATGATATGCATATATATTAAAAAAACAACTGAAAATTTTCTTTGCATCTTTCTGAATCATCAACACAGTCAAAAACAAAGAAATGATAATACTACCCAAATTCCATTGCCTTTCAAGGAGAAAGTTTCTGAAACATTGTATTAATTTTAAAAATAAGCCTCAAAATATTTGTCAGTGTAGATAAATTAACTGGAAAAAGTGAGCCACAACCATGTGTGAAACTGATCTTGTCTGAAAGTGCTCTTCCACTTTGAATGTTAGTAAACCATGGCTGTCAAGAAGAACATCATGATACAATGAGGACAGTATTAAATTAAGTAAGTCTGCATTTTATTAAAAAAATTCAAACAGCACAGAGATTGCATTTACCATTAAGCACATAGAATGAGAAATTTATTTGGACCTGCTAAACAACAGATTTTATTCACCTTTGTATACTAAAGCCACTTGCTATGCATATCAGCAACTTGAAGAATACCTTAGTATGAGAATGAAAATAAAATTTCCTTGGTTAGAGGTTTTTGAAAGAAGCAAATTCAAGGGGTCATCTGAGCCTCGGCTGTGTCAGTTACTTAAAAGAAACACTCATAAGCTGCCTTTCAGAGCACTGCCAGTGGCATTCATGGTCAAGCAGAGTGAAATGGACTCCCAAAGTGTAATGAGTCAATGATGTTGTCCAAACTTGCTCAGAAATAGCCTACCTGTTGGCATATAGCACCAGTAAGTAACATTTACATAATAAAACATAAATATTAATTATATCCTTGAAGAAAAAACAAAGAATGCAAGCAAATCTATTATATAAGTAAATCAAGCAAGAATATATTTTTCATTTAATGATAATGTCTCTCTCTCCCTCCCTCTCCTCTCTCTCTTTCTCTCTCTCTCTCTCTCTCTCTCTCTCTCACACACACACACACACACACACACACAAGACTGGTAAAACAACCCAGAAGAGGTAAATTTATTGTAACAAATGTTTTTATGCATATGTGACATTCTAACTTGATTAGCTGCCCATGGACCACATATTGCAGCTGTGATAATAGACACTTTTATTAGGTACCTTTAAAGGTCATTACACACGAATTCTAATGATGTTCAGTAATTTCATGCATGTGTTTATCATTTGATTATGAGCATTGTGAAAATTTTTTAATAATTTATTATTTCTTCAAGTTACATCTCAATCACAATCCCTTCTCTACTCCCTCCGCCTGTCCCACCATTCCACCCTCTTCCCCCTCAACACCCCATCCTCTATCTTTTTTTTTTTTAGTTTAAGGTAGATCTTTCCCCCCCCAACAGCCCCCCTTTCAGTCCAACAAATGGTTCTTTCTCTTAAAACAATAAATACAGTACAAAACAACAGAAATAAATAAGCCACAATTATGAGAGGTAAACTGCTTAGCATACATTCCCAGTGTCCAGTCCATATGTATTTGGCCCCTGACTTTAACATTCTACCATCTAACCATCTCCATGAGTTTAAAGTTCTATATCTAACTCAGCTTTCATACTAACTTGCATCACAATTTTAAAAACATCTTCTTAGATCCAGAACACCCTCTTGATTCCTAAACAACTCAAAATTTAACTATGAGAGTCCAGCTATCTATTCTTCAACCACCTCAGAGACCTGAGAGGGATAAATATATCTATTATATAGAAAGTGCAGGGCCCGCAGCTTCCAAAACTAAGAAATGCCACACCACTGGCTGCCTGAACAGTTCCCATTTTTCTCTCCATAGATTACAGCATCAATCTTCAGCTGTTTGGCCCCATTTCTCTGACAGACATTGATGGTAGAGCAGGAATTATGAAGGACTTACCTACCCTGTCTTGGCAGAGCTAGGCTGTCGACTTACCTGCTTCCAAGTTTTGTCCTTTTTGGACAGTAGTCTGTCTACAGTTGAAGCAAGGGGTTTTTCTTGCCAAGAGAAAGGCTTACCACCAATTCAACCATCTCCCACTGGAGATTCTTCGATGCTCATCTTCTACTTGGAGTAGAATAGGGGGTGTTGTCGGGAGCTGACATGTGTCGATATCAAAAAATCTTAAGTTAAGAAAACATCTTTGAATGCCATATTCTGCAGATCTCTTTAGAGTTTTGAAGACACCCTATCTATCTCTTATATTTAGATAAGCAAATGTTGCTTGTCTCTTAACAACTTGATTTCTGAGTAGCTTAGAAAATAACTGTGATAGACTGTCATAGTAATGACAAAATGACATGTTTGCATGACTATGAGTTTGCATTTCTTAATTATCCTAAACAGTTTATATTGGTTGGTATCAAAAGGCCAAAACTTCACATTTCATTTTTAAGCATTACTAGGTACAATACCTTTAAGAGGCGTTACCCTTAATATTGTATCAATACGCAAAGATCAATACCAATGTGGCCAAATATACTCTTAGTTTTGTATCAATATACAAAGATCAATACCGATGTAGTCCAATACAATGTTAATTTTCCATTAATATGCAATGATCAATACCAATTTAGCCAAATATAATATTAATTTTGCATCAATATATAAAGTTATAAGGGCATATTCAATAATCAGTCCTTTTTTCTTGATCTTTCCTGTACTATGTCTATGTACCATTTTTTCTCAAGTCTATTCACTCCTACATAGGAGAGAAAGAAGGATACAGAAAAGAAAAAGAGAGAAGTCCCTGGGTCTAACCTCCAAAACCCATTTAACAGCTTGTAGTCTCTTGATATATTCCACTTTCCAAAGTTAAAACAAAATCAGGTCAACAGATTAAACACCCCTATAATACCTAAGGAAATAGAAACTGTTATTAAAATTATCCCAACCAAAATCACCCCAGGGACAGATGGTTTCAGCCCAGAATTTTACCCTACCTTCAAAGAAGTGCTAATACCAATACTCTCCAAGCTCTTTCACAAAATAGAATCTGAAAGGACACTGCCAAACTCATTCTATGAGGCCACAGTCACCCTGATTCCTAAACCACACAAAGACCCAACAAAGAAAGAGAACTTCAGACCAATCTCCCTCATGAAAATAGATGCAAAAATACTTAGTTAAATACTAGCAAACCGAATTCAAAAACAAATCAAAAGTATCATACACCATGATCAAGTAGGCTTCATCCCAGGAATGCAGGGATGTTTCAACATACAAAAGTCTATCAACGTAATTCACCATATAAACAAGATGAAAGAAAAAAACCACATGATAATCTCGCTAGATGCAGAAAAAGCATTTGACAAAATCCAACACCCCTTCATGCTAAAAGTTCTGGAGAGAATGGGCATACAAGGACTGTACTTAGAAATAATAAAGGCAATATACAGCAAGCCAGTGGCCAACATCAAATTAAATGGAGAGAAGCTTGAAGTACTTCCTCTAAACTCAGGGACAAGACAAGGATGTCCACTTTCACCATATCTCTTCAATATAGTACTTGAAGTCCTTGCTAGAGCAATAAGACAACTAAAGGAGATCAAAGGGATAAATATTGGAAATGAAGAAGTCAAATTATCCCTATTCGCAGATGATATGTTAGTATACATAAGCGACCCCAAAAACTCCACCAAAGAACTCTTACAGCTGATAAACACCTTCAGCAAGGTGGCTGGATACAAAATTAACTCAAAAAAATCAGAAGCCCTTCTTTATACAACAAACAAATGGGCTGAGAAAGAAATAAGGGAAACAACCCCCTTTACAATAGCCACAAACAATATAAAATACCTGTGGGTAACTCTAACCAAGCAAGTAAAGGACCTGTACAACAAGAACTTCAAGCCCTTGAAGAAAGAAATGGAAGAGGCATTGTGAAATTTTTGTTGTCATTTTTCTTTCATGAGTTTGAAGGTAATGCATAAGAAACATTTGAGAAATCTCTTTAGAGACAAATATTTTCCTTTTGTATGTATTTGAGTGTGTATATGTACATATGTTTGTGTATATGTATACCACTTTCATCACTGTTGTAAATGTTATGCAATTTTTGGCTCATGAACTAGGGAGAAAGCCCTCTGCTTTCATGTATCAAAATGGCTTGTTCAAAAAGAAAGCTAAGATTTGTGGTGGGGTAACTGATAGCATTTAGCACCATAGGGATCTTGGAATAGCAAAAGTCTGGAATCTCAGGTAAAAGATTTAAGTCCCGAGTTGGCGTGTCCAAAAAAGAAGATCATGGGACCAGATAACACACTTTATGAGGGTGTTCCCTGGAAAAGCCCACCAGGAACCATAGCAACAAGAGGCCAGAATTCACGCTGAGATCTTTGTGATGCATTAAGATACAAGGGAATTTCAAGTCAGAAGCCCACGAGGCCTTGTGCCACCTTCCTCTTCATCTTGCCAAGAGGCTTCTCTGCATTCTGCTGCTTATCACCATTTTGCACCCACTTACTGAGAATCCATGCTGGTGGAGAAAGCAAATGTCACAGAAAAACCTCTCCCTCTAAGCCAGCACATTGGAAGGGCTGGAATTTCAGGAATCTGTGAATGAGAGTCCATCAGAAGTTTTCAGATTTGGAGCTTCAAAATCTTGGTATGGTGAACAGGACTGACAAACTTTTAACCTTGAGATAATTGGGTCTTAAGACTGTAGAGGCAAGACCTGGCTGATTAAAGACTGCCCGAAATTTATGAGCTAGCCTTAAAAACTTCCGAATAAGGTTCCAGACTTTAAGATTGAAAGGTTGGTTGGAAACCAACCATCCGTATAGATACACACCCAGAGAATTAAGCTGAGAAAATTAATATCCTCTTAAGAAATTTTAGGCTAGTGTTAAGTGTTTTTTATGGATATTAGTGTGTTTTAGATTAGGTTTCATAGTTATGGTTCAGGTTTTAGGATTTAGGAATCTTATAGGTAAATATTAAGTAATTGTTAAGTACTAATAAATATGTTTGATACATAAAAATTTACTGTTACAAATATTTTCCAGTATGAAATGTTATGATTTAGTGTTACCTGTTGCAAACTATGACATGAGATTTTTTGAAGGTAATATTCATTGTATTTGGATAAAGATGCCCCTCTCATCTGAGGAGAAGGAAAAGATGGAGTGGGGGAAGAGGGTGGAAGGGTAGGACTAGGAGAGGAGGAGGGAGGGAGCTGTGATCCAGATGTAACATGAATAAATAAATAAATAAAATTTAAAAGATTATGTTTAGGAATATAATGATATTTACTTCAAAACTAGCATTACACAAGAAAATAGTCACTAGTCACTTTGGAATAACTTTTGGCCTTTCTAGTTTTTAAATGTTTCTAGATGGCACCTTCAGATCTCAGTATTTTAAAACATTGGAAGTTGTTCGCATATGCTTGTTCATGAGAAATATCCTCTATACTCTAACTGGGAGAAAAAAAATCTTGACCAAAGTATGATAGTACCATCTCAGGATTAGGTTTAGTTACTCACATTCATCAATATTCACCTGATACTTCACTTTTTGCTAGGTTGCCAAGATACTGCTCAAGGAATACTCCAGAAAATAATGTAGTTTTCATTATCATCAAATGTCATGCATCACCTGTCTGTAAGTCCCATTTTATCAAAAGTAAAGGGAAAAGTTAAAGAGAATGAAGAAAAAGCATGCTTTCTAAGTATAGACAGTGCTGTTCACCTTCTTAGTGGATTGTCAAGAAGCTATGGAGGGGTGCATGGCCTTCCCTTTACACCAGGAAAGTTATGTCCATCAGCACCTCAATTCATGCTGATGTAGAGCTTTAAGAAAAATCAGTGGTGTGATGTGGGTCACAGATGCAATTAAATATTAAACAAAGAAACAGATGATGTATTTATAAATAGCAATTCATAAATCAATAAAATTGTCATTAAAAAGTCAGGAACAAGAAACTAGTCATCCTGTCAGGAGTGAAATCATTTCAAAGAAAGTCACTTATGTCTTTCTCTTTAGCTCAAATTATTCAAACAGCTGTCTCCAAGAAATTAGAATCTCCTCAAATATCTCATTCTGAGAAAGGAAAAGGCTAAAAAATTTTTTCTACCACAGGGGATCATCTTCCTTAAGTAGAGATTTCACATCAATCTGAAACTTTTGAGAGCACCTTGGGGAGGAGAATGGAGCCCAGACTATATATAGGTCAGTAATAAATAGAAACACACTTTGACTAGGACTATTATACTGTGCATAATTCTTGCCTTCAATTTAAATACAATCTCATGTCAGGACCTTAAGGTAAATTTGGGAAACAAAGGAACTCTTTGTTCTTTTCCCAATATAGCCACATCAAACAAATATTCTTTCTGTGTTTTCTATTCTTACTTGTCTATTTAAGTGGCCTGTTGAGGACAGGTAGCAAGTTTAGTTTGTCAGGACTGTTAAGGCCCAGGTTCTGATCCTAATAACTCTTGTAACAATTTCAGTAGAAAAATTTATCACACAATTCATGTGTCATTAATGTAAAATCTAAATTCACTTTTAAAAAATAGAGGAGAAAAAAATCTTTTCTGAATCATCCAGAGAGGATAGTATTGTGCCTGAACAAAAATCACACAAAAAACTTATAATAATAAGAAACTACAAAATCTTTGACATCAAGACCTTTAACAAAACACCAGAAAATTAACTCCAGGAATAAGAAATTTACTGTAGACAATGACAACCCAGTGATCCTCCCAGTGTAAAGTTGGTATAATTTCTAAGTCAGTTGATAATATATATGGTGCTTTGAAGGGGTTATGGCACTCATAGATTTGTGTGTTTGTATGCTTGACCCATAATTGAGAGGATTGGACATGTAGCTTTGTTGGAGTAGATGTGGCCTTTTTTTTTTTTTTTTTTTTTTAAAAAAGCCTCCGATACAAGGTTCCAATGTAGTGCATGCTCTTCAATGACCATCTAGCTGACAGTCACCATGATTACCAGCACACTGTGCTCCTATAGTCTGACCTGGTACAGAGACCAATTCCACAATGTGATTTGCATGGCATAGCTATGCAACATGGCTCATGATGACTTAGAAACACATTTTAGCATCTGACAATAAAGATGAGATAAGATAAGATGAGATGGGATATGATGAAATGCAACTATCACATTAAAGTTGGACAGGGAAATCCTTTGCTGATGATATGATAATATACATAAGTGAGCCTACAATTCTAGGAAACTCCTGCAACTAATAAGCACTGAAAGCAATGTAGCTACATACAAAGTTAACTCAAAAATAGGAGCCTTCCTATATAACAATGAAAAAGGAACTAAGAAATAACTCAGGGAAAGATCACCTTTCACAATATCATCAAATAACATAAAATACCTTGAGGTAAATATAACCAAGCAAGTGAAAGACTTATATGATTAACAACTTCAACTTGGGGCTGGAGAGATGGCTCAGAGGTTAAGAGGACTGGCTCCTCTTCCAGAGGACCCAGGTTCAATTCCCAACACTTATATGGCAGCTCATAAATGTCTGTAACTCCTGTTGCAGGGGACCCAACTCCCTCACACATCCAAACAACACTAATGTAAATTTAAAAAATAAATCATTTTTAAAACATTCAATCCTTTGAAAAAAGAAATTGAAGAAGATATCAGAAGATGGAAAGAATGCTGATCCTCATGAATCAGTAAGATTAACATAGTAAAAATGGCCATTTTATCAAAACTAATCTACAGATTCAACACAATACCCATAACAATTTCAATTTTATTTTTATACAGAATGAATGAACTAACTGAAATAAAATGTTAAATTAATTTTACTTATAATAATATCAAAATAGCAGAACAGGACAAACAAATGTCCTCCAAAATGTATTATCTTTCAAAGAAATTAAAGACTTAAATAGTTAGAAAGTTGTCATAACTTCATGGAGTTGAAATTTAATAGCAGTGTAATGTTGGCATTGCATTTTCTATAGTGACTTTTCACCACAAGTAAGACAGGGAATGAGCTTACCACAGATAGAATTCTATCCATACCAAGCATGATTGCATAGTGATTTTATTAGAATTATTTCTAATATTTACCCCAAGGTATTTTATGTTATTTGATGATATTGTGAAAGGTGATCTTTCCCTGAGTTATTTCTTAGTTCCTTTTTCATTTTTATATAGGAAGGCTCCTATTTTTGAGTTAACTTTGTATGTAGCTACATTGCTTTCAGTGCTTATTAGTTGCAGGAGTTTCCTAGAATTGTAGGCTCACTTATGTATATTATCATATAATCTGCAAAGGATTTCCCTGTCCAACTTTAATGTGATAGTTGCATTTCATCTTATCCCATCTCATCTTAACTTGCTCTGTGGACCAAACTAGCCTGAAACTCAGGTATCTACCTGTCTTTGTCTCCAAAATGTTGGGATGAAAGCAATATATTTTCATAGCTGTCTCAATAAAGTGTTTCAAAGTTGTAAAAATGAATATAAAGATAAATAAAATACTTTTAACAGTCCATAAATATTCTACTTACATTAACATTCAGTTAACTTTGACAAAGTTACAAATAAAGTTAACAATGCAATTCTGGGATAATCAAGAATCCATAAGCAAAAAAATAATGTTGTACCCTTAACTCGCAGCAAATTAAATGAACTCATTATAGTGCAAATATTTTCTGGTAGTAACTATAGAAGAAAGATCCATAGTAGGCAACCAGTCTCTACCAACTTTCTCAAGCTTGTTGAGGAGTTTCAAACTGTCAGGTTCTGAATACTATAACATGAGGCCACAGAGCTATGACCAAGTGCCATGTGACTCATCATTGATCAGAACCGAACCGATAAACCAGGACTACTCTGACTTGCATGGCTTTGATTTTCATTACAAGACAGCATGATTTAAAAATCTGTATATGGGTCCATGTTAGCCTCTCAGAGTTCTGCGTTTCCCCCCCATTTTATGGTTTTACACTATAGGTAGCCATGTTGGCTTGTGTGATGGCTATTCTTGGTTGTCAACTTCTTGATGGCATCTGGAAATAACTACAATCCAAAAATGCAGGGTAGAGTTATGGCAATTTTGGGGGGGTTGTTTTGTAGTGGGTGAATCCACTTCTAGTCTGGGACTTTGAGATAGGAAATCAAACAGCTTTAATCCAGATCTTGAGGTGTAAAGACACATTTTTAATCTAGGCCACATCTTCTGATAGAAACCTACATAAGGATATGGAAGAAGATATGCTCTTTGGGTGCTTGCCCTTGAGTTGCTAGCATTCGTGTTCCTTCAATTTCATTAGAACTTGTTTCTTCAGGATTCTGATGTATATTGAAGACAACGTAGACATTTGGCCTTGTGGACTGAGCAAATACTGTATTCTTGAACTTTCTGCTCATAGTCAGGGATTGTTGGATTAGCTGGACTGCAGCTTGTAAACCATGTCAATAACCCCCTTTCTATATGTGTAAATTCATTTTACAAGGTATTTCTGCTCTACAGAACACTGACGAACATTGATTTTGGTGTCAGGAGTGGGATGTTGCTGGGAAAGATCTAACCATGTAGTTTGGGAGGATTGTGAAAGGGCATTGGAACTGTGAGCTTGAAAAGCCACTGAGTGTTGAGAACTCAGTGTGCTGTTCTGTAAAGAGCTTGAATGATAAGAATGTTGAGAACAGAAAAGACAGTGAAGGCCTGACTTAGGAAGTTTCAGAGGGAAGCACAGACTTCATCTGATCTTTTATATGACAAATCTGTGATGTCTGGTCAGTTGGAATTGAAGAACTAGCTGTAATTAACAAGAGACCACATCACTAAATTAAAACCTTTGTTTTCCTATGACAATACATGGAGGTCATCTAGGGCTGAAGAATCAACTGTGACTGAGACTGGCATAATTGAAGTGAAGTCTTCTGGGAAATTTTTCCTCAAAGTCAGTACACAGGACCTGTATTCCAGAGGGAGCCGAGTTGTGACTTCATGATGGAAGCCAAACTTGGTAGTGTGTGAATCACCCAGGTGGTACTGGTTTTGAATTTATGAGGGTGTCATGAAGAGCAGCAGAGGCTTGGCTATGTCAGGGCTGGAGTCCCTGAAGGGAGCTCAAGAGAGGTGATTGGTGAAAGTACAACCCAGTTGCAGCAAGGGACCTCAGACATTTTAGAGATGCTAGTAACGTGGAATGACCACCAAGAACACCAGCAGCAGTGGAGTGTTGCCAGTAGATGAATTACCTGTGGGGATTGTCCTTTGGGTATTTTTGCGGGGTATTTTTTTGGTCAATGTGGAAAAATACAATCGACTATGGGTGGTGCTATCTCTAGGCAATATAGCATGTTCCAGCCTAGCCAGGGCTGCACTATGAGATCTTGACAAGAAACAGTGCAACTAGGATTTTATTTTATTTTATTATTTTTATATTTATATTTGTCTCCTGTACATGATGATACACAATTTAATTAGATACTTTAAAGTATAAGCTAGTAATGGCTGGAATACTAAGGTACTATGTAAGAAGAGGGGGTATAAAAGAGATTTGGTAAGTTTGTGTATCCACAAGACACAAGCCTGCAAGTCCATGCAGAGGGTGGACAGGGACCACATCAGCACTCAGGAGGCAGAAGTAATTGGATCTCTGTGAGTTGAAGACCTCACAAAGGAGACAGTAGTCAGGAAAGCGATAGTAATAAGTAGTAGGATTAATGTGGGTAACTTGGAACACAGAATGTTACCAACAATATAAAATGGGGTAGCTGTTTTGAAATACAGTTTATATAGTCTCTAAATGTCTAATAGAGTATGGACAAGATCTGGAAAAGTCACACATAGGTGTATATCTATACTAAATGGTAACATACTGCACCAAAATATATGCATTGAATTTTCACTGTGCTTTATGTGTATCAAAAAGTAGAAGACACAAAGGCTGGGAGATGGCTTATTGGATAAAAATGTTTGCTGCACAAATATGAAATCCTACCTTCAGATCCCCTGAATGACTGTAAAAGCCAAACAGAGTAACACTGAGTATATCCTGAGCACAAGGATGAGACAGGCAGATCTCTGGGGCTTAGTCACCTAGCTGAGTATCCTGCTTGCTGAGGTCTAGGACAATGAAAGACATTGTCTCAAAAAAAAAAAAAAACCGACAACCACATTGTAGATTGCTCTTGACATTAGGGTTTGTCCTTTCTGGCCTCAGTAAGAACATAACAAGCCTGAGCTCTTTGTGCAGTGAATCTTTCTCAGCTGGAGTGAAACAGAAAAGAAAAACAATGAACATTAAGCTCCAGCCTCCAAATATGGAGGCAGAAGCAATTGGATCTCTGTGAGTTGAAGACCTCACAAAGGAGACAGTAGTCAGGAAAGCGATAGTAATAAGTAGTGGAATTAATGTGGGTAACTTGGAACACAGAATGTTACCAACAATATAAATGGGGTAGCTGTTTTGAAATACAGTTTCTTCACACATTGGAGAGAGAGTGTGTGTGTGTGTGTGTGTGTGTGTGTGTGTGTGTGTGTGTGTGTGTTACAGAAATTCAGTCAATTAACTGTCCACCTTGTAAAAAAATTAATTAAATTATGTTGGATGCCATTTGTAGAAATAATTAGTTAAATTGTTTAAGAGTAGTTGTATTATCATTAATTGGCTTGGTGGATAATCTTTAACCATCCATTATAAATAAATACACACAGACACCATGTTGATCTTAACAAGCCTTGGCCTGAATTGTGGAATCCTATCCCATCTAAACTAGCTCATAATTCTATTATCCAAATATGACCCCATCTATACATACGTCCCCCTGGACTGCCATTTTCCATGCCATGCCAATGTTTCTGGCCATGTGGAATGAGGTTCCTTTTTCTAACCCATGGTTTGCTTCCTCTTTCCTGCTGCTCCTGGCTGGAATGCCTTAATTCTCTGTCTAAAGTGCAGGCTTCCTGTTCTAATCCCAGGAAGTCCCACCTTTCTCTGTCTTTGTCCAATCTCAGGCCTCATCATTTTATTTAACCAATCAGAGTCAATGTAAGTAACAGACAGCAAGCAGGACCAATTAATTAACATTTAAAATGCTTAACACTACCCCATCACCCCCTCATTCAGGATAATTAAGCTATGGCAAGCTTTGTGAATAAACAATAAAATCTTACTCAGATTCTCCTGGGTTCTTACTTCTAGCTCTTCTTAAGCTACTAGTTTTTTGTCTTTTGAGAGAAAAGGAAAGGTCCAAGGAATACAGACCTATCTTGGCGAAAAGAGTTTCTATTACAACTTTTGTAGTTGCACCCTTAAGATAAAACCAGATGGATGGGCACTTTGTGGAGCAAGGTCAGTGTTACCCTGAAACTGCAATTTAATTAATTAATTAGTAAGTATGAACTGTAAGATTAAGGCAACAGAGCAGCCGGCTTCTTGGCAGAGGAGTGAGCAGCCTGGCCTGAGTGCCTTCACCGGTTGCTGGATTTATCCTGAGGAAAGAACCCAAGGACAAAGGGTAGCCTACACCACCTTTGACCTAAACTGTGTTAATTAATATAAATTGTTATATTAGGCCAGTAGAATTACCAGCAGCTTGGCAGGAAATTTGCCTAGATTTGAGGGATATCCAGGAGTCGGGGACTGCTTGGACTGAGGGCCTATAAGCCACTGCAGTCTTTCCCCAATAATTAAATACACCAAGACCTTTCAATGTTTTAATGCTTAGCCCTTAGCTGGGCAGATTCTCAATTATCTACTCTAAGTTAACCCAGATCACCTAATCCCAAACTACCATATGCCTGTGATTACCTTCCTGCATTCTCAAAGTTGTCTATGTCCTTTTGTATCTCCCTGTGGAAAGAAAGATTCTCTCTCTAAAGTGTAGAGTTCCTGTTCTAATCTCAGGAAGTCCTGCCCTCCGATACCCTTTCTGCTGAGCTAATTGGCCATAAGTTACTTTTATTAATCAATCAAGAGAATGCTTCAGAAGGGGTGGTAACCAGATCTCAGCATTGAAAGCAACCTATCAGAAGCAATGATATTAGACCTTCCCTCAACATCTCCACCTTTAAGTCTAACAAAATGCTCCTTTTCTTAATAACAATAAATACAACAGTAAACATAATACAGTAACAATAACAATAAATACAATAAAAACAATACAATAAAATAATTATTAAAAGTAAAAGGTTTGACATACATTCTCAATGTCTGGTCCATATGTATTTGACTAGTCAACTAGGAAATGTATTCTTTTATATATCTCTCTTGATGAGTTTAAGGATCTATACTTAATTCAACTTCCATCCAAACTTATATTATTAACTAAATCATCTTAACCTTAAAAGATCCTTTTAGTTACTAGATTGCTTAAAACTTATTGTGAGGCTATAACTATATAGTCTTCAATCACATCAGAAACCTGAGAAGGATAAATATATCAGAATAGATAGGAAGTATAGAGCAAGCAACTTCCAAAACTATGAAATGACAGACAACTGACTGCCTAGAGAGCCCCCAGTTTCTACAACATTGAATCATCATCTTCAGCCTTCTGGCAAAGCATATCTCACAGAATTAGTTGTGGAAAAGGAAATAAGATTTGCCCATTATGCCTTTGCAGATTCAGGCCATCGATTTACCTGCATTGAAGCTTTGGTCCATCTTTGGACTGTATAGTCTGTTGAGAGAGCAGGGAGGGGCATTTATGCCCAGTAAAAATTATCTCCTGTTGGAGATTTTTTTGATGCTCATCATCTCATTCCACATCCAATGGGAACTGTCAGGACCTGACAGTTTCATGTCAAAGAAAAAAATTTTAATAATAAAAATATTTAAATGCCATATTCTACAGATCTCTTGAGGTTTTTGAAAACCATCTATCAATATCCATTGAGTAAGCAAATATTGCTTGTCGGCAACAACTTAATATCTGATTAACTTAGAAAACATTTGATTTAACTAACTTAATTATCCTAATAAAATCACAAGTTTGAATGACTATCAACTTGAATTTCTTAATTATCCTAAACAGTTTGTGATAGTTGCTGTCAAAAGGACTAGAACTTCACATTGCAATTTTAAGAATTACATAGGTACAATACCTAATCAAAATATAGAATTAATTTTGTATCAATATACAAAGATCTATAGGAGTAGATTCAATAATCTACCCTTTTTTCCTATCATTCTCATATGACTATGAACTAAATTTTGTATTGATAACAAGGATCTATAGAAGGAGATTCAATAATCTATCCTTTTTTCTTATCAATTCTATATTATATATGCATATTTCCTTTTTTTTCTTTTCAAATCTTTTCCCCCTGTATAAGAGAAAAAAAAGGATAAAGAAAAAGAAAG
Source organism: Lophiomys imhausi (assembly GCA_907164525.1). Taxonomy (NCBI): domain Eukaryota; kingdom Metazoa; phylum Chordata; class Mammalia; order Rodentia; family Muridae; genus Lophiomys; species Lophiomys imhausi. The sequence continues at coordinate 4,324,771 of CAJQZJ010032546.1, forward strand.
AAATCCCTGTGTCTAAACTTCTATACCTTGATTAACAAGACCATATAAAAATTTGTAAACATTCCCCATAAACAACATCTATAACCCACCAAATGACCAAATAATCATCCACCACACTTTTTGGGAATGGGACATCACTCTCTTAAAACTGCTTCCTGCTGAACTGGGATGATACAGGAAACCTGTTTGGGGGCCCAAATAAAATGTCCAAAAAATGGTTAATCAATTTGATAGTAACGTTTGTTGTCTAGTCTCTATATGCTCAACAATTTGAACACCTTGAGCGGTTTGTAGTTCAAAGCTGGACTTTGGGTAGGAAAGTTCAGGGCTTTATTGAAGTCCTGTCTTGAACAGTCTTTGAGGCTGGGCCATCTCAGCAAGCTGTTTGAAGTTGGTAAGGATGCAGATTTTTATGGAAACAGCTATTGAGGCAGTCTATGAAGGTAGATCATTTGAGTTACTTGTATTGTCTATTTTGGACACTGGTCCCATTGTACTGAAAATATATAATTTCTCAAAAGTAACATAGAGTTCTGCAATTACCAAAATGCCTTCCTTGAATGTGCAGAATGTACAAGTAAATTAAGGAATATGTTCTGTTCTTTGAACAGAAGAAAGACATTTGTAAGTCTCCATTCATGCCATAAAAAGATGACATGTAATATCTTTCCTAGGAAAAATTGTATTTTTGGCAATAGAAGAAAAAAAATATCTTTCAAACGAAATCTTGAAAATTTGAAACTAAAATTTATCTTTAAGTGTATATAAAACATAATAATCTTAAGTTTCTATCAATATCTATTATAACAAGACAATCTTAAATTTCTATCAATATCTATTAATATAACAAACTAATCTTAAGTTTTTAATAATAAAGAGACAAAGAATAGAGTGAGGGAAAGAAGAAAATCCATGAATCCAATCCTTATTTTTTTACAACACATATCATATATCCATTCATCCTAGATGACAACAAACAATCACAACACATAACATACATCCATTCATCCTAGTCGACTACAAATATTTTTGAGTACCCTTTAAAAACTGAGATATTGTCAATTCCTGGGAAACTTAACTAAAGCTTTTGTTGTCCAGTCTTTGTACGACAGATCATTTGTGGACTAGCCCTTCTAAAAATGATTTGCATTCAAAGTTTTTATGAAAACTGTGATTGAAGCAGTATGATAGGTTGAATCTTCTGGCCTATTTGTCTTGTCATTATTGTCATTCAGTCCTTGGCTCTGAAAATAAATGTTTGCTCTAAATTTGAGCAAGTGAAAGGCATAGAACAACTTTGTAAGTACATTTAAAGCATAAAATCTATCCATGTCAGATGAAAGATTGGAATATCAAGGACGTCATACAGTTGATAAAATACTCTTACCATGTGAAGACATTCATGTCTCAGCTAATAGGATGTTCTCCCTGGTCATATCTAATCTTTATAAGTTTTGTTGGTAACCACATTTTTTTTCATTCCCTGTAGACACAGAGGCATAACCACATCCCCATCTTAAAACCATTGCAGGTTTCAAATCTAAAGTTGCAATATCCTTATAATATATTGGTTAATTTAATTCTTCAGTTTTTTTTTTTTTTGTGTAACCCAATGTCTCTCAGCTGCAGCCATACCTTTTTCACCAATATTTAGGAAATTCGATGTTAGCAAAGCATTGTGTAATCTGTCCCTGGGATTCTTTAATACCCCCTTTTGTTTAAAAAGCATCTCTCTTAAGGTACGATTAGCTCTTTCTACAATTACTTGTCCTGTATGATTGTGTGTTGTACCAGTTACATGCTTTATATTATAATAGGCAAAGCATTGCTTCATTTTATTTGATACATATGCAGCAGCATTATCAGACTTAATTTGTGAAGATATGCACATAAAAGCCATTATTTCTAATAAATGTGCAATAACAAAATCAGCTTTTTCAGAACCTAAAGCAGTTGCCCATTAAAAACCTGAGTATGTATCAATGGTATGATGTACGTACCTTTGTCTTCCAAATTCTGTAAAATGAAAAAAAAAATCATCCATTTGCCAAATTTTATTCTTTTTAGTACCTTTGGTTTATTACCAGCAGGAAATAGAGTTTTGTTATACAGAGAATCCGTAGGACATTTAAAAAAAATTGTTTCCCTGGCTTGTTGCCAAGTAATAGAGATTTTTTTTAATTAAACTTGTTCTGTTAACATGATGTTTCTGAAGAAATTTTGAGGCTTCCAACACATTTCCTATGAGTAATTGGTCAATCTCCTCATTTCCTTATGCCAGTGGACCTGGCAAACCTGTATGAGAAAGAATATGGGTTATATATAATGGGCTGTTTCTACTTCTGATGACCTGTTTCAATTGTATAAACAAAGAAGTTAATTCTGTGTTATTGGCAATAAATTAAGCAGTTCCTATATGCAACGCAACTCTTGTGCATATAGAGAATCAGTAATTATGTTAAGAAACTCAGAAAAATCTAACAATGCCATAAGGATTGCTTACAATTCTGCTTTTTGAACCAAGGTATATGGACTTTTGATTACCTTGCTGATTTTGTCTGTTTTATAACCTGTCATTCCCATCTTGTTAGCATCAGTTTAGAATGTTGGTACATCAGGAATTGGCGTTCTCTTTACAATACAAGGAAGAATTAAATTAGTTCTGTTTATAAATTGTATATTTTTGCTTTTTGGAAATTTGTTATTAATCTCTCCCAAATAATTACTGCAAACTCTTTACCAAGCTTCATTGATTATCCACAATGACACAATCTCAGCGTTACTAAGAGGAACTACTATTTTGACTGGGTCTATTCCTAATAATTGACATAGTCTTATTATACCTTTTACAATTAATTCAGATATCTTTTCTATGTATGTCTTTAATTTTTTACTTTGTTTATGTGGTAAGAATATCCATTCCATCATATTATCTTCCTGTTGCATAATGAGTCCAGTAGGAGGATGAGTTGATGGTAGAATGACCAAAATACAGTCAAGTTGAGCATCAATTTGAACTATGTATGCATCTTGCAATTTTGTTCTTCCAACATTACTTCCTTTTCTGCCTCAGCAGTTAAACCTCTTGGACTGTTTAGATTTGAGTCTCCTTGTAATGTTTGAAACAAATTTCTTAACTCATAAGTACTTAAACCAAGGTTGGGCATTGACCAATTTATATCTCCCATTAGTTTTTGAAAATCAGTAAGTGCTTTCATTTGGTCTCGACAAAGCTGTAATTTTTGTGATCTTATTCTACATTGACTTATTTTATAACTCAAATAGTTCATTGAATCTCCTCTTTTTTTTTTCAGGAGCAATTTTTTAACCCCCATAGTGGTAGAATTTGAATTTCCTTAAATAAGGTCTCTAAAATAAGGACATCAGAATCAGCCAACAAAATATTATCCATACAATGATAGATAATAGAATGAGGAAATTGCTTACACATTTTTTTTCTAATGGTTTTTGTACAAAAAAATTGACAAGGGGTTGGACTATTCAACATTTCCTGTGGAAGTACACTCAATGATACCTCTTGATTGGTCTACTGTTATTGAGAGAAGGTACAGAGAAACCAAACCTTTCCCTATAATTCTTTTGCAATGAAATTGAGAAAAATTAGTCTTTTAAATCAATTACTATTAAAGGCCATGACTTTGGTAATAGAGAAGGTAAAGGTATACAGGCTGCAAAGGACCCATAGGTTGAATTACTCTATTCACAACTCTTAAATCTGTTATCATTCTCCATTTACCTGACTTTTTTTTTTGTATACCACAACACGGGAGAATTCCATGGATTGTTAGACTTTTCTATAGATGAGCCTCCAGTGGTTCTTTTACCAATTGCTTAAGAGCCTCTAATTTTTCCTTTGTTATGGGCCACTGCTCTTGCCACACTGGTTTATTTGATAGTCATTTCAAGGGTAGGCCTGTTGGAATTTCAGCAGTGGCCCCAGTAAATATTTGGAAACTCATTACCTGGGGTGTCCTGTGTTTAGACACTAGAAATAGCTTGCAATTGTTATTGAGTACTCATATCAATACCTTCCTCAAAAGTATCTATAATCTCAATGTCTGGGGTGTTCTGTGTTTGGACATTAGACAAAGCTTGCAATTATTGTTGAGTACACATATCAATAGCTTACCGAGAAGCATCCATCATTTCATCATTCATTATTTCTGGAATTGCAGGAATATTAATTTGATTACCCCATTGTTGTAAGAGATCCTTTCCCCATAAATTTATGGGTACATCAGCCTCATAAGGTCTAAACTTCCTTGTTTGTCCTTCTTATCCAACACAGTTAAGCCATCATACACTTTCTTTTATATGTGATAATTTACTAATTGCTAAAAAATGTGTAGGAACCTTTTGAAATGGCCAATTTGGATTCCAGGACTCCTGTGAGAGGACAGTGGCATCTGCTCCTGTGTCAAGCAATCCTTCTATTTCAATACCATTCATTTGTATTTTTAATTTTGCTCTCTCATCATTCTTTATTGTTTGCCAAAAAAAACATATTTTTCAGTATTTTCAACTGCTCCTTTTCTGTCTGTTGGAACAACCTTGCCCTTGGCATAAGGAAACAACAGCAGTTGGGCAATTTTGTCCCCTGCATTAATTGTCATCTCTTTCCATATGGATGTCATAATTTTCATTTCTTCCTTGCAATCTCTGTCTATAATACCTGGATGAAAAAAAGAATCTTTGACAAGTTAATCCATTTTTTTCCAAAAATTAATCCTATTGTCCCTGAAGGTACGGGACCATAATCATCAGCGGTTAACACATAACATTAATCTGTTTTGTATAATTTTTAGATTCATTTGTGGTCAAATGTAAAGCTGCAGTATCTAAAGTAGCCTGAATAACATCAGCAATAGTTAATTTTATTTTTCCTGCCTATTTTTTTTCCCCTCTGGTTGGATGTTGGACAACGGTTCACATTGTTTTGTGGGGCCTGAACCGGTAGGCCCCTCCCCTTGTTTCCTGCAAGGGGTTACTTCTGACATCCATTTTAGCTCTATAATCTCAGGACCAGTGTTTACCTCTTCCACAAGAGTACAAAGTCTTGGAGACCTTCACCATCCATTGTTATTAAAAGCCATTCATTCCCTTTTATGACCATGTTCTGCAGAGTCCAAGCACCTATCATTTCAAGTTCTGGAGGTTTCAGCCTTATGATATCTTTGGAAATGACCAAGTTCACCATTTTTAAAGCTCTCATTAAGACCCCTAGCAATGGCTTGTGCTATGATATTAGTGTGATGCTCCTGAAAACCATTATCAGTTCTTTCTATTTTCCATTCATCTAGTGGGGCTCCTTGAGCTTTCAGTAGTCTAATTGTCCTTTGACATTTGGTATTTGCATTTTAATATGCCAAGTATTTTATCAAGTCCTGTCTGTCATCAGGATTAGCTACATCTCTCTCCACAGCTGAAGTCAATCTCCCTAAAAAGTCTGAGAAGATTTCCTGAAGACCCTGTGATGCAGTCCATTACAGAGCAGCCATTTAGTGATTTGTTGTGAAGTACTTAATCTGCCCTAAGTGATGCAGTTTGGCCTATTATCTGGGATATTCCATGCAGCTGGTATGTGTTGTGCTTTCCTGATACTGACTCCATGACTACTTGTTGCTCATAGTCTATATAAGCAGATGAACCTTCAGTAAATTTTGGCACCTTGATTAGATCTGACTTGACTTGGTGTCCCTCTCTGTGTTCTTTGTCTCTGCAATTCCCATCCCTGTGTACAGTCACTACAGTCAAAGGCGATGACACCTTGTATTATCTTAGTAAATGAAGTAAATCTTTTCCCAGCCTCAGCAACCATATTTCAAAGTCTCAGAGCTGTAACATGACATTGTTCTATCACAACATCTTCAAATTTAGTCTGTAACTATATGTCAGCATAAGGTCCCTCACCAAGCATTTGGTGGATTGTGACATTTATTTCCCTGGCTATATTTTTGTTTCTCTAATTTTGTGGCTTCATGTCTCCACCATGACAACTATTGTTCATTGTTGGCTACCTTCTAGAACAGCTGATATTAGTCCCTTCCAATCTTGGGGAATGATTATTTTGTATAGCCCAATTATTTAACATTTGTTTAGCAAATGATGAATGCATTCCATAAGAAATGATGGACTCCTTAAATATTTTTAAATCCGAAATATCTATTGGATACCATGTTAACCCCTGATTGAGTTGACCGTCATTATTACCAGGCCTAAATTCAAATATAATTGGAAAAGTTGATGGTGATTGTGTAGTACCACACAGCTCCTCTCGGTGCACACTTGGTTCCACATTCTCACCATTACCTACCTGGTTTTGTACAGGTATACATAGTGTCTGTGGAGATCTAAGTAGAAAAGAACGTGGCATTTTCTAAGCTCCAGTCACCTGCCCTGGCAGATTCTTCCTAAGCTCCTCAATCTGCACTTCCATACTTTTAAATTGTGTAACAAATGTCTTCTTTATGACAAGCCAATAAAAGAAAAAAAAAGTAAACAACATAAATCATCCCTTCTGATTGAAAAACAGTATAGAGGTCAGCAGCAAACATTGCCATATTGTCAACAACCGGCATCATAGTTTCAAAATCTATAATTTTACAAATGAAATTACCCATAATGACTTACCAAAGTTGAGCACCACCTGAAACTGCAATTTATTTAATTAATTGTATTTATTAGTAAGTATAATCTGTAAGATAAAGACAGCTGAGCAGCCGGCTTCTTGGCAGAGGAGCAGGCAGCCTGCCCCATGTGCCTTTAACTTATTGCCTGATTTGTCCTGGGGAAAAAGCCCAGGGACCAAGGGTGTTCTACACCATCTGTGATATAAACTCTGTTAACTAATATAAGTTGTTATATTAGGCTGGTACAATTACCAGCCTTGGTGGGAGATTCACCTGGGTTTGAGGGGAATCCCGCAGTCTGAGAGTCTGATGGCCTGGGGCTGCTTGGACTGAAGGCCTATAAGCTGCTACGATCCTTTCCCCAAAATTAAATACACCAAGACCTTTTAATTTTTTAAGGCTTACACCTTAGCTAGGCAGATTCTCAATTAGCTACCCTAAGTTAACCCGGATCACCTAATCCCAAACTGCCATGTTCATGTGATTACCTTTCAGCATTCATCTCAGCATTCTCAAAGATGTCTATCTCCTTCTGTGTCTTCCAGGGGAAAGAAAGATTCTCTCTCTAAAGAGCAGAGTTCCTTTCCTGTTCTAATCTCAGGAAGTCCTGCCTTCCTATACTCTTTCTGCCCAGCCAATTGGCCATAAGCAACTTTTATTAACCAACCAAGAGAATGTCTCAGAAGGGTTAGTAACCAGATCTCAGCATTGAAAGCAACCTATCAGAAGCAATGACATTAGACCTTCCCTCAATAGTACCCCTCATTTTCTAAAGAAGTGTAAGCAATATTTTTAAATATTAGGGAGTGTTTTTTAAGCAGTTTTGCAAATCTACAGTGAACCAGTATGTTAGTTACTCTCAATTCTCTGAGAAATTTCCCATAGCCCCAGATAGATATCTGTAGCTCATGTAAAGATTTGTTTTTATTATGTGTTATGTATTTACATATCTGTATGTCTGTCTGTATTACATGAGTGTGGGTGCTATAAGAGACAAGAGGAGAGATTCAGGTCCCTTAAGAGATGGGGTTACAGGCAGTTAATTATATATAGACTATGTGGGTGCTGGGAACCTAAATTGGGTCCTCTGGAAAAGTAGCAAGAGCTCTCATCCATTGCGCTATATCTCCAGCTACCTGTAATTCATTCAAAATTGTAACTCAACTGTGTTTCATTCACAAAATATCTTTAGCTGATTGAAAACATCTTATATGTACTTTAAGTTGTATGTATATATTCTTGAAAAAATATTTTGTACACAAGAAAAATCTTTTCATTTCTGTTCTCCTTTAAGCCTGTAAACAATGGCTTCAATTTGTTTGCATGACTTGGAAGTAAAGGTCAATTAGTATGCAAAAGTAATTTCCAGTTTTACTGAGGTAGACATATGTTAAAGTAATTAAATGAGCAATACATGAAAATGGCTCTAATTTTATTTAATCGCTAAAAATTTTGAAATATAACCTATATTTGAAGAAATGTGTGTGTTTATTTTTCTTTAATAATGTATGAAAAAATGAACTACAGAAAGGTCCACAGGCTAGGCATAGTGGCAATAACTTTAATTCTAATACTTGAAAGGACAAAGCAAGCCAACTGGAGTTCAAGCCCAGACTACCCTACAGAGTGAGCTCCAGGAACAGGCTTCACAAAGAAACCTTGTCTCAAAAAACCCTGAAATTAATAAACAAACAAATAAAAATTAAAATTAAAAAAGAAACAAACAAGAAAGAAAAGGAAAGGTCCCCAGTTAGAACTTGTGTGTGACAGGGCTTGCTATAGAGTCCAGGGTAATCTCCTCAATGGGAAAACTGATGTTCATTTGTTTAGGTTGTTATGCTCATTAGTAAAAGAATCAAAAACAGAATATTAATATCAGTTTACAAATACATATGGACTTGACATTGGGAATGTATGGTATACCATAAATTTTACATAATTGTGGTCTAATTGTCCTCATTGTTTTTTATTGTGTTTACTATTATAAGAAAAAGAGCTGTTATTGGAGAAAAAGGGAGAGCTGTAGGGGAGAAAAAAAGATACACCTTCAATTAAACAACAATAACAAAAAAGCAGATAGGAGGGTGAGGGGGAAGAGGGTAGGAGGGGGGATTGGGAGGAAAAGCAAGGACAGGACTTTGACTGAGATGTAACTTGAAGAAATAAATAGCTCAGGGACCAAATTGGAGGCCAGCAGCACAAGGCAAAGGCTCAGACACCAAAACAAAGGACAGCAGCATGGGATACAGGCTCGTGAACCAAAGAGGATGCCAGTGGCATGGGGAAGAGGTCTGGGGTCCAGAGAAGAGGAAAGAGGTGTAGGGCACAGGCACTGTACCCAAAGCAGAGGTCAACGTGGAGCCAGGTGCAGAACAGAGGCCAGTGTGGACCCTGCCGCAGAACCAGACAAAAGCCATGCAAATACTCATATAGCTCCAAACATCAGACATGGGTACTCACCAGCCTCTGGAGCTACCAGCTTCCATGCCAGCATTCCATACAGGAGAACGGCAGGTTCACCACAATTTATCTCCAGTGGAGTTGCTGGCTGGGAGGCACAAACATATCTGGGCTTATGCAGAAAGGTGGTGGACATAAAGGCCCCTCTACGGAATATACAATCACTTGGAAGAACATTGCATCCAGACAGTGCAGAAGGGTTCTCTTCCTGCACCAGTGCAGTCTACTGGAGGTCCGATCACTGCAGGGCCTTGGGAGGCAATCCCAACTGCCAGATAGAGGTACCTTCCAGCTACCTGACCACCCAATATTCACCTGGTCACTGCAATACCCTAAAGAGGACAGGCAGTCCCAATGAAACTGTACAGAAGACATCAGAAACAAACAGCTTAGTGCAACCAGATGGATAAAGGTCAGAGAAAGAACAAAACTGACAAAAATCAGGGAAATATGAATCAAAAAAAAATTCAGCTATGCCAGCACAGCAAGCCCTGAATATCCCACCACAGCTGAAACACATGAAAATGATGACATATCTGTACTTAGGAAAATGATACAGTCTTTACAAGGTGAAATTAAATAGCTGAAAGAATAAAAAGAATATTCAATTTTACAAATGAAAGCAAAGGATAATACCATTAGAGACCACCAAGCCAATGCATCCCAACATGAACAGACAAGGAAAGAGACAAGGCAGATTCGAAAGATTTGAAAGATTTGCGGACAAAGACAAGCAAATTGGAACAGGAAACATATAAAACAAATAAAATTGTTCAAGACATACAATTGGAAGTAGAGGCAATGAAGAAAACACAAGCAGAGATAATGCTGGAGGTGGAAAATCAAGGGAAGAGAATAGAAACTACAGACATGAGTATCAAAAATAGGATACAAGAGATGGAAGACAGAATCTTAGGCATGGAAGTTTCGACTGAAGAAGTCAGTACAACAAACAAAGAAAATGAGATATCCAAAAAAGTTCTCACACATAACATCTAAGAAATCAACAAAAAGACAGAAACTAAGAAATATCAGCATAGAGGAAAGAGAAGACTCCCAACTCCAAGGTACAGGAAACATCTTCAACAAAATCATAGAAGAAAACTTTCCAAACCTAAAGAAAGAGATCCCTGTAAAATTCCAAGAGGCAATACAGAACACCAAACAGATTAGATCAGAAAATAAACTCCTCTCACCACATAATAATTGAAACTCCAAATATACAGCACAAAGAAAGAATATTAAAAGCTGTAAGAAAAAAAGTTCAAGTAATATATAACCATATAATGGCAGACCCATCAGAATTATACCTGAATTGTCCTCAGAAACTTTAAAAGCCAGAAGGACATGGGCAGACATCCTAAACGCCATAAGAGAACATAAGTGCCCAGCCAGATTACTACACCCAACAAAACTCTCTATCAACATAGATGGAGAAAAAAAGATATTCCATGACAAAACCAAATTTAAGCAGTATCTACACACAAATCCAGCCATACAAAAGATGGTAGAAGGAAAATTCCAACCCAGATGAGATAACTACACCCACAAAAACAGAGGAAGTAAAAAAACTCCACTGCAGCTAAACCAAAAGAAATACACCTACATCAAAATAACAGGAAAGGACAACTTTTGGTCACTAATATCCATCAACATCAATGGACTCAACTCGCCAATAAAAAGACACAGCATTACAGAATGGATCCCTAAAGAAGACTCATCATTTTTCTGCATACAAGGGACTCATCTCACTAACAAAGATAGACTCTACCTCAGAGTAAAGGGCTGAGGAAAGGTTTTCCAAGCAAATGGACCCAGGAAGCAAGCTGGAGTAGCCATCTTAATATCAAATAAAATTGACTTAAACTGAAGTTAATTAAAAAAGATAGGGAACGGCACTACATACTCATGTAGGGAAATATTCATCAAGATGATATCTCAATACTTAATATCTATTTCCCAAACACAAGGGCACCTACATTTGTAAAAGAAAATTTTCTAAAGCTTAAACTACACATTGATCCCCATGCATTGGTAGAGGAAGACTTCAGCACCCCAGTCACAACAATGGACAGGTCATTGAGACAGAAACCAAACAGAGAAATAATGAGCCTACTAGAAGTCATGGACTAAATGGACCTAACAGATATCTACAGAACGTTTCTCCCAAACACAAAAGAATACACCTTCTTTTCAGCATTGCAAGGAACCTTCTCTAAAATCAACCATATAGTCACACAAAAACCATGCCTCAACAGATGAAAGAAAATTGCAGTAACCCCTTGTATCTTATCAGACCACCATAGATTAAAGCTGGACTTCAACAACAACAGAAATAACAGAAAGCCTACACATTCATGGAACCTGAACAACTATCTACTGAATGACTACTGGGTCAAGGAAGAAACAAAGAATGAAATAAAAAACTTCTTAAAATCCAATGAAAATGAAGGCACAGCATATCCAAACCTATGGGACACAATGAAAGCAGTGCTACGAGGAAAGTTCATAGCACTAAGTGCCTTCAAAAAGAAAATTGTGACAACTCATATTAACACATTAACAGAAGAACAGGAAAAACTTGAAGAAAAAAAAAGAAGCAAACACTCTCACGAGGAGCAGAAGGCAGGGAATCATCAAACTAAGGCTGAAATTGATGACTTAGAAACAAAAAGGATGGTACAAATAATCAATGAAATCAAGAGTTGATTCTTTGAGAAAATCAACAAAATAGACAAACCTTTAGCCAAATTAAATAAAAGGCAGAGGAAAAAAAAAACCCAAATCAACAAAATCAGAAATGAAAAGGGAGAAATAACAACAGACATTGAGGAAATCCAGAGAACTTTTATGTTCTACTTTAAAAATCTGTACTCCCCCAAATTTGAAAACCTAAGTGAAAAGGTCAGCTTTCTTGATAGATTCCAAATAACAAAGTTAAATAAAGATCAGGTTAACAGATTAAACAGTCCTATAAGCCCTAAGGAAATAGAAACAGTCATTAAAATCTCCCAACCAGAAAAAGCCCAGGCCAGATGGTTTTAGCAGAGAATTCTAATAGACTTTCAAAGAGGAGCTAATACCAATATTCTTCAAACTCTTCTACAAAATAGAATCAGAAGGAATACTGCCAAACTCATTCTATGAGGCCACAGTCACCCTGATTCCTAAACCACACAAAGACCCAACAAAGAAAGAGAATTTCAGACCAATTTCCCTCATGATCATAGACACAAAAATACTTAATAAAATACTGACAAACCAATCCAAGAACACATCGAGAATATACACCATGTTTAAGTAGGCTTCATCCCAGTAATGCAGGGCTGGTTCAACATATGAAAATTAATCAATGTAGTTCATCATATAACAAGCTGAAAGAAAAAAAAAAAAAAAACATGATCATCTTGCTAGATTCCAAAAAAGCATTTGACAAAATATAACACGCCTTCATGTGAAAAGTCCTGGAGAGAACAGGCATACAAGGACCATACCTAGAAATAATAAAGGCAACGTACAGCAAACCAGTAGCCACCATCAAATTAAACGGAGAATCTTAAAGCATTTCTTCTAAACTCGGGGATAAGGCAAGGATGTTCCCTTTCACCATATCTCTTCAACATAGTACTTGAAGATGTTGGTATAGCAATAAGACAGCTAAAGTTCCTTAATCATCAGAGAAATGCAACTCAAGATGACTCTGAGATTCCATCTCACACCTGTCAAAATGGCTGAGATCAAAAACTCAAATGACAGCACATGCTGGTAAGGTTGTAGTGAAAGGGGAACACTCCTCCATTGCTGGTGGAAGTGCAAGCTTATACAACCACTATGGAAATCAGTCTGGTGATATCTCAAAAAACTTTGAATAGACCTACCTCAAGACCAAGCCATACCACTTCTGGGTATCCACCCAAACAATTCCTCACCAAAACACCAAATCTCATCTGTGTTCATAGCAACCTTATTTGTAATTGCTAGAAACTGAAAACAACCCAGATGTCCCTCAACTGATGAATGGATAAAAAAATTTTGGTACATTTACACAATGGAATACTACTCAGCTATCAGAAACAAGGAAACCATGAAATTGGCAGCCAAATGGATGGAACTAGGAAAGCTCATCCTGGGTGAGCTAACCCAGACTCAGAAAGATGCAAATGGCATCTGCTCACTTATAATTGGATTTTAACAATATAGTACAGTATAACTCTCCTATAACCAACACACCAAAAGGATCAGGAACATGGACTTTGTTATGTATTAATGGGACAATTTGCCCTTGGGGTGTTACCATGTATGCCCCCAATGCAAGAGGAAGCTTTTAGCTCTCGATGACTATTGAACTGAGTGGGGCTGATATGTAGGGACACTCCACATAGGAGGAGTGAGATGGGTGGGAGTGGGAGGGGAGGGTGGGAGGGTAGAACTGGGAGGGGTGGAAAGAGGGCACTATGATGGAGATGTAACTTGATGTAATACATAAACATTATAATAAAAAAGAAAGAAGAAAATGTTAAAAATAATAAAAAATAATTATAAAATAATCAAAAACATACTTAGACGCTCATGAACAGTTACATAGTCTGAGAGAAAACAAAAATGAAAAACAAACAAAAACAGTAAGTGCCAACAGAAAACCAGGCAGGTGCCTAGAGAGAAGATAGAGAAAAAGTCATATCTTTTTAAAAAATGTATTTATTTATTCAAGTTACATCAGATTGTAGCCCCCACTCTCCTCCCTACCTGGTCCTACCTTCTCACCCTCTTACCGCTCTCCCTCCTCTCCTTCTCTTCAGATGAGGGGAAATGAGGGAAACCCTCCATCAAGGTTTATCAGGTCACATCAGGGCTAAGAATAAGAGGTCAGTTAAGGCAGCCCAGCTAGGATAAAATGGTCCATGTAAAAGCAACAGGGTCCATGTCAGAGTCAGTCCCCTGTTTCACTTGCTCAGGGATCTGCATGAAGATCAAGCTGACTATCAGCTATATATGTGTTGGGGACCTAGGTCCAGTCTCTATATGCTTTTTCCTTGGTGTTTCAGACACTCTAAGCCTCCTGGGGCCTAGATTGGTTGGGGTGCATCTTCTTATGGAGTTCTTGTTCTCTCTGGATCCCTCTCTTCTTCCGCCCTCTCTTCTTTATTTTTTTAATTACTTTATTTTTTTTCTTCAAGTTACATCTCAGTCACAAACCATTCCCTATTCCCCCTTCCTATCCCTTCCACCCTCTTCCCCCCAGAAGTTTCCCCTTTCAGTCCAACAGATGTTTCCTTCTCTTATAACAGTAAATACTATAGAAAACAACAGATATAAATATGCCACATTTATGAGAGTTAAATGGCCCAGTATACCTTCCCAATGTCCAGTTTATACTTATTTGGTCCCTGACTTTAACATTCTACTATCTAACCATCTCCATGAGTTTAAAGGTCTATATCTGACTCAACATTCATACTAACTTGCAACACACTTTTAAGAGTATCTTCTTAGATCTATAACACCCTCTTGATTCCTAAACAACTCAAAATTTAACTATGAGACTCTAGCTGTCTATTCTTCAACCACCTCAGAGACCAGAAAGGGATAAATATATCTGCTTATATAGGAAGTGCAGGGCCTGCAGCTTCCAAAACTAAGAAATGACATACCAGTGACTGCCTGGATAGTTCCCATTTTCTCTCCATACATTCCTGCATCAGTCTTCAGCCTTTGGGTCCTGTTTCTCTGACAGACATTTGTTGTAGAGCAGGGATTATGAAGGACTTACCTACCCTGTCTTGGCAGAGTTAGGCTGTCGACTTCCCTGCTACCAAGTTTTGTCCTTTTTGGACAGCAGTCTGTCTGCAGTTGGAGCAAGGGGTTTTTTCATGCCAAGAGATAGGCTTGCCACTAATTCAACCATCTCACACTGGAGATTCTTCGATGCTTATCTTCTACTTGGAGTAGAATAGGGGGTGCTGTCAGGAGTTGATATGTCTCGATATCAAAAAAAAGAAAATCTTAATTTAAGATAACATCTTTGAATGCCATATTCTGCAGATCTCTTGGGGTTTTTGAAGATGCCCTATCCATCTCTTGTATTTAGATAAGCAAATGTTGCTTGTCTCTTAGCAACTTGATTACTGGGTAGTTTAGAGAATATCTGTGATAGACTGTCATAGTAGCTAACAAAGTGACATGTTTGAATGACTAGGAGTTTGTTTTACTTAACTATCCTAGACCGTTTTAGACGGTTGGTATCAAGAGGCCAGAGCTGCACATTTTATTTTTTAAGTATCTCTAGGTATGATACCATTAGGAAGCGTTACCTTTAATTTTGTATCAATATACAAAGATCTATTCAATTGTGGTTAAATATACTCTTAATTATGTATCAATATACAAAGATCAATGCCTATGTAGCCCAATACAATCTTAATATTGCGTCCATATACAAGGGTCAATACCATTGTGGCCAACTATAATCTTAATTTTGTATCAATATACAAAGATCAATACCGATGTAATCCAATCAGCTCTACACAATGCCCTGGCCGGAACCTCAGTGAATCCTGCAAGATCAGCTTCTGCCTAAAAACTCCTTAGGTCATCTAAACAGCTGAGAACAGAAGGACTGAACATACAAGGATTGTACTAACATTTTTAACCATTTTTTTCCATTTGGGTTCGGGCCCCAAACAGGTTTACTACAACCCAAACCAGCAGGAAGTCATTTTAAGAGAGCGACGTCCCATGCCCAGAGGGTGGGGAGGGTGTTTCTCCGCCCTTCTTTTTGGTTATTTGAAGGATAACTGAAAACTCTGTTATTTAGGGGGAGAGATTACAAGCTGATAAATGGTCTTGTTTAATGGGTTTTGGAGGTTAGCCCCAGGGACTTCCTACTTTTCCTTTTCTGTATCCTTCTTCCTCTCCTATGTAGGAGTGCATAGGCTTGAGAAAAATGAGACATAGACATAGCACAGGAAGGTCCAAGAAGAAGGGGCAGATTATTGAATATGCCCTTATACCTTTGTATATTGATACAAAATTAGTATATATTTGGCTAAAGTGGTATTGACCATTGTTTATTGTGCAAAAATAAGATTGTATTGGATTACATCCGCCCTCTCTTCTACAAGTCTCACAGAACTTCAATTATTGTTTTTCTCTGTGTCTCAGCATCTGTTTTGATCCACTGCTGGGTTGGGTCTCAAATAAAATAGTTTGTAGAAGAAAATAAATAAATTATTTCCTAGTATTTATAATATATTTAGTTTGTCAGTGGTGTTATCCTTAACCTGCCATTATAAATAAACACACACAGACACCTGATGGATTTTAACAAGCCTTAGGCTGAGCAATCTTGGCCCATCTAAGCTAGCTCATTATTCTATCCCTAAATAAAGCACCATATAATACACATACATCTCCTGGGCTGATTTTCTCCATGCTATGCCAATGTTCCAGGCCACGTGGAATATGTGTATTCCTTCTTTCTCCTCAGGCTTCTTCCTCTTCTTCTGGAGACTTCTCTTACCCATCAATCTCTCTGTTTCAGAAGCGTGCACAATTTAGTTCTGCCTACCTCTTGCTCACTCTTAGGCCTCAGCATTTATTTAACCAATCAAAGACAATGGTTCACAAGAAAGGTAACATAGCATCACTTGGTGTATAACAAGCAGGCTTCTGGGAGCAGGTACATTTAGAATGTACATCACTTCATCAGTTCCCTCCTTTTGTCTAATAAAAATGCTAATATTTTAACTCATATAGTAAAAGCAGTAAGAACAAATATAAAACACTAAAGAAAATCATATATAAAAGTTACCATACATAGTGTGTATGTCGCATACATAATGTTCAGCCTATTTGTATCAGGTAATCAGAAGAAGAAAAAAGTCATCTATCTATCTTTATGAGTCTAAAATTCTGAACCTAAATATTTTCTATAATATACTACATTTATAAACCTAAAGATTTTATTTAGATTTTAAAATATCCCTTTAAATCTTAAACCATTTAATCTCCATTAGAAGTTTTATATCTATTATGTTTTCAACCCCATCCAAAAAAATAAGAAGGGATAAAGTAATTATATGAGAGCAGCTTCCAAAAGAAAAATGACAGTTTGCTTCCTAGACAGTCCCAAATATCTGTCCATACCACTGGACCATCATCTTTGCCTTCTGGCCAAGCATATCTCACAGACTAAATTGTTCAGTAGGAAATAAGAATGGTTTGCCAACTCTGTCTCTGCAGAATCAGGCCATCAATTTTCCTGCATTTAAGTTCTGATCCATCTTTGGACTGTATATAGTCTATTGAGAGAGCAGGGGCATTTCTGCCCGGTAGGAATTGTCTCCTGATGGAGATTTTTTGATGCTCATTATCTCCTTCCAAGTCAAATGAAAGCTGTCAGGAGCTGACTATGTTAAGTCAAACAATTGTTAAAATAATAAAAACATCTTTAAATGTCATTTTCTGTATGCCTCCGAGGGTTTTGAAGACATCCATTGATTTATTTATAAATCTATATATCTATCTATGTTTGAATAAGCAAACTGTATATTTTAAAACATTTACTACCTGTTTAACTTAGTAACCCTATTTTGTGATAAATTAAGACTAGTGTTTGACATAACCAAGAGCTTGACTGGCCACCCATCAACCTGTATTTCATTTCCCAGAGTCCTAAATAGATTGCAATAACAACCCAAGAAAGGATTGGTAGTAAATCTATACTTTTAAATGAGTTGTATAGGCACAATACCTTATATAACAGTTGAAATATACATATATGTGTGTCAGAATATAAAATTCTATACCAATAAATAAAAAATGAACCTTATTTTTGTATCAATATATACAATTCTATACAAATGTTTCAAAAGATAACTTTTTTGAGAATAACAATAGCTTTAAGTTTCAGAGCAGATTCAATAATCTACCCTTATATTTTATCATTTCTATTCTATATATCCAAATCCCTCTTTTCTTTCCTTTCCAATTCTTTTCCCCCTATATAAAAGAGAAAGAAGGATAGAGAAAAGAAAAAGAAAGAAGTCCCTGAGTCTAACTATCTAAACTTGCTTAACAAGAATAGTTATGCTAGGTTCTTGTCTTCTTTGGGTCTATGGGTTTTTGGATGGTTATCTTGTACTATATGACTAGTATCCAGTTATAAGTGAGTATATACCATGTGTATCTTTGTAGGTCTGGGTTACCTCATTAAGGATGATCTTTTCTAGTTCCAATAGCTTGCAAATTACATTGTCATAGTGGCACACACCTTTAATCCCAGTACTAGGGAGGCAGAGGCAGGAAAATCTCTGTGAGTTCGAGGTCAGCCTGGTCTATAAAGTAAGTCAAGACAGACAAAGTAGACCAGGGCTACACAGAGAAACCCTGTCTCTAAGAACAAAAGCAAAATCACTTATATTAAGTGAGACATGGAGGCCAGAGAAATGATGAGAAAGCCCCAAGTCACCAAGAAGCCAAGCAGTTGATCTGTGCTTATACAATACTCAGTTCCAAACTTCTGTGTCTTAGTACAAATGATTACACCAAGAAGACAGGGCTAGAAATGAAAATAAGGACAGATTAGGTGGGCTAAGGAGCTGAGGAAAGATCCCAAAAGGAAAACTACAGGATAGTAATGGCCACGCCCCTTTCTTTGGATGAAGCTCAGGTAAGGGAGAGTTTTCCAGCAAACCAGTTTCTTCCATGTGTTGGTCATGACATTTCAGTTCAGTCCCCATTCTTTAACACCTTCAAATTTTACCTTTCCCTGACTCATCCTTTGGAATAAGAGGCCTGCAAGCATGTCCCACCATGTCCTTTTTTGGATTATAATGCTCATATATACCTTAAAGATCTTTTGCAAAACTGAGTGTATTATTCATCATCCATTTTTCTTTCCCTACACAGTTTAGGCAGATTTGAAGTGCAGTTTTCAAGGAGAATTACCAAATTTGTGTCCTCCATAATCATTGGAGGTAAATGGACAGTCAGGAATATTGACACCACAGATGCTCATACTCAGAGGAGCCACTTTTTCCATTATCTTTTGGTTTCTTTTGCTTTCTACTTACCCCCTTATAGATCAAAGGAAAGGCACATATGTGCAATTCCAATGTAATGTAAAATATATAGGCTTGCTATAGGTTCTTTATCTATGACCCAGATAATCTGTCTTAGTTGGAGTAGCTATTGTTATGGTGAGACACCATGACCTAAAGCAAGTTAGAGGGCAAAGTGTCTATTCAGCTAATGATTTCACATCACAGTTTCTTCTCAAAGGAAAGGGCAGGAACTCAAACAGGGTAGTAACCTGGAGGCAGAATCTTATGCAGAGGCTATAGGCTATAGAGGGATGCTGATTACTGCCTTGTTCCTCCTGGCTTGCTCACCCTGGTTTATTATAGAACCCAGGACCACCAGCCCAGGAATAGTGCCACCCACAATGAGCTGGTCACCCCATCAACCCTAATAAAGAAAATGCCTTACAGGCTTGCATACAATATAATCTTTTGAAGGTACTTTCTCAACTGAGGCTCCTTCCTCTCAGGTGACTCTCGCTTCTGTCAAGTTGACATAAAATTAGCCTGTAAATGTGATTTCATTCAGTATTTCATGATGCAACTCTACATTTCTTTTTTTCTTACTCTTCCTCTTGTTATTGGAGTTGTCACAGTTACAGCACTCCTAACGTGCTTGGCTTTGCTGCTCACCTCAACACTCTAGTTAATTATACAAATAATAGTGAAAATTAGAAAACAGAAGTTCAGTCATAAGAGGAACAAAGAAGTACAGGAATCCCCCTATGTCCCTCTCTGGGGTCATGACATGAGGTTTAGAATTAAATAGAAGGTAATAGGTATGCATAGTTAAGCAGTTCTTGTCTAGGTCTCACTTGTCATTGTTCCATCTTTGTCTTGATGCCAGTCAACCAAAGGAAGATGTGACATGTTGTGAGAACTGTGTGGCTTCCTGAGGATGGCTGGTTGAGGCCATTTCTTAGGGTTTCCAGGACCTCAGCTTTTGTCCTAAAAGCTCCAATAGCAAGCAGAAAAGGCAACTAGATCACAAATCTTTCCTTTCTTATGTCCCTCCCCCAAAGTTTCCTGTCTTTCTATTCTACACCAGTTACATTTGGAAGAGTAATATAAACAAGTGAGCTGTGTGATGGTGGAATGAGCATTAGGTTTTACTGGAGGGAGAACTTGGGATAGGATATAAGGTGAATGCAAAATCAATCAGTCCTGGTAAAAGTGTGTTCCATCACTGTCTCAGTTCTGATTCTGCGTGGTAGTCTAAGGAATTCCTTCTTGGTGAATGAGACAGAGTGATTGTACGGATATGATCATTTCTGCTCCAGGGTAAAACAGTATCCTCATGGAGGTTACCATGCTCTGAATCTAATAGTTGGAGGGTCTATGCTCTGAGAATTTGTTCTTTTTGGGGATGAGATAACTTAAACATACACTTCTAGGATGAGTACTTACTGACCAACAGGTGTCTCAAATTAAAGGATGCAGACACACAATGAATGCAAAACATGTAAATCTTTTATGTTGCTTTTAGTTTCATGCAAATGCTTTTCAGTAAAAGCATTTCTGAAATGTGCCCATTTCAGAAAGACTGCTTCTTCATTGGTGGCAGAGGGTCTTCAAATAGAACATTTGGGTCATATGTCTTATTTGCTACAAAGTCCTTGTCCCATTTTTAAATTAAACATATGTATACGGTAAGTGTTTGTTTGTTTTTTTATTTATTTTGGTGTGTGCGCATGGGGGATAATGTAGACATGAGTGAAGTGCCTGCAAAAGTCAAAAGAGGGCAACAGACACCATGGAGCTGGAATTACAGGAGGTTGTGGTGAGCCTGAATATAGATACTGAGAAGAGAACTTGGTTTCTCTGCAAGAGCAGTAACAACTATTAACAAGTGAGCTATGTCTCCAGCCTCATAACTGTACTATGTCTGAACCCTCAGTTTATCACTGCTTCCTTCTATAAATTTAATACTGAATTTGGTTTGGTTTTCCAGTGTACATGGGTCTATTGTGTGCTACCGCTATCTTTCTAGCCTCTGAAGACTTACTGTTAGATTTTTCACAAATTTTACTGATTATGTGTTAACACACTGGAAGACTATACTTATTATAATCAATGTATTTATAGCACCAAGTTAGGCAAAACACTACAAATTAGATTTTTTTTTTAACCCAGAGAGCCCATTGTTAAGCATTATTCCATTGCTGTAAGTCTAAGGAGCAGTTAAAGAACAAGATTTTCATGGAATATTTAAGAATTATTAAAGTTTTTAAATATACCATTTTCTTTGGTTTGTGATTTTATAATAAATGACCTACTCATTTGTATTTCTTATGAATATATATCATCATTATTACTGTTATTGGAGAAATTACAAAAGAGAGTGATTTCTCCCTGGAGCCTCAAGTTGAGTAAATGTATTAGCTGGGCATATATGGATCACGATCAGCAGATGCCACAATGGAGACTCATCTTAATGAGATGATTTAGTTTCCCTCCCATAATCACATTTCTTCTTCCAAATATAGTTTAAATCAAAGTCAATGTTTACTGGCTAGAGAGATAGCTCAGTGGTTAAGAGTGCTGGCTGCTCTTCCAAAGTACCTGGGTTCAAATCCCAGCACCCATGGAATTTCACAGCTGTCTATAATTGCCCGGCATGCCTTTAATACAGGCACTCAGGAGACAGAGGCAGGCTCTGTGAGTTCAAGGCTAGTCTGGTCTACAGAGTGAGTCCTGGACAGCCAGAGATACACAGAGAACCTGAGTCTTTAAAAACATGATATAAACTGTCAGTCTTTATCACTTTGCAAGGAAGAGGTACATGCAAATTTGGATCCTCTCAACTTGAACCACATACTTCCTATGGGTCCTTATAATTTAAGGAAACTTTGAGATGAAAAAACATATAGGTAAAATAACTCATCAGGCTTACTTAACTTAAAGCCTTGCTTAGTATTTTAACCTAATTATAAATTATACCATTTTAACAATATAACTTCAAAATTATGAATTCAAATATAACCATAACCAAATATGAAGTTTTATGGTTGATGGATTGTCATTAAATCTATGCACTTTACTATTTCTCTTTGTCTTTCATTTTTTAATCATTCTTATTTTTTTCACATCTTAAAAAAATTGTTAGATACAGAGTCTCATGTCTTTCAGGCTGTCCTTGAATTCTTTACTTTACAGAGGGTACCTTTAAACTACTGACACTCCTGCCCTCACCCCTATCCCAAGAGCTGAGGTTTCTCAGCATACATGATACTGGCGCTGGAGCCCAAAGCTTTGTAAATGCTATAGAGAAGCTCCATCCCAGTCATGTCCTTCTTATTTTCAGGTTTTTGTTGTTGTTGTTGTTGGCTTAGTGTGCAGACATGGGCAGACAAGCTAATAACACCCTTCCAGGGAATATTACAAGATGTCTTCTATTTCTTCATCACTTTTTATGACCAAGCATTGTCTCTTACAACAACATTATTAGTTTACTTCTAAGAGTGCAAATGAGCACTCATGTTTCATGATGTTTCTTAGGGTATACTATACAGTGAATGACTCAAAGAAGCCAAATAGTCACTATTTACTGAAGGTCTCACCATGATTCTGCTTAGTTTTCAACAAGAGCCAAAGATACATTTAAAAAGGTGTAGTAAACTCACATACAAGGTCACAGAACTTAGCAGGGGCAAGGACTGGCTCAGATATTAAATGGCAGGTCATTTACTTGTGTTTGTGTATGTGTATATACACATGCATTTATCTCTGTGGGTGGACCTGTGTCCATGCGGAGGAGAGAGGAAAAACTTAGATGTTGTTCCTCAGGTGCCTTCCACATTTTTCTTGACACAATATATATTGTTTATGTAAGCTGGTCAAGTATGTCAGTGTAGCTGCATAATAAATTTCCTTAAATCTACCTATCTTTCCACCACTTTCCATCTTTCCACCATTTGTGTTAGAAGTATGGGTCACCACACATAGCTTTTTTATGAGAGTTGTGTGGATCAAACTCACATCCTCACTCTTGTGGAGTAAGTTCATTATTGACTAAGCCATCCAGCTAGCTCTCATTCCTTCCAACAGAAGCTTCTGAACCACTCAGGACCTTCTCTCAGCAACACAGGTATAGATATCCTAAATTGTATAAGCTAACTCCACTTGTCTTTACTAATAGACTAATGACTGTGCAGGTCCCCATGGAGAATCATTGAAAACTAACCATTCCTCATGTTATGGAGAAAAAAAAAAGCCTAACAATTATTGAAACACATAATCACACACACACACACACACACACACACACACACACACACACACACAC
>CAJQZJ010032546.1:4348254-4378150 GCA_907164525.1 Lophiomys imhausi
ACACACACACACACACACACACACACACACACACACACACACACACAGAGAGAGAGAGAGAGAGAGAGAGAGATCACTTTTTTCAAAAACTGTACAATAGACAAAGTGGATTTTATAGTGAGCACACAGATCATAAGTCTTTGGGGTGAGAATTACCAACTTCAGTGTTGCTGCAAAGCTCAAGACTTGTGTAATTTTACTGCTCAAAAAGTGTCATAATTTCAACAATTCATCCTTTCTGTTCTGTTTTACTGAAATTTTATAATAGTATTTATAAATAAAAATTAACACATGTAATATGTGATAGTACAGTCTTGGATGGGATGTGAAACTTCATTGGCAGCCAATTAGCGATGTCTCTAAGTATTGTTAAGAATACTGGAAATTCCGTTTTCACGTTTGAGACATCTATATTCACACAAACACACACACACAATATTGATATAGATGATATGGATATAAATAATGCCAGAAAACAAAGGAATTATTAGGTCTAAAATGTACTTATTTTGTCTTATATTGGTACAGACTCAATTTAAAAAACAAAACCTCTCAGATCATGCCTATTTTGGCAAAATTACATTTCAATTTTATTTAAAATGTAGCCAAGAAAGAAAGTTCATAAATGATATGGACACAAATTATATGACCAACTGTCTTTGATGAAGTACTTCCCACATACTGGTTTTCCACATCACAGGACTGAATTCTTTGCTTATGTGATCTGCCATCTCACCTAGCCTTCCAGTGTGCTCAGTTATCTGTGTTAAGTGAAAACCCACCCCTGACAGACCTGTTACTAGAACTATTCCATTTCTGCTACTTGAGGTTTTGCATCTTTACTCACTTCATTTTTAAAAATTATTTATTTGTATCTCTTTATTTTTGCAATCACTGCTATTCTTTTAGAATATTAAGGGCTGGGATATAGCTCAGTGGGAAAGGGACTTGCCTAGCATGTTTAAGGCCATGAGTTTGATCTCTACCTCAGCAATAAAAAGTGACCATATGAATTCATGTGTCTAGTCCTAGCACTTGGAAGATGGAGATAGGAGTATCAGAAGTTCAAAGTCATCTAGCACTGTATGAGGAGTCAAGAAAATCTCATTCCATACTCTTTTTCAAGAAAACAAAAAGGAAAGAAAAAAATACATGCATGAGTGAATGGAAGAAATGTTCATGCATAGGGGGGCCAAAGAATAAAATACTTATGAATGAATGGCTGAATTGATAAAACATTTATAAAGACCCAGTTCTTTTGTGTCTTCTTTCTTCCTTAAGCACATAGATATATTATGGAAGTAGAAATGATTATTTTTCTCATTGTCTTGACCAAAAGCTATAAAAAACAACTTAAGGGAGGGAGAACTATCCTGGTTCATGGTTTGAGGATATAGCCCACCACAACAGTGCAGACATGAGATACACAGAGAACCTGAGTCTTTAAAAACATGATATAAACTGTCAGTCTTTACTTATCACTTTGCAGGGAAGAGGTACATGCAAATTTGGATCCTCTCACCTTGAACCACATACTTCCTATGGGTCCTTATACTTTAAGGAAACTTTTGAGTTGGAAAAAATATAGGTAAAATAACTCATCAGGCTTTCTTAATTTAAAGCCTTGCAGATGTGGTAGAGTAGCAGCTTGGTCTACATTAATAACCAGAACACAGAGAAATTCCATCTCCCCTTCGCCTTTTCTATCAGTCCAGGCCGCCTGCTCACAGGCTGGTGCAAACTTCATTCAAGGTAGTGACCTTTTTCTGTTAAATCTTTCTGGAAAATTTCTGCCAGATACCTGCAAAGGCATGCCTCATTTATACTTTAGATGTTAATACATAATCTAATCAACTTGACAATAGAAATTAGTCATCACAGAAGGCAAGAAGAAGTCTGAGGAGAAGGAAAAGATAGAAGTGACGCATGACAAAAATAATAAAGAAAAGGAGGGAAATGAGGGTTAACTAGAAGGCTTAGTAAAGTGCTAGCCACACCATCTTGACCACATGAGTTCATTGTGCAACTCATTGCCTGGAACCTATGTAAAAAGTTGGATGTTATCAACCCCTGACAGCACCCTTCCCATTTTACTCCAAGTTGAAGATGAGCATCAAAGAATCTCCATTTGGAGGTGGTTACATTAGTGGCCACTGCAGCTTCAACTGCAGACAGAATGCTGTCTGAAAAGGACAAAATTTGGAAGCAGGTAAGTGGATAAAGTAGCTCTGCCAAGACAGGGTCGGGAAGTCCTTCATAATTCCTGCTTTACAATTAATGTCTGCCAGAGATACTGGGCCAAGAGGTTGAAGATAGATGCTTTAATGTATGGAGAGAAACTGGGGACTGTCCAGGCAGTCAGTTGTCTGTCATTTCCTAGGTTTCAAAGCTTCTGGCTCTGCACTTCCTGTATAATCAGATATATTTATCCTTCTCAGGTCTCTGATGTGGTTGAAGACTAGATAGTCACAGTCTCACAGTTAAATTTTAAGTAGTTTATGAATTAAAAGGATGTTCTAGGCCTAAGAAGATATTTTTAAGCTGGTAATGCAAGTTAGGATGGAAATTGAGTTAGGTATAGAACTTTAAATTCATGGAGATAGATATATTATGAAATATTAATATCAGCTGCTAAATATGTATGGACTGGAAATTGGGAATGTATGTTATACCTTATAATTTTCATAATTGTGGCCTAATTATTCAGAAAAAGAATTATGAGTTCTGGGAGAAGGGGGGGAGGGGGGGACCAGGAGTTGTGGAGAAAAGGGACTGTGATGGAGATGTAACTTGACGTAATAAGTACACATTAAAAAAACAGAATAAATTTGTGTTGTTTGAAAAAAAATAGTTGGATGTTGTAATAAACCTACAGTGTTGCACTGTACGTTGGTTCTGTTATCCCAGCATTGCTGTGGTAAAGTTGGAGACAGAGAACATAGAACTGCTATGAACCTTACAGTCCAGCTAATCTGAAGTGTGCAGTGCAGCAGAAGAAACAAAAAGAGACACTTAACTCTCAAAGTGGAAGATGCAAACCAACTCCTGATGTTGTCTTCTGAACTCCACATGAACATTCATCCATACTCACATACACATCATATACCACACTGCATACACATCACACACACACACACAAAGAGAGAGACAGAGACAAAGACAGAGAGAAAAAATAAATAAATTGGAGGAGAGGAAGAAAAAGCATAATTTGGCATGCCTGTCTTCAATGACACAATTGTCAGAATCCTTCCATATGATAAATCTGCAACAAAGTGATTAAGATTCCCATGAAAGGCTTAGGATAGTTTTGAATACCTTCCCACTGATAAAAATCTTCTAGGAATCATAAATCAGATTGTAATTCTCTCGGCAGCCACATACCTGACTACATGGGCAAAAAGAGAGCAACTACATTACAAAGGCATCCATGTACTGAATAAAAAATTAAATAATTAACTTTTGAAGAAATACAAATGCAAAGAAATCCATTACTAGAATGCCTCATGGTATATCTGATAGGAAAAATCTATTGTATAAGGCCATATAGATATCTAGGGTTGGTTAGCTCTGTTGATAAGCCGACTTGTAAACATGAGGTCTTGAACTCTATACCTATAAGACATATTTAAAATGCCTAGGTCCGTGGCACACATTTGTAATCCCAATGCTGGAGCAATGAAGACAGGTAGATTTATGGGGCTTGTTTAGTATGATGGTTTGAATGAGAAATGTCCCACATAAGCTCGTGCATCTAAATACTTGTTCTCTAGTTGGTAATGCTATTTTGGGAAGTTATGGAATCTTTATAATGTACAGCTTTGCTCTAGGCAGTTCATCACAAGGAGTGGGTTTTGAGCATTTTTAATCAAATCCCACTCGTTATCTCTCTCTTGGCTTCCTGTGGATGGATGAAAAGGTGGTAAGACAGCTTCCTGTTCCTGCCAGTATTCCATTTCTTCCAGAAATGGTCTCTCCCTCTCACCAAAACTAAAATAAACCCTTTCTTTCTTAAGTTGCTTTTGACCAGAAAGTTTTATCACATGCCAAAAAGGTTAACTAATAAACAGGCCCACCAGCCCATACTACCTAGAGAGTTACAGGCCAAAGAGAGACCCTGTGCCACAAAAACAAGGTGGTAGTGCATGAAGAATAAGAAAAAAAAGACAGCTGAAGTATTCTTTGGTCTTCACATTCACACACACCTACAGGAGCATCCCTACACACACACACACACACACACACACACACACACACACACACACACCCTAGGACACAAGTATACACACATAAATATGATTTAGGTATTTGAAAATATAGTGCTTTGCATATTTTAGGGTCACTCTTTGGATATTATAATCCAAGAATTTTTTGCAATACTCTCTTTTTCCACCTAGGAGATCTCAGTGGATGCTTAACTTCATTATTCCTGGACAAATACATGTCACCTTTCGAGCTAATGCCCTCTTACTTCTTCATCTATATGATCATTCACTAAGCCCATGGTAGATTATACCCCTTGACATAGGAATTCAAAGTCCAGTTTCATTTGATGTGCCTACGATTTCTATATGTAATAAACTAAATGAGGTATGGTTTTAATAGCTATTACAGTCTACCTTTGTACTTTCATTAACTTTTTTTATGCATATCTTCATTAAGGGCCTGAAAACCCACCAAGCCTGATGACCTGAATTAGATCCCTGAAACTCAGAGTAGGAAGAACAAGCACATGAAAAATTTCCTTTCTGAGCTCCATACATGTGATTCTGGAATAAAACAAAACCAAACAAACAAAAACTAAGAGACACACACAAACAAACACCACAACAAACATACAACATGAATGCAATGGCTCAATGTCAAACTTTGCCTTTGCCTTCATATTTTTTTTATTAAATACTTTATTTTTTTTTCTTCAAGTTACATCTCAGTAACAAACCCCTCCCTATTCCCCCTTCCTATCCCGCCC
Source organism: Lophiomys imhausi (assembly GCA_907164525.1). Taxonomy (NCBI): domain Eukaryota; kingdom Metazoa; phylum Chordata; class Mammalia; order Rodentia; family Muridae; genus Lophiomys; species Lophiomys imhausi. The sequence continues at coordinate 4,353,224 of CAJQZJ010032546.1, forward strand.
TTCCACCCTCTTCCCCCCAGAAGTTTCCCCTTTCAGTCCAATAGATGGTTCCTTCTCTTATAACAGTAAGTATTATACAAAACAATAGATATAAATATGCCACATTTATGAGAGTTAAATGGCCCAGTATACCTTCCCAATGTCCAGTTTATACATATTTGGCCCCTGACTTTAACATTCTACTATCTAACCATCTCCATGAGTTTAAAGGTCTATATCTGACTCAACATTCATACTAACTTGCAACACACTTTTAAGAGTATCTTCTTAGATCTATAACACCCTCTTGATTCCTAAACAACACAAAATTTAACTATGAGACTCTAGCTGTCTATTCTTCAACCACCTCAAAGACCTGAGAGGGATAAATATATTTGCTTATATAGGAAGTGCAGGGCCTGCAGCTTCCAAAACTAAGAAAGGACATACCAATGACTGCCTGGACAGTTCCCATTTTCTCTCCATACATTCCTGCATCAGTCTTCAGCCTTTGGGTCCTGTTTCTCTGACAGACATTTGTTGTAGAGCAGGGATTATGAAGGACTTACCTACCCTGTCTTGGCAGAGTTAGGCTGTCGACTTCCCTGCTACCAAGTTTTGTCCTTTTTGGACAGCAGTCTGTCTGCAGTTGGAGCAAGGGGTTTTTTCATGCCAAGAGATAGGCTTGCCACTAATTCAACCATCTTACAGTGGAGGTTCTTCGATGCTTATCTTCTACTTGTAGTAGAATAGGGGGTGCTCTCAGGCACTGATATGTCTCGATCTCAAAAAAAATCTTGATTTAAGATAACATCTTTGAATACCATATTCTGCAGATCTCTTGGGGTTTTTGAAGATGCCCTATTCATCTCTTGTATTTAGATAAGCAAATGTTGCTTGTCTCTTAGCAACTTGACTACTGGGTAGTTTAGAGAATATCTGTGATAGACTGTCATAGGGAAGAGAACAGGAACTATGGATGTAAGTATAAACAATAGGATGCAAGAGATGGAAGACAGGATCTCAGGCATGAAAGATTCAGTGGAAGAAATCAGTACAACATCCAAAGAAAATGAGAAGGCTAAAAATCTCTCACCCACAACATCCAAGAAATCAAGGACTCAATGAAAACACGGAACCTAAGAATTACAGGTTTAGAGGAAAGAGAGGACTCCCGACTCCAAGGTCCAGGAAATATCTTCAACAAAATCATAGAGGAAAACTTCCCAAACCTGAAAAAAGAGATGCCAATAAAAATCCAAGAGGCTTACAGAACACCAAACAGATTAGACCAGAAAAGAAACTCCTCTCGCCACATAATAATTGAAACTCCAAATGTACAGAACAAAGAAAGAATATTAAAATCTGTAAGAGATAAAGGTCAAGTCACATACAATGGCAGACCCATCAGAATTACACCTGACTTCTCCTCAGAAACGTTAAAAGCTAGAAGGGCCTGGTCAGATATACTACAAGTCCTGAGAGATCATAGGTACCCAGCCAGACTACTTTACCCAGCAAAACTCTCTATCAACATAGATGGAGAAAACAAGATATTCCATGACAAAATCAAATTTAAAAAATATCTACCCACAAACCCAGCCCTACAGAAAATCCTAGAAGGAAAATCCCAACCCAGAGAAGAAAACTCCACCCAAGAAAACAAAGGGAATAGAAAACCCCTCAGCAACTAAACCAAAAGAGGCACAGGACCACCACCTATACCAAACTAATGGGAAATAACAACCCCAGGTCACTAATATCCATCAACATCAATGGACTCAACTCCCCAATAAAAAGACATAGGTTTACAGAGTGTATCCTCAAGCAAGACCCTTCCTTATGCTGTATACAAGAGACACATCTAACTACAAAAGATAGACACTGCCTCAGAGTAAAGGGCTAGGAAAATGTTTTCTAAGCAAATGGACCCAGGAAGCAAGCTGGAGTAGCCATCCTAATATCAAACAAAACAGACTTCCAACTGAAGTTAATGAAGAAAGACAAAGAAGGGCACTATATACTCATTAAAGGGAATATTCATCAAGAGGAAATCTCAATACTGAACATCTATGCCCCAAATACAAAGGCACCTACTTTCATAAAAGAAACACTTCTAAAACTTAAAGCGCACGTCGATCGCAACACATTAGTAGTGGGAGACTTCAACACCCCACTCACAACAATGGACAGATCATCAAGACAGAAGACAAACAGAGAAATATTGAGTCTAACAGAGATCATGAAACAAATGGACCTAACAGATATCTACAGAACGTTTCACCCAAACACAAAGGAATACACCTTTTTCTCAGCACCCCACGGAACCTTCTCCAAAATCGACCACATTATTGGTCACAAGGATAGTCTCAATAGATACAAGAAAATTGAAATAACACCTTGTGTCTTATCAGATCACCACGGAATAAAGCTGGTCTTTGCCTTCATATTTATAGTTAATCTTGGCAATTGCGTGGCTGTGGTGTGAATGAATTAATATAATTCTGGCCTACTGATGCTTCTCCCAGCCCTCTCTGCAACAAAAGTAGTAGCACTAGGGAAGGAATCTCAGTATATTCTCAATCTGATGCTTGGTAGAGCAGTTCATACACAGTCTTGAAGATAGTGGCATGGAAATTGAGCAATAAAGCAACAACAAATATTCATTTCTTGTCTTTTAGTGATTTTAAAAGAGCCATATAAGTACAGTGTAACAGTGTGCAGGTTGATGTGATACTCATTAGATAAATTTGTGTTGTGCAAGCATGATGATCAGAGTTCAGAATTTACCACCCACAGAATGCCAGGAGTGATGACCTACTCCCAGTGCCCAGTACTCAAAGACAGGGATCCTTAGAGGAGGCTAGCTAGCTACACTAGCCAACATAGTGAACTCTTGGTTAAAGTGAATCTTACCTTATATATGATGGAAAGTAATTGACAAAGATGCCTAAGGTCAACATTTATCTTATACACACACATGCAGACTTCATTATTTACACCTGAACATATCTTATACACACATAACAGAGCATACATGTACACATACAAAACCCATACACACACACATGCTCCTTATTTTTTTATATATTTTATATTAAATTGTCTGTGTGTTTGTGTGTGTGTGTGTGTGTGTGTGTGTGTGTGTGTCTTTGAGGCAGAAACCCATGTGAAGGGCAAGAGAGCTTTGACTTTTTCTGGATCTGGAGATACTGGTCATTGTGAGCTGATTGGTATAAGTTCTAAAATTTCATCTCAGATTTTTTCAAGTGTCTTGACTACTCAGCCATTTCTCCAATCTCAGAACGGGTGCTCTTCAAATACCCTTGAACAAGCATGTGGGGGAAGAAAGATAGGAACACATATTTAAATGGCAGCACTTTGCAAATGGGAGAAATAAATTCTCTCCTGTGAAAGGGGGGCATCGAGTGGTCATTTGTTGCTGAAATTATCATGACACTTGAAACCAGCATCACCATCTGCTACATTCTTTTAATGAACAAAAAGTACTTAACAAAACTATAAATTATATTGCTGTAGCAGAAAAATAGAACCAGCCATGCTGAAATACTCCAGCTGTTCAGGGCTCTCTGTCATTTCAAAATATTTTGTTTCTGTTTCCCCTACAAGTATTTGTATTTGTTTAAATAGTGTTCATTGTGCTGCTGACTGAAAGCACACATTCTACTTCTTCCAAACCTGTGATTGATTATGCATCCTTTGTGCTGGATTATATTTGGATGAGAGAGGAGGCCAGATTTCTTCTGTGGAGCAGTCTTTGTAAGGAAGACAGAAAGGATAACAGGAGTTTCATCTGTTCTCACAAAACACTCTGCATTTCACTTCCCAGAACTCACCAGAGCCCTACTGTGTATTGTAACATCACATACTCTGTAAGCATGTGTTCTTATTTCTATGAGTGAACCCCCCAAAAATGTTTGAATTCTGTGATGAGAGTTAGCTTTGTGGTTGAGCACTTGCCTAGTATGCATAAGGCCCTCAGTTTTATCCCCAAACAAATGCTTTTTTATTTCTGATGTTTTCACAATTGCATAATTTATCCAGAATTAAAATACAATTTGAAAATGATTAATTTATTTTGGCTGTCAGAGTAGATTACTAGCAGCCATTGTTGGCAAGAAGAATGTTTGTCCCTATGAACTTTATGATGTTTCTTTCCACCCCATGTATTGTTAGATGACTGATGATGATGATCAGGGTAAATGGATAGTTGTTAGTCAGCTTTTGACCACTATAGCAAACACCTGGGGTACTGTAATTATAAGAGGAAAAGAACACAACATAGAGATAGTTTAGTGGATGAAGCGGACATGGAGACTGTAGTTTGGATGCCCAGCATTCATGTGAGTGCTAGATGAATGTAATGACACACCTCTTACCCCAGCAGTATAATCCCACCTCTAAAAGCAGGAGATCTTTTAGGCAAGTTGGCAACCTAACCTAGTCAAACTTCCAAGTTTCTGTTTTGGTGACAGGCTGTGCTTTATTCCAGTGGACAACCATCAAGGAAGACACCTGGCAACACCCTGGGATCTCTTTAAAGTTATGTGGACTTATCTGTTCACACACATATATGTACAGAAACTAATACTACACTACACACACATAGACATACATACACTCATCTCACACTCACATACATACCATATACACTTACATACATGCATAGACCACAAATCAAACACACAACGATTTGTGACACATACACATACATACACCACACACACAAACATGCATATACACATCACATAGCACACACAAAGACTCACATGACACACATATACACAAGAAATATAAAGAAAACACTTTTGCTTTGCCTCATGGTTTTGCAGATTCAGCAAGTGGTTAATTGATCACTTTCTGGGCTTTTAAATAGGAGAGTCACCTTGGCAGGGGACATGTAACAAACAAATCCACACACCCTGTAGGTAAGAAGTGAGAGAAAGCAGAAAGAAGGGGCTGGAATCCCATAATCCTTTCCAAGACTACAGAAAAAATGACCTTGGTCACATTCTAAGTCATAGGGTTCACCTCTAAATCCTGGATTTTACCTTTCATAAGTCTCACCTTTAAGTTCTAGATCATATAGGTTTTAGGTTCCAAGTTCAGGTCCAATTTCCCATCTTTAGATCCTCCAGTTCTTGATCTCAGCTCTATGTCCTATGCCCCACCTCCTGGTCCAAAGTTTCACCTCTGGATCCTGAGGTCCTATGTCTTAATGTTGCAAACCAGCGAAGCTGGGAGCATGCTTCTAAAATGTGGTCGCTTGAAGGGCACCTTATGTTTAAAGTACTTTTGCTAGTGCTGGCCCTTCTGGCGGGAAGCCAGATCTTCAGCATATATAGTTCCACCCCTGGAACAGTGAGGTTTTGGCCTGGAGTGGCTGCTGCTGTACTCCCTCCCCATCTGAATTGGATCCTTTCACGACTCCAGCTGGCGTACCCAACCCCCAAACTTGGGACCTCCAGAGTCCACAGCATCTGTGCCTGGACAAACAGGTCCATACCAGCAGAGCTGATACATGCTGAATACCTAGTGTGCAACATACAGAGCTCTGACTTGGGAGCAGTGAAATGATCCCGGGCCATTCCTCATTGCTTGGGAGTAGGCTGCACCAGCTCACAGTGCTTCTGGCTATTAGATCCACATTGACCCTGAGAAACCCCTGACAGCAGCTGGGGAGGACCACAAACACAGTCTTGACATTAATGCTGCAGGGGAACTACAAATCCACCCAACAGTCTGCAGCCTGCCAACCGGCACTGTCATCTATACGAAGACCAATTGGATCCCAGGAATCTACAGGAACACATCCCACCACGACCCTTCACCTGAGTCCCCAGTTGGGACAAAACAGGAAGGGGTGAGCTCTAAGAGACCCTGAGAACCTCCACAGAAGGCTCCATCCAGCATGTGGAAAGCTCTGACCACTTCACCACAGCTAACATTCTGGAAAGTGATAGAGTCCTTTCAAGAAGTATTTAAATCTATGAAGGAATTCAAAGAGTCCACAATTTTACAAGCGAAAAATTTGAATTTTGCCCATGATTTTATTTATTTGTCTGTTTGTTTGCTTATTGGTCTTGCTTTTGGCCCATTATTTTCTCATCATGTCCCCTTTTCACCCTTTTGGGAAGAAAGGTAGTGTATATTCTGTTCCAGAAACCAGCTGCAGTTGCAAAATTCAGGCCTTGAGATGAGAAAGGAGCATCAGCACAAATGACAACATTGACCACCTATTAACCCTCAAGCAAATGGCCCCAATAGCTTGAGTTGTCTTTACTTATAGAATCCCAAACCTGCATGTCTGTGCAGTGACATCACTGGTTATTTTATCTAAAGAAATCATAACATCAGCACTACTCAGGCCCCCCTCATTACATAAGGCTCAAAATATATCCCTTCCTCCTCCCTGCCTTCTGGCTCAATCACCCCCAAACATATTTTGCACTACAAAGCACAATTTCAGAAGGCTAAAACTAAATGTCTAGCCAGGCATGTCCTGTGGACATGAACACATACCCAGATGGTACCAAATGTGGTTACACAGTAATGCAAGGTGAGAGGCAGATTAACCATTTGTGGATATAGCATCCCTCTGTCATAATACATTTTAAACTGTAGACAGAGATGTGCTCATCTGAGATATGCAAACTTTTCTGATATGCACATATCAATTTCTGATACCACCTCTCCAAGAATCAATTTTTATGTTTCTGTTGATCAGACATAGCTCACCTATTTTCTCATTCTCTGTTGATCAGCATAACTTCCTCAGAAAAGTTATGCAAACAGGACCCAATGCTCTCCACAACTGCCACAGGCTTATTCAATGTGATTATAGTTGTTTATCTAGGGACATGATTATGTCTCCAAAAATAACCAGGATTAATGGTCACATCTGGAAGACTGATAGGGGCAAAGAGAGGAATGGAGGGTTTTTCCCCTCAAAAGAATAATAAGGAAAACTATAATTATTCACAGGCTTTTCAGCCTGTGTAGTCCTGGCGTTGCCCAGGACTGGCAAAGTGTAACTAAATATTACTATAACTATAAACAGCATATTGAAACCAAGTAGAGATTTTGGCACACACGATCTAGGTTATAAAGTATACAGGCAGCCAAAATTCACTGCAGGTCCTTGCCAAGTTGGGAGGGGTTTCCATGAGCCTTTTTACATTAGAGCCCCATCAGCAAAGCACTCATACAGCATTCTCTGTAGATGCTGCATGGCCACCATCAATTCTATATCAATTTTTGCTGGAAGCATATGTCCGTCTTTTTGATTTTCACTTTGCTGAGGGATTACAGTTAAGAGTTTGCCATGAATCTCAGAAGAGACTTTGAACTTTAGAGTTTTAAACAGTGTTGAGACTGTGTACACTATGAGAAGTTTTAAAATAGGACTCAATGGGTTTTAGATTATGACATGAATACCAAATTTTTGGGGGCCACTGTGTGGAATGTGACAATTTGAATAAGGATGGTTCCCATAGGCTTATATAGTTGAATGCTTGGTCATTAGCTAGTTGAACTATATTTGAGAAAGATTAGGAGGTGTGGCCTTGGAGTAAGTGTTGCTTTTTGTTGGAAGAAATGTGTCACTGGTAGGAGCTATGCTTTGAGGTTTCAAAATCCAATGTGAGGTCAAGTCTCTATTGTAGAATTAATTAATTAAATTATGTTGGGTGCCATTTGTAAAAGTAATTAATTAAATTATTATTATTTTTGGAGTCATTTATGACTTTATTTCCTTTTTTTGTTTTATTAAATACTTTATTTTTTTCTTCAAGTTACATCTCAGTCACAAATCCTTCCCTATTCCCCCTTCCTATCCCACCCTTCCACCCTCTTCCCCACAACAGCTTCCCCTTTCAGTCCAACAAATGGTTCCTTCTCTTATAACAGTAAATACTATACAAAACAACAGAAATAAATGTGCCACATTTATGAGAGTTAAATGGCCCAGTATACCTTCCCAATGTCCAGTTCATACATATTTGGCCCCTGACTTTAACATTCTACCATCTAACCATCTCCATGAGTTTAAAGTTCTATAACTGACTCAGCTTTCATACTAACTTGCATCACTATTATAACCATCTTCTTAGATCTAGAACGCCCTCTTGATTCCTAAACAACTCAAAATTTAACTATGAGACTCTAGCTGTCTATTCTTCAACCACCTCAGAGACCTGAGAGGGATAAATATATCTGATTATATAGAAAGTGCAGGCCTGTAGCTTCCAAAACTAAGAAATGACAAACCAGTGACTACCTGGACAGTTCCCATTTTCTCTCCATAAATTCCAGCATCAGTCTTCAGCCTTTTGGTCCTGTTTCTCTGACAGACATTTATTGTAGAGCAGGGATTATGAAAGAATTACCTACCCTGTCTTGGCAGAGTTAGGCTGTCAACTTCCCTGCTACCAAGTTTTGTCCTTTTTGGACAGCAGTCTGTCTGCAGTTGAAGCAAGGAGTTTTTTCATGCGAAGAGATAGGCTTGCCACTAATTCAACCATCTCACACTGGAGATTCTTCGATGCTTATCTTCTACTTGGAGTAGAATGGGGGTGCTGTCAGGAGCTGATATGTCTTGATATAAAAAAAATCTTAATTTAAGACAACATCTTTGAATGCCATATTCTTCAGATCTCTTGGGGTTTTTGAAGATGCCCTATACATCTCTTGTATTTAGATAAACAAATGTTGCTTGTCTCTTAACAACTTGATTACTGAGTAGCTTAGAGAATATCTGTGATAGACTGTCTTAGTAGCTGACAAAGTGACATGCTTTCATGACTAGGAGTTTGTTTTTCTTAACTTTCCTAAACAGTTTAAGCCGGGTGGTATCAAGAGGCCACAGCTTCATATTTCATTTTTAAGTATCTCTAGGTACGATACCATTAGGAAGCGTTACCTTTAATTTTGTATCAATATACAAAGATCTATTCAAATGTGGCTAAATATACTCTTAATTTTGTATCAATATACAAAGATCAATGCCTATGTAGCCCAATACAATCTTAATATTACGTCCATATACAAGGGTCAATACCATTGTGGCCAACTATAATCTTAATTTTGTATCAATATACAAAGATGAATACCAATGTAGTCCAATACAATCCTATTTTTGCACAATAAAAAATGGTCAATAACACTTTAGCCAAATATACTACTAATTTTGCATCAATATACAAAGGTATAAGGGCATATTCAATAATCTGTCCCTTCTTCTTGGTCCTTCCTGTGCTATGTCTATGTCTCATTTTTCTCAAGTCCATGCACTCCTACATAGGAGAGAAAGAAGGATACAGAAAAGGGAAAGAAGGAATACCCTGGGTCTAACCTCCAAAACCCATTAAACGGGACCAGTTAACAGCTTGTAATCTCTTCCCCTAAATAACAAAGTTTTCAGTTATCCTTCAAATAACCAAAAGGGGGGGGGGCGGAGAAACACTCTCCCCACCCTCTGGGCATGGGACGTCACTAACTTAAAATGACTTCCTGCTGATTTGGGTTGTAGTAAACCTGTTTGGGGCCCGAACCAAAATGGAAAAATGGTTAAAATGTTAGTACAATCGTTTTATGTTCAGTCTTTCTGTTCTCAGCTGTTTAGATGTCCTAAGGAGTTTGTAGGCAGAAGCTGATCTTCCAGGCTTTACTGAGGTTCTGGCTGGGGCATTGTGTAGAGCTGAACGGTCTTAGCGATATTGAGTTGTTGTGGTTGTAGACTTTTGATGGAAACAGCTATTGAGGGAGTCTGTCAGGCTGAATCAACAGGGTCACTCGTCTTCTTTGGTGTCTGATTCTGTTTTCTGCTGAGGTTTCCGTTGTCCAGTTGTCCCTGGGTTCCTTGAATGGATGCTGTGATTCTCCCGGAAAGATAAGAACAAAGCCCTGCCCTAATCCTAACTCTGGGACAATTAACCTCTTCTTTTTTTTTTCTTGGGGGGGGGTTAGGTAATATTTCTCCTGAAGCAAATTTGGTTTTTTGACAATATATAAAGTGTTATCTTTCAATCTGAGTTAAAGAAGAAATTATTTTGTTATTTTGGAGCTAAACCAGCTTTAGTGTATATATTTTGAGATCTCAAAGGACAATTTGTTTGTATTGAGTAGGCCTTTTGAAAGTAGCTTTTAAACTTAGGTAATTCCAAATCCTATGTGTGTGTCTCTGCATTCTAATTATTGGGATCAAAGACCTGTGGTTCCCATCTGAAGGGATTAAAGATGTGTTCCACCACTCCTGGATCAAAGTTTTTCTCTATTTAGAGTTTGTTTTGTATCAGGCTGACCTTGAGCTCTGAGATCTGCCTGTTTCTGTCTCTAGTGTGTTGGGATTAAGGGTGGTGTACTCTTCTTGAATGATGGGATTAAGGGTGTGCACCCTCACCACCCTGTTCCCTGTAACTCTAGAATTTATAAGACCACTAACTCTATGGTGCTCCTCCCGTCTCTGCTGAAGTTAAAGGCATGGGTTAACACCACATTTCTCATGTATTTTACCTTAGCCCTACGTTTTTTCGACACTTGGCAGTTTATAAAACCAGGTTGAATGGCTGTATCCTTTATTTTATTTACAGTGTTTTAACATTGTTACCTGACTTTTTTAAATTAATAAATTTATTTGTTTGTTGCTTCAGGTTACATCCTTATCATATTGTCCTCTTTTCCCGCTTCCCAGCCCCACCCTCCCATGCTCTACCTCCTGACCCTTCCGTCTTGTTCCTCTGGGGTGGAGTGTCCGTGTAAAACAGTCTCTCACCACAGATCAGGAGTCATATGAAGGCCAAGAGCCTCTTCATACACCGGGGGCCTACGAGGCAGTACTGCCAGTGAAAGGTGTCTCCTTGTTATGGGGGGAAAACTAAAAAAATACCAACAAAAACAAAAACCTACAGAAACAAAGAACAACAACATAAAAGAGAGGAAAAAGAAAAAGAAAAAAAAAGTTTATGTCCATGTTCCTTTTTGTGTGTTGGTTGTAGTACAGATATCCTGTACTAAAATCCTGTGCTAAAATCCTACTATAAGTGAATAGATGCCATGTGCATCCTTATGAATCTGGGTTAGCTCACTCAGGATGAGCTTCTCTAGTTCAATCCATTTGGTTGCAAATTGCATGATTTCATTGTTTCAGATAGCTGAGTAATATTGCATCGTATTGATGTACCACAGTTTTTGAATCCATTCTTCAGTTGAGGGACATCTGGGTTGTCTCCAATTTCTAGCTATTACAAATAAGGCTGCTATGAATATAGATGAGGAGACTTCCCTATGACTCCGTGAGGGGCCCTTTGGGTGTATACCCAGAAGTGGTATGGCTGGGTCCTGAGGCAAAGTTATTCCAAGATTTGTAAGATATTGCCAGACAGACCTCCATAGTAGTTGCACAAGCCTGCACTCCCACCAGCAATGGAGTACGGTTCCCCTTTCTCCACACCCTCGCCAGCATGTGCTGTCATTTGAGCTCTTTATCTTAGCCATTCTGACAGGTGTGAGATGGAATCAAAGGGTCGTCTTGAGTTGCATTTCTCTGATGATTAAGGATGCTGAGCATTTCTTCAGGTGTCTCTCGACCATTAGGAATTCCTCCTCTGTGAATTCTCTATTTAGCTCCATCTCCCATTTTCTGATTGGATTATTTGGTTTCTTGGCATTTAGTTTCTTGAGTTCTTTGTAGATTTTAGATAATAGCCCTCTATCAGATGTGGGGTTGGGGAAAATTTTCTCCCAGTCTGTTGGTTGCTGTTTTGTTCGAATGACAGTGTCTTTTGCCTTATAGAAGCTTTTCAGTTTCATGAGGTCCCATTTATTGATTGTTAATCTCAGGTCCTGAGCTGTTTGTGTTCTTTTCAGGAAGTTGTCACCTGTGCCAATGAGTTCGAGGGCTTCTCCTAATTTTTTTTTCTAGTATATTTAGTGTGGCCAGCCTTATGTTAAGGTCTTTGATCCACTTGGATTTAAGTTTTGTATAAGGTGATAGGTATGGGTCTAATTTCATTATTTTGCAAGTGGACATCCAGTTGGACCAGCACCATTTGTTGAAGATGCTGTCCTTCTTCCATTGTGCAGTTTTGGCTTCTTTGTCAAAAATTAGGTGGCCATAAGTGTGTGGGTCTATTTCTGGATCTTCAATTCGATTCCATCGATCTACTGGTCTGTTTCTATACCAGTACCATGCTGTTTTTATTACTATTGCTCTGTAGTACAGCTTGAAATCTGAGATGGTGATACCTCCAGATGCTTTTTTATTGTACAGGATTGATTTAGCTATTCTGGATTTTTTGTTGTTCCATATGAAGTTGAGAATAGCTTTTTCCAGGTCTATAAAGAATTGTGGTGGTATTTTGATAGGAATTGCATTGAATCTATATATTGCTCTTTGTAGGATAGCCATTTTTATTATGTTGATCCTACCTATCCATGAGCATGGGAGATCTTTCCATCTTCTAAATGCCTCTTCCATTTCTTTCTTCAGGGGCTTGAAGTTCTTGTTGTATAGGTCCCCTACTTGCTTCGTTAGAGTTACCCCCAGGTATTTTACATTGTTTGTGGCTATTGTGAAGGGGGTTGTTTCCCTTATTTCTTTCTCAGCCCATTTGTTTGTTGTATAAAGAAGGGCTTCTGATTTTTTTGAGTTAATTTTGTATCCAGCCACCTTGCTGAAGTTGTTTATCAGCTGTAAGAGTTCTTTGGTGGAGTTTTTGGGTCGCTTATGTATAATAACATATCATCTGCGAATAGGGATAATTTGACTTCTTCGTTTCCAATATTTATCCCTTTGATCTCCTTTAGTTGTCTTATTGCTCTAGCAAGGACTTCATGTACTATATTGAAGAGATATGGTGAAAGTAGACATCCTTGTCTTGTCCCTGAGTTTAGAGGAAGTGCTTCAAGCTTCTCTCCATTTAATTTGATGTTGGCCACTGGCTTGCTGTATATTGCCTTTATTATTTCTAGGTATGGTCCTTGTATGCCCGTTCTCTCCAGAACTTTTAGCATGAAGGGGTGTTGGATTATGTCAAATGCTTTTTCTGTATCTAGCGAGATTATCATGTGGTTTTTTTTCTTTCATCTTGTTTATATGTTGAATTACATTGATAGACTTTCATACATTGTAACATCCCTGCATTCCTGGGATGAAGCCTACTTGATCATGATGTATGATACTTTTCATGTGTTCTTGAATTCAGTTTGCTAGTATTTAACTAAGTATTTTTGCATCTATGTTCATGAGGGAGATTGGTGAAGTTCTCTTTCTTTGTTGGGTCTTTTTGTGGTTTAGGAATCAGAATGACAGTGGCCTCATAGAAGGAGTTTGGCAGTGATCTTTCTGTTTCTATGTGGTGGAAGGGTTTGAAGAGTAATGGTGTTAGTTCCTATTTGAAGGTCAGGTAGAATTCCGTGCTAAAGCCATCTGGCCCTGGGCTTTTTTTGGTTGGGAGATTATTAATGACCGTTTCTATTTCCTTAGGAGTTATTGAGCTGTTTAAGCTGTTAATCTGATTTTGATTTAGTTTTGGTAGGTGTAATTTATCGAGGAAATTGTCCATTTCGCTTAGGTTTTCAAATTTGGTGGAATATAGATTTTTAAAGTAGAACCCGAATATTTTCTGGATCTCCTCAATGTCTGTTGTTATTTCTCCCTTTTTATTTCTGATTTTGTTGATTTGGGTTCTTTCCCTTTGCCTTTTAGTTAATTTGGCTAGGGATCTGTCCATTTTGTTGATTTTCTCGAAGAACCAACTCTTGGTTTCATTGATTCTTTGTATAGTTCTTTTTGATTCTAAGTTGTTGATTTCAGCCCTAAGTTTGATGATTTCCTGCCTTCTGCTCCTCTTGTGAGTGTTTGCTTCTTTTTTTCCAATTCACCCTGCTTAGCTGTTATTTAACAATTATGAGCTGTCACAATTTTTTTTTGAAAGCACTTAGTGCTATGAACTTTCCTCGTAACACAGCTTTCAATGTATCCCATAGGTTTGGGTATGTTGTGCCTTCATTGTCGTTGGATTTTAAGAAGTCTTTGATTTCCTTCTTTATTTCTTCCCTGACCCAGTGGTCATCCAGTAAGGAGCTGTTCAATTTCCATGTGTGTGTAGGTTTTTCTTGATTCTTTTGCTGTTTAAGACCAGCTTTATTCCGTGGTGGTCTGATAAGATACAAGGTGTTATTTCAATTTTCTTCTATCTATTGAGACTATCTTTTTGTCCAACTATGTGGTCGATTTTGGAGAAGGTTCCGTGGGGTGCTGAGAAAAGGTGTATTCCTTTGTGTTTGGGTGAGACGTTCTGTAGATATCTGTTAGGTCCATTTGTCTCATGATCTCTGTTAGACTCAATATTTCTCTGTTTGGCCTCAGTCTTGATGGTCTGTCCATTGTTGTGAGTGTGGTGTTGAAGTCTCCCACTACTAATGTGTTGTGATCGACCTGTGATTTAAGTTTTAGAAGTGTTTCTTTTACAAAGGTAGGTGCCTTTTTATTTGGGGCATAGATGTTCAGTATTGAGATTTCCTCTTGATGAATATTCCCTTTAATGAGCATATAATGCCCTTCTTTGTCTTTTTTCATTAACTTCAGTTGGAAGTCTATTTTGTTTGATATTAGGATGGCTACTCCAGCTTGCTTCCTGGGTCCATTTGCTTGGAAAACCTTTTCCCAGCCCTTTACTCTGGGATAGTGTCTATCTTTGGTAGTGAGATGTGTTTCTTGTATGCAGCAAAGGATCTCCATGCCTGAGATCCTGTCTTCCATCTCTTGCATCCTATTTTTGATACTCACATCTGTAGTTCCTGTTGTCTTCCCTTGATTCTCCACTTCCTCTTTTTACTCTGACTGTGTTTTCTTTATTGTTTCTATTTCTATTTTCATGTCTTGTATGGTATTGTTCATTTTGTACATTTCCTTCTCCAGCTTGCTTGTTTTTGTCTGAAAATCTTTCATTGCTTTGTCCTTTTCCTGTTCAAGCTCTGTCACCTTGGCTTGGAGTTCTTTAATGGTGTTATTCATTGTTTTGACTTGTAAAATTGTGGCTTCTTTGAATTCCTTCATAGATTTAAGTTCTTCTTGAAGAGACTCTATCACTTTCCATAATGCAGAATTGTCATCGTTTTCATGTGTTTCTGTTTGTGTGAGGTCATACGAATTGGATGAGCTAGGATAATTCTGCTTTGTTGGAGTCATATTTCCTTGATTTCTATTTTTTCTTGGACCTTTGGCCATATGGATATGTTTAGCTGTCCGTTCTTGTCGTTTTCTGTGCTTGGATCCACAGGCGATGCTTGGGTGAAGGAGTCGAATTGCTTGGCTATCTGTCGCTGCTTAAAGGGGGATCTCAGTGCCACTGTGGTTTTAATAGCCTGAAGCACTGTGAGCTGGTGCAGCCTATTCCCAGGTAGTGAGTAATGGTCTGGGATTGTTTCACTGCTCCCAATTCAGACTTCTCTATGTTGCACACTGAGTGATCAGCCTGTAATGGTTCTGTTGGTATGGACCTGTTTGCCCAGGCACAGATAATGTGGGCTTTGTTTGTCATCACGGAGACTGACAGGGCCCGGCTCCACACCTAATATGTCTGGATTTTCCAGAATACAGCTATGGTCCCCTGGCTTCTTGTTTCCCACTAGGCTTCTCTGCCACAGGCCTGGCTCCTTAGCCCCGCCCGCCTGTGCCAGCTTCCCTCCCTGTCTGCTCAGCCGCGGGTGTGCGTAGCTTCAGTCCCACCTGCCACCTCTGCTGGCTTCCCTCCCTAGTTGCTCTGCCGCGGGTGCACAGAGCTTCAGCCCTGCCTGCCTCCTGTGCCTGCTTCCCACCCTGACTGCTCTGCCTGCTGGCTTCCCGCACTCTTGGATCCTCTGCAGCTCTAGCGGCTGCGAACCACCCGCTGAGCGCCCTGTTTCTTCCTTGCTAAGACTTCAACTATCCCGCAAAGTTTCCTAAGTAGCTATAAGGTCCTCCTGAGGTGTGGGGAGCCCAGTAGGCTAGTGGGCGACCGCCATGTGGCATCTGATTCTGCCTGCTGCATATTGGGGTCGATCCTACCAGGCGCCTCTCCAAATGGGAGTTCCCAATTCCCGGATTTAGTGCCTTCCGTGTCTGAAAAAGATGGGGGGAGAGCCTTACACTGGGACTTTTAACAGTCCCTTGGGAGTTTTGAGTGTTCCTGGAGGGTCTGGCCCCTCCGGTTTTTGCACAGTGTCCAATAAATCTGTGCTTTTTATTGCTCTTTTCTCCCACGTTCAAAATGTATCAGTGCAGGTCGCCGCCATCTTGGCACCTCCTTAATGAAATTATTAACCAGTATTTATATTGTATTTAATTGTTCAGGAGTATTAATACTTAACCTGCCATTATAAATGAGTACACAGACACCTGATGGATTTTAACAAGCCTTGGCCTGGATTGTTCAATCTTAGCCCATCTGAGCTAGCTCTTAATTCTTTTCCCCAAATATGACCTATATATACATACATCCCTTTGAAATGCTATTCTTCATGCTATGCTAATGTTCCTGGCCACGTGAAATGATGTTCTTTTCTCTAACCCATTGCATGTGTCCTCCTTCCTGCTCTTTGTTTTTTCTCCTTCTACTGCAGGTTTCTTCTCCCCAAGATGCTCTCTCTCTCAGAAACCCACAATTTAGTTCTGCCTACCTTCTGTCTTTGCCCAATCTCAGGCCTTAGAATTTATTTAACCAATCAGAGACAATTATTAGAAAATAAAGTAACAGACAGCAATCAGGATCAATTAACATTTAGAATGCATAAAATCACCCTGTTAATTCCTTCATTTTGTCTAAGAAAAAGGCTAATTTTTAACTCATATACTAAAAATAGTAAGAACAAATGTGAAACAATCAAGAAAACCATATATAAAAGTTGCAGATATAATATTTAGCCTATTTGTATCTGGCAGTCTGAAGCAGAAGAAGAAAAAAATTATCTATCTATCTTGGTGTGTGAAACTGCAATTAAATTATCAATTTTAGTTATTAGTAAGCTTTAACTGTAAGATTAGATTAGGCCATCAGAGCAGCCAGAGGCTTGGCCCACCTTAACTGGTTGCCTGATTTGTCCTAGGGAAAGAGCTTAGGGACCAAGGGTAGCCTACACCCCCCATAACCTAAACTCTGTTAATTAATATAAGTTGTTATATTAGGCCAGTAGAATTACCAGCAGCTTGGCAGGAAATTCGCCTTGGTTCATGGCAAGTCCAGGAATCCACCAGCCCAGGATTGCTTGGACTGAGGGCCTATAAGCCACCATAGTCCTTTCCCCAATAATTAAATACACCAAGACCTTTTAGTGTTTTAATAATTAACCTTTATCTGCTCAGACTTTCAATTAGCTATTCTCAGTTAACCCAGATCACCTAATCCCAAACTGCTATGTGCCTGTGATTACTTTCCAGCATTCTCAATTACATCCATGGGCTTCTGTGTCTCCTGGTTGAAAGAAGGATTTTCTGTGTAAACCACAGGGTTTCTGTTCTAATCTCAGGAAGACCCGCCTTCCTATACTCTTTCTGCCAGCTAATTGGCCATAAGCGACTTTTATTAACCAATCAAGAGAATGCCTCAGAAGGGGCAGTAACCAGATCGCAGCATTGATATAGCCTATCAGAAACAATGTTATTAGACCTTCCCTCAACATCTCCCACTTTAAGTGTAACAAAAGGCTCCTTTTCTTAATAAGAATAAATACAACAATAAACATAAACAGTAACAATAACAATAAATACAATACAGTAGGCATACATGGACCATATTTAGAAATAATAAAGGCAATATACAGCAAGAGAACATCAATTTAAATGGAGAGAAACTTGAAGCATTTCCTCTGTACTCAAGGACAAGACAAGGCTGCACATTTTCACCATATCTCTTCAATATAGAGCAAGAAGACAACTAAAAGAGATCAAGAGGATACAAATTGGAAACGAAGAAGTCAAATTATCCCTATTTGCAGACGATATGATAGTATACATAGGCAACCCCAAAAATTCCACCAGAGAACTCTTATAGCTGATAAACAACTTCAGCAAGGTGGCTGGATACAAAATTAATTCAAAAAAATCAGAAACCCTTCTTCATACAACAAACAAATGGGATGAGAAAGAAATAAGGGAAACAACCCCCTTCACAATAGCCATAAACAATAAAAAATGCATAGGGGTAATTCTAACTAAGCAAGTAAAGGACCTGTACAACAAGATCTTCAAGCCCTTGAAGAAAGAAATTGAAGAGGCCTTTAGAAGTTGGAAAGATCTCCCATGCTCATGGATAGGTAGGATCAACATAATAAAAATGGCCATCCTACCAAAAGCAATATATACATTCAATGCAATTCCTATCAAAATACCAACACAATTCTTTATAGACCTGGAAAAAAACTATTCTCAATTTCATATGGCACAACAAAAAATCCAGAATAGCTAAATCAATCCTGTACAATAAAAAAACATCTGGAGGTATCACCATCCCAGATTTCAAGCTGTAATACAGAGCAATAGTAGTAAAAACAGCAAGGTATTGGTATATAAACAGACCAGTACATCAATGGAATCAAACTGAAAACCCAGAAATGGACCCACACACCTAAGGCCAACTAATTTTTGACAAAGAATCCAAAACCGCACAATGGAAAAAGGACAGCATCTTCAACAAATGGTGCTGGTCCAACTGGATGTCCACTTGTAAAAGAAAGAAATTAGACCCATACTTATCACCTTGTACAAAACTTCAATCCAAGTGGATCAGAGACCTTAACATAAGGCCAGTCACACTAAATCTACTAGAAAAAAAAGTGGGAAAAACCCTCAAACTCATTGGCACAGGTGACAATTTCCTCAACAGAACACCAACAGCTCAGGACCTAACACCAACAATCAATAATGAATCATGAAACTGAAAAGTTTCTGTAAGACAAAGGCATTGTCATTCGAACAATCAGCAGCCTACGTACTTGGAAAAAAACTTCACCAACCTCTCATCTGACAGACTGCTTATATCCAAAATCTACAAAGAACTCAAGAAATTAAATGCCAAGAAACCAAATAATCCAATCAAAAAATTGGGGATGGAGCTGAGTAAAGATTTCACAAAGGAGGAATTCCTAAAGGCTGAGAGACAGTTGAAGAAATGCTCAAAATCCATAATCATCAGAGAAATGCAACTCAAGAGGACTCTTGAGATTCCATCTCTCACCTGTCAGAATGGCTAAGATCAAAAGTTCAAATGACAGCACATGCTGGCGAGGGTGTGGAGAAAGGGGAACCCTCCTCCATTGCTGGTGGGAGTGCAGGCTTGTGCAACCACTATGGATGTCAATATGGCGATATCTTAGAAAACTTGGAATAGCTTTGCCTCAGGACCCAGCTATACCACTTCTGGGTATATACCCAAATTCCTCATGGAATCATAAGGAAGTTTCCTCATCTATGTTCATAGCAGCCTTATTTGTAATAGCTAGAAACTGGAAACAACCCAGATGATTTTTCCTATAATTTTTATGTTACATACTCATATTCCGTCTTTCTTTTTATTTTCTTTGTCCTTCTTCCTCTCTTATATAGTGGATAGGACTTGAGAAGAAAAAAAGAGGGGGGTATGATTATATAACATAGAATTGATAAGAAAAAAAGGATAGATTATTGAATCTTTTCCTACAGATCCTTATTATTGATACAAAATTAAGGTTATAGACATGAGATAAGAATGATAGAAAAAAGGGCTAGATTATTGAATCTGCTCCTTTGTATATTGATACAAAATTAAGGCTATATTTTGGTTAGGTATTGTCCCTATGTAATTCTTAAAAATGCAATGTGAAGTTCTAGTCCTTTTGAAAGTAACTATCACAAACTGTTTAGGATAGTTAAGAAATGCAATTTGATAGTCATTCAAATTTGTGGTTTTACTATTGTGGTATTAGTTTAGTTAATCTTAGATGTTTTCTAAGTCATTCAGATATTAAGTCATTAGAGAAAACCAACATTTGCTAACTCAATGGAGATGGATAGATGGTCTTCAAAAACCTCAAGAGATTGGTAGAATATGGCATTTAAAGATACTTTTATTATTTAAAAATTTTTGTTGGCATGAGACTGTCAGCTGCTGACAGTACCCATTGGATTTGGAAGGAGATGATGAGCATCAAAAAGTCTCCATGAGGAGATAATTCTTACTGAACAGAAATGTCCCTGCCCTCTCAACAGACTATATACAGTCCAAAGATGGAGAAAAGATTCAATGCAGGTAAATCGATGACCTGATTCTGCAAAGACAGAATGGGCAAATCTTGTTTCCTGCTCAACAACTAAGTCTGTGAGATATACCTGGCCAGAAGGCTGAAGATGATGCTCTAATGTTATAGAAACTGGGGACTGTCTAGTCAGCTAGTCATCTGTAATTTCATAGTTTTGGAAGTTCCTTGCTCTTTACTTCCTGTTTATTCAGATATATTTATCATTATCAGGTTTCTGATGTGATTGAAGACTACATGGTTATAGCCTCACAATAGGTTTTAAGTCATCTAGGAATTAAAAGGATGTTTTAGGGTTAAGTTGATTTAAGTTAATAATGAAAATTAGGATGGAAGTTGAATGAGGTATAGAACTTTAAACTCATCAAGATAAGATATATAATAGAATATATTTCCTAGTTTACTAGTCAAATGCATAAGGACTGGACATTGAGAATGTATATCATACTTTTTAGTTTTCAAAATTGTTTCCTATTTTTATTGTATCGGATTTATTGTTACTGTAATGTGTTTATTGTTGTATTCATTGTTATAAGAAAAGGAACCTTTTGTTAGACTTAAAGGGGAAGATGTTGAAGGAAGATCTAATACTTTGATTCTAAAGGGCTGATTTCAAAGCTGAAATCTGCTTACCACCCCTTCTGAGGCATTCTCTTGATTGATTAATAAAAGTTTCTGTTGGCCAATTAGCTGGACAGAAAGAGTATAGGAAGGTGGAACTTCCTGAGACAGAAACAGGAACCCTGCATTCTACACAGAGGAAAATCTCTTTCCACTATGATGGAAGCAGATAGATGTGTTTGAGAGCTCTAGAATGTAACAACAGGCCACATGACTGTTTGGGATTTAGTGGTACAGGTTAATGTAGATTAGCTAGTTGATAGTCTACCCTGTTTAGTGCTAAGTGCTGAAACATTGAAAGATCTTGGTGTATTTAGTTGTTCGGGAAAGGGCTGCAGAGGCCTTCATGGTGCCAGTCACAGCAATCCAGGTTAATCGGTCTCCTGTTGAACTCTAGTGGCTGTTCCTCCAGGCCACCAGAAAATCTGTTGGTTTAATATAATAGTTTATAATTATTAATAAGTATATTGCAGCTACCCTGCCAGGTTTGCTGGCAGACCACATCACCAGGCTGTCCCTCCAGGAATACAGACTTCTAAGGCAAGTCAAGCCTGCTGATCTCAGTCCAGGCCGCTGCTGCTCTGGTGGCTTACTATAATAACTTATAGTTATTAATTGAGATATTAGTTAACAGAGTTTAGGTTGCCAGTTGTGAAAGCCACCCTTGGTCCAAGGCTTTTACTCCAGGACAATTCTGGCTACCAGTTAAGGTGGGTCAGGCCGCCTGCCAGCCTTCTGCCAGCCCACTAACTGCTACACCAGCCTAATGTAGTAGTTTATACTTATTAAAAAATACAATTGATACTTAAATTGTAGTTTCACACACTCTATCTCTTTCTGCTTGTATATCATGATTTATAACCATCAGCTACCTTTCTAGTGCCATGTTGACCTGTATAAGAGTTGCCTTGGTCAGTGTGTATCTGCCCGGGAATAGAAAAAAGACTAGGACAGACTCTGTTCATTTTACTGCATTAATTTAACTTTCAAAGTATGGACTTAGTAACACCAAACTATCTGTATAAATAGCTGATTCTTTCTTCCATCTTTTTCAATCTATTGGAGATACAACCTAATGTCATTTTTAGTTCCAAAAGTTATCACTGCATGATTTTCAAATTAGTTTCTCTTTTTTCACATTATTGTTCATTCATGAACTATTTTGCATATTTACTTTATTCAGTAGAGTTTCTTGAAGCACTGTGTGTTTAAGAGAGCTGTCTTAAAGTCTCTGTCTAGTAACACTGATTCTTTTTTTCTCTGGAATCAGTCTTTTGATATTTCTTTTTTTTTCCATTTAATAAATTTCTTTCTTTTTATGCCTTGTTACTTGTTAAAACAAATGTGCATTTGAAAACATAGTCACTGGCTGGAGAGATGGTTCAGTGGTTAAGGGCACTGGCTGTTCTTCTGAACACCCAGGTTCAAATCCCAACACCATATGGCCGTTCACAGCTGTCTGAAATGGCTGGACATGGTGGCACATGCCTTTAATCCCAGCACTCAGGAGGCAGTAGCAGGTGTATCTCTGTGAGTTCAAGGCCAACCTGGTCTACAAATTAAGTCCAGGACAGCCAAGGATACACAAAGAAACCCTGTTTTTTGTAAATTTCTTTTAATATTTATTTATTACTTCAGGTTACATCTCCATCACAGTGTCTTCTTTCCACCCCTCCCAGTCCTGCCCTTTCACCCTCTACCTCCTATCCCTTCCATCCCACTCCTCTGGAGTGGAGTGTCCCTACAAAGCAGTCCGCTGCCCCAGTTCAGCAGTCATATGAGGGCCAAGAACCTCCTCACACATCTGGGGCCTACAAGGCAGCACCACTAGGGCAAAGTGTCTCATTGACAGGAAACAAAGTCTATGTCCCTGTTCCCTTTGGTGCATTGGTTGTAGTAGAGTTATTCTGTACTATATGGCTACAGTCTGATTATAAGTGAATAGATGCCATGTGCATCCTGCTGAGTCTGGGTTACTTCATTCAGGATGAGTTTCTCTAGTTCCATACATTTGGCTACAAATTGCATCATTTCGTTGTTTCTGATGGCTGCATAGTATTCCATTGTGTAGATGTACCACAGATTTTTTATCCATTCCTCAGCTGAGGGACTTCTGGGTTGTTTCCAGTTTCTAGCTATTACAAATAAGGCTGCTATGAACATAGATGAGGAAACTTCCTTGTGATTTGGTGAGGAATCATTTGGATCCATGTTCAGAAGTGGTATGGCTAGGTCTTGACGTAGAGCCATTCCAAGTTGGGGAACAGAGCTAAACAGAGAATTCACAAAGGAAGAATGCCTAATGGCCGAGAGACACTTGAAGAAATGCTCGGCATCCTTAATCATCAGAGAAATGCAACTCAAGACGATCCTGAGATTCTATCTCACACCTGTCAGAATGGCTAAGATCAAAAGCTCAAATGACGGCGCATGCTGGCGAGGTTGTAGAGAAAGGAAAACACTCTCAGGTACTTTCTGAGAAGCCCAATGGCCTCCGTTGCTGGTGGGAGTGCAAGCTTGTACAACCACTATGGAAATCAGTCTTGCTATATCTTAGAAACCCTGTTTTTTGAAGAAAAAAAGAAAGAAAAAGTAAGAAATAATTAAAGAAAGAAAAACATATTCACTTTTCCCAATTGTTGAAGATGATGAACATATTTACAAAATGGCTCATAAATATTTGATTCAAACATTTCTGATGGACATCTTTTTTTTTTAATCTGTATGTATGATCCTTTCTTAATTCAAACACATGGCTGTGTTAAAAGTTTTGAAGTTTCGTAATCATTTCACCCTTGCATCTGTTTATGGCCTTGAGTATTTAGTATCTTTCTCAGCTTTTAGGTAACATACATCCAGTGGTACCACATTTTGCCTGCTGTTTATACAGAGTAGCATCACCACTATAAATTGTGTCTTGGCTTTGCTCCTATTCCTTCTTGATCAACAGAAACCAGTACCAAAGGCAGCATACAAACAAGAAAATTACTGCAAAATAGTGCCAGAATAAGTTAGTTCCAAAATTATCCTTCAGAAGATGGAGGGATTAGCAATCGACCAGCCTCTTCCTTACTGCATCAAACAGTGCAGCTTTGGGGAAGACATAAGGCCAGCAAAGCAGATACATCACAAACTTGTTCACTGCTGAGTGTGTGTGTATATGTGTGTGTATGAAAGAGAGATAAGAAAATATATATAAAGAGAAATGACTACATGTTGGGTGTGTGTACATGTACTTGTTAAGGATTATCTAATTACTTCAGGTTCTTGCCTGAGCTACATCCAAAAATTTCTGTCTAGTGAAGCCTACATATGCTTTTCTTTGATAGCAATGGCCTAGAATGACCAGATAACTCAATGAGCATTGACTGAAATGCAGATAACCTGTGACCAAAAAGTGGGAGAATCAGAAAATGCAGTTTTCAGATGTTTTAAAGAATATATAGATGAGTTCTCTGTGGTTCTGGTATATAGTGTGAGTATAAATGATTTTAGATACAAAAATTGTTTTCACATAAAGTACACATACTATTCAATAGAAAAATTCTTAATGTCAGAGCTAGGAAGATGATGTATGGATGAAGATACTTTCTGAAGAAGCCCAATGGTCCGAGTTTGATCCTAGGAACCAAGATTAAAAAAACAAATGCATTGGTAAGTGTATGCGATATTTGCATTCCATGGAAAGGTGGGAGTAAGAGATAGGATATTCAATCAGGAAACTGTGGAAATAAGAAACTTCCTACCATATAATTATGAACCTCAGTTCAATCCCTCAGAACTGTGGTAAAAATGTCTGGTATAGCAAAATGTTTCAATAATTCCAGTTTGGGGAATGCAGTTGTAGGAGGATCCTTGGGTTGGCTAGCTGATCTAGTTCAATTATTGAGCTCTAGACTAAATAAGACCCTTTTCAAAAATATAGAAAATGATTAAAGATGGTCTGGCATTGACATCTGGATTTCATGTGCACCCATAACCATATATACATATACATACATACATACATACATACATACATACATACATACATACATA
>CAJQZJ010032546.1:4404316-4582618 GCA_907164525.1 Lophiomys imhausi
ACTATAAATACAATACAAAACAACAGAAATAAATAGGCCACAATTATAAGAGTTATATGGCTTAGCATACATTCCCAATGTCCAGTCCATATGTATTTGGCACCTGACTTTAACATTCTACTATCTAACCATATCCATGAGTTTAAAGTTCTATATCTAACTCAGCTTTCATACTAACTTGCCTCATAATTTTAAAAATATCATCTTAGATCCAGAACACCCTCTTGATTCCTAAACAACTCAAAATTTAACAATGAGACTCTAGCTATCTATTCTTCAACCACCTCAGAGACCTGAGAGGGATAAATATATCTGATTATATAGGAAGTGCAGGGCCTGCAGCTTCCAAAACTAAAAAATGACATACCAGTGGCTGCCTGGACAGTTCCCATTTTCTCTCCATACATTACAGCATCAATCTTCAGCCATTTGGCTCCATTTCTCTGACTTTTTTTTTTTTTTGGTTTTTCGAGACAGGGTTTCTCTGTGTATCCTTGGCTGTCCTGGACTCACTTTGTAGACCAGGCTGGCCTCGAACTCACAAAGATCCACCTGCCTCTGCCTCCCAAGTGCTGGGATTAAAGGCGTGCGCCACCACCGCCCTAAAAGAACTTTTTAACCTCAATTGAAAGATAATACTTTTTATATTGTTAAAAATAATAAAAAAACCAATTTGCTCTAGGAAAGATATTACCTGCCAAAAAAGTACCATGTTTTTTTTTTAATATTTATTTTGTTTTTAATTTGTGTCTGTGTGAATATGTGCCACACATGTGTGGGGGTACAGAGAGGCCAGAGGAGTCATATTCTCTTAGAGCTGAGGTTTCACAACTAAAATGAGAGGATTGATATGGGTGCTGGAAATCAAATATAGGTCATCTGGAAGTGTAAGACAACTTCTTAACCACTGAGTCATCACTGTATTTCCTGAGCCATCTCTCTCTAGCCTCCCATTTAAAACTGTAGTTCCAGTATAAAGAAATTATGAAGAAAATATGTCTGGTGCCTAAAATGCCACCCAAGTGCAGAAACAATGTAATCTAGCTTGCAACCAGCTTATAATGCATTTAATTTTACATCTGGCTACAAACTATAGCTACAATTCCTAAGAGAAATACAATTTGGAATTTTTAAAATTGTCTCTGATAAACCTTGGGATACAGTGAGCAGACGCCATGAAACTGACTGAGCTGAATGCATTGGTTATTGTCTACATGATTTCCTAATGGGAATTCTGGAAATTCACTTTTCATTAGCATTCATGAAAGCATTCCCCTTTCGTAAGGGACTTTCAGTCTATAATATAACATCAAAGGATTTTCCTCCATTTTAAGTGGTTTCCAGCTGCCTATCTGAAGAGTTACTATGGAGGTTGTTCTAAATCTATATCCCATGAGATTCTCTGATGACCATAATCTTTCCAGGTAAGAAAGATTTAATAGAAAATTAAATAGTAGCAACATCCAGAGAATATAAGAAATGTTTTCTGGTTCAGTACACAACACTATTATTCCACTCTGATTAACTGTAAGTTACAAGGAAATACACCAGCTTTCGTATTTGCTCTGGATAAGCATGCATCAAAATGTGTAAAGGAGGGATAATTGAAACACAAATGCTTTTTATAAATTTTTGTGCTATTCTCTAAATAACATGTGACCTTTTCCTAATATTAATACAGCATTCAGTTAAATGCATGTCTATTGACATTCTCCTGTACACAAGGACTCGAGTTCTTGGTAGGTAAAGAGAGATAATGAGTACAAGAAAAAGTTGCAATGAGGTAATGACACTAAGGAGAAATGCTCCTTGATTGGATGGAGGATACACATTTTATTTTATTATTTTGTGCAGGTATATTTGTGTCCATGTATGTGCTTATATCCATGCAAGGGCAAATTCATGCACATATGTGCATGTGGAACTCAGAAGAAAACTTTGGGTTTCATTCCTTGGTGATTGTTCACCCTGTCTTTTGAGACAGAGTTTTT
Organism: Lophiomys imhausi; assembly: GCA_907164525.1. Lineage (NCBI taxonomy): Eukaryota > Metazoa > Chordata > Mammalia > Rodentia > Muridae > Lophiomys > Lophiomys imhausi. The sequence continues at coordinate 4,406,308 of CAJQZJ010032546.1, forward strand.
CACTGAAGCTTGCCAAATTGGCTGCACTGAGTGATTAGCAAACTCAAGTCATCCTACTCTCATTACCTCACCAGTACTAGATTGCAGGAACTCTACTGTGCCTGGATTTCTTCTGTGGTTTCTGGGGATTAGGCACATGTCCTTGTGCTTACATGGTAAACACTTTATCAGCTTAGATCTCTCCTCAGCAAAGGGTACATATTTTAAGCCTTTAATATTTAGGCCTACTCAGCTAGTGCAAGAATGCTTAACTGGTCAAAGTGTATGGGAAAATATTTGGAATACTCAGCCATGGAGAGAATATTTTTTTTAATACAACCTTATACCAAAGCTCAGGAACCATTCAGGGGGAAAAAATAGAAAAAAAAATGTAAGAGCAAGTATAGAGAGGACCATAGTGAAAGAATGTTTTCTGTGCAGGACAAGATTGTTGTTCTCATCAACTCATAGTAGCTGTGGTTGGCTGCACAGACTGGCACAGAACACACCAGTCAACATTCAAGCTGGACCAAGTTAGAGGTAGGGCTTCAGAGCACCTACCTCTAACTGAGAGCTACTGAGAGTTAATTGCTGCTGGCAGAAGGAGAGCCAGTTTTCTTTAAGGGAGTGGTCCCTGGTAATGTGGTCATATTCCAGTGGATAGTTCTACACCAGTGAGTAAATGAGCAGCACAAAGTGAACAAACCAAGATATAGAAAAATAAACAGAACATGAAGATATGAAGTTGGGAGAAGAGCCCTGGGGGAGCGCAGCTGGACCTGGAAGAATATGAGAGAAAGGGAGGAGGTCAATACAATCAAAATATACTATGCATATGAAGGTATGATTATATGAAATTCTCAAAAAACTCAATAAAAGTATTATGTTTAAAAATATGCATATCTAATCAAAAGTTTTAAAATTTGATGTGGAGAAAAATGAAGCTTTTTATTCTGGGAAGGAAAAAAATTAATACAACTGCTATAAAAACAATACAGGAATTTCCCCCACTCTTCCATTAAATCTTGCATTACTGTATAATCCAGTAGATAAAGTGATGGTCTACATCTGAATGCACTGGTGTCACTGTGTTGATGACATAACAACACTCCAATGTCCATTACAGCATTAGTCACTCTTCCCAAGGTATCAACTCAACCAAGGGTTCATCGGTATGTCAGAGGATATTTTTTAAAAGCATTTGGCAGACATACAAGGTGGAGTATTACTCAGCCTTGGAATAGCAAATATTGTCATATGTGACAGCTTATCTAAGCCTGGAGGACATTGTATTAAGTGAACTACATCAGACACAGAATAACAAATGTTATATCTCAGTTATATGGTAAGTGTGAAAAATTGAACTGAAAAGATTAGATCACAGCATAACGTTAGCCAAAGTTTGGTGAGTGTTGGTTTTTGAGGTAATGTTTGTCAAAGGAAACAAATATTAGAATCAATAAGTTTGATTATACAACATTCTGTTTATGTCAATATTTTATACACTTAAAATTTGCTAAATACGCCTCTTTTAATTAACAAAAGACTATGTTACATCTATGTATTTTAATCAGTATTATGCACTATTCTCGTCAGTGTTGTCAATTTGAAACAGCCTAGAGAGAAAAGTCTTTTTTTTCTTTTCTTTTTTTTTCCTTTATTTTTTTTATTTCTTCAAGTTACATCTCAATCGCAGTCCCCTATTCCCCCTCCAGTCCCACCAACCCACCCTCAACTCCCCATCCTCTTCATTTTTTTTTTCTTTTAAGTTTAAGGTATACCTTATTTCCCCCTACAGTTTCCCCTTTCAGTCCAACAAATGGCTCTTTCTCTTATAATAATAAATACAATACAGTACAACAGAGGTAATTAGGCCACAGTTATGAGGGTTATATGGCTTAACGTACATTCCCAATGTCCAGTCGATATGTATTTGGTACCTGACTTTAACTTTCTACTATCTAACCATCTCCATGAGTTTAAAGTTCTGTATCTGACTCAACATTCATACTAACTTGCAACACAATTTTAAAAGTATCTTCTTAGATCTATAACACTCTCTTGACTCCTAAACAACTCAAAATTTAATTATGAGACTCCAGCTATCTGTTCTTCAACCACCTCAGAGACCTGAGAGGGATAAATATATCTGATTTTATAGGAAGTACAGGGCCTGCAGCTTCCCAAACTAAGAAATGACATACCAGTGGCTGCCTGGACAGTTCCCATTTTCTCTCCATACATTACAGCATCGAGCTCCAGTCATTTGGCCCCGTTTCTCTGACAGACATTAATTGTAGAGCAGGAATTATGAAAGACTTACCTACCCTGTCTTAGAAGAGCTAGGCTGTCGACTTACCTGCTTCCAGGTTTTGTCCTTTTTGGACAGCATTCTGTCTACAGTTGGAGCAAGGGGCTTTTCCTACCAAGAGATAGGCTTGCGACTAATTCAATCATCTCCCACTGGAGATTCTTCGATGCTCATCTTCTACTTGGAGGAGAATAGGGGGTGCTGTCAGGAGCTGATATGTCTTTATATAAAAAAATCTAAAGTTACAAAAACATCTTTGAATGCCATATTCTGCAGATCTCTTGAGGTTTTTGAAGAGGCCCTGTCTATCTCTTATATTAGGCTAAGCAGATGTTGCTTGTCTCGTAGCAGGTTTATTTCTGATTAGCTTAGCAAGTAACTATAATAGGCTGTCATAGTACCTAACAGAATGATCGGCTTGCATAACTATTAGTTTGCATTTCTTAATTTTCCTAGACAGTTTATGACAATTAGTAGTAAAAGGCCGAAACATCACATTTCATTTTTTTTCTTTACCTCCTAACCCTTCCATCCCATTTCTATGGGATGGGGTGTCCTCATATAACATTCCCTCATCTCAGTTGAGAGGTCGTATGAGGGCCAAGAGCCTCTTCATTCATTGGGGGGTCTACAAAGCAGTATCATCAGTGAAAAGTGTCTCGTTCCCCGGGAGAGAGAACTACTAAACAAACAAACCAATAAGCATACAATAGATAAAAAAGACTAAAAAATAGAAAAAAAATAACTAATATATAAAAAATAAATAAATAAAAATTAAAAATAACAAGTCTATGTCCAAGTTCCCTTTGGTGTGTTGGTTGTAGTATCGATACCTTCTACTATATAGCTAAGATCCTACTATAAGTGAATAGATGCCATATGCGTCCTACTGAGTCTGGGTTAGTTCACTCAGGATGAGCTTTTCTAGTTCCATCCATTTGGCTGCAAATTGCATAATTTCATTGTTCCTAATAGCTGAATAATATTCCATTGTGTAGATGTACCACAGTTTTTTAACCCATTCTTCGGTTGAGGGACATCTGGGTTGTTTCCAGTTTCTAGCTATTACAAATAAGGCTGCTATAAACATAGATGAGGAAACTTTCTTATGATTCCGTGAAGAGGCATTTGGGTGTATACCCAGAAGTGGTATGGCTGGGTCCTGAGGCAGAGCTATTCCAAGTTTTCTAAGATATCTCCAGACTTACCTCCATAGTGGTTGCACAAGCCTGCACCAGCAATGGAGTAGGGTACCCCTTTCTCCACACCCTCGCCAGCATGTGCTGTCATTTGAGTTTTTGATTTTAGCCATTCTGACAGGTGTGAGATGGAATCTCAGAGTCGTCTTGAGTTGCATTTCTCTGATGATTAAGGATGTTGAGCATTTCTTCAAGTGTCTCTCAGCCATTAGGGATTCCTCTTTTGTGAATTCTCTATTTAGCTCTGTCCCCCATTTTTTGATTAAATTATTTGGTTTCTTGGCATTTAATTTCTTGAGTTCTTGTAGATTTTGGATATTAGCCCTCTGTCAGATGTCTTAATTGAGAAATTGTCTAGATCAAGTTGGCCTTGGAAGATTGTCTGAAATTAACTGACTTAAGACTCAGCACACTGTAGATAGCACTATTCTCTAGTCAGGAACTCCTTGTAGTGAGAGTTTGTTTCATTAAAATCCCAATTATGCTACATGAATATATTTTTGTTTTAATCCCAGGTATGGGATAAGAAGCTGTTCCACAGCAGGTGATCATGATTTGCCCATGCATTAGCAGGGGCATGATCTTTGCTAGCTGCAGATAGTTTAATTCTGGGGACTCTGGAAATGATATAAATGGGAGAGACCATGGAGCATCTGCTGCTCCCCCTGTTGCCCATGCTGCTTATGATTAATCCTGCTGCTGTGTTTTGTATTGCTGAATTTCTCTTTTATTAGACTGCTCTGCTATGACTAACTCTATCTTGGAATTGTAAGCTCCTGTAATCTGCTTTTTCTTAAAAAATAACATTCATCACAAGTATATAAAATGTATTTGTTAGTAATAATAATAATAATAATAAACTAAGAAAATGGGAGAAAAGCACAGGTGGTTAGAAGCTGTAAGATATTCCTAAAAAACTTAAAGGAAACTGATATTTAGTGTTAGGTGAAATATTTAAAGGCTTATAAAGTAAATTGAAATGGGCTATATTAAACAAATAGCATAATTGACATGTTATTTTGAATAGAAACATTCTCAACATCCACTGTATGTGTGGGTCAGATGACTCAGTGGTCCTTGCCACCAGCCTGATGTCTTGAGTCCAGCTCCTGGTACTCTTCACACTTTCAACTCCCATGATATAAAACCAGTAATAAACAGAAGTTGCTGATAAGTTCTGATAACTGTTTGAGATGTAGTGTAGTAACCTTGGACACAGTTATAGTAGCCTCTGTGTCTTCCAATCCACCCTTACGGAAAGTGTGCTCTTTTCTAATTAAGGTACATCTTTACAAAAGGAAACCCTCCATTGGCAGGGTGCTGTTCTGGGGCACAGTATTTTTGGTCCGAGCACACACCAGGCATCTTCTACTTATCAACTCTAGTCTTGTTAATGAACTGAGCTGCTTTCTTAGCAGTGTCCTATCAAAACTACACGGACTCATACTCCTCTCCCTGCCAAACTTCAAATATTTTTCATATCTTTCTGATCTCTTGGTGTGCTTCTGCCCAGAAACAGTGAACAGAATTCATGCCACAGGCTGAATGTTGACCTATTTTGAAAATGGACTCCATAAAATAAATTAGCTCATTGCTTATGATATTAGTTTCATTAAAGTTTTCAAGTTTAGGAGGATGTAGCCAGATTCCTTTGCAGAATGCAGATTGAATATCATGTTTCTTGATGTAGTGCTCATTACCCTCTGAATCCTCATGGGCTAGACCTCCACTGACCATGTTTCTTACTGCATTCTCTTCTTGAAGACTGCTGCCAGAATGGCCCCATTAGCTCTGATTACAGTATTATAGAAACTTTTTATCCCCCAATCCCAAATGTTTCTATATTCCTCCTACAAACTAATTCCAAAATCACATGTGCAAGATAATCACAGCGACATCCTACTCCTTAGTACCAATCACAGCAATACCCCACTTCTTAATACCAATTACAGCAACACCCTACTTCTCAGTACCCGTCACAGCAATAACCCACTTCTCAGTACCAATCACAGCAACTCCCCAGTTCTCTTATATTTTTGGTTGTGAGCCTAGCCTTTAACGGCTGAGCCATCTCTCCAGCCCTGCACCCCAGTTCTCAGTAATAATCATAGGAACACCCCAGTTCTCAGTACCAATCACAGCAACACCCCAGTTCTGAATACCAATCACAACAACAACCTACTTCTCCCTACCAACCACTTCTTAGTGCCAATCTTCTGTAATCATTACTTTTCTCATTGCTGTGGAAAAGTACCTGACTTAAGGAAAGAGGATTTATTGTGGCTCACAGTTTGAGGATATGATCTATAACAGTGGAGACATCATGGCATTAGGGACAGGAGGCAGCTGGTTTGGTTGCATTATATCCATAGTGAAGAAGCATCGAGATGAGGGCTAGTGTTCAACTTGGTTTCTACTTTTATTAGGTCCAGGTCAGCAGTCAATTCGATGAAACTAGATGCATTCATTATGTTTTTTTCCATCTCAGTTTACCTAATCAAAAAGTCCATCAAAGACATGTCCAGATATTTGTTTATAAAGTGATTCTATAACCTGTCAATGTTACAATATTATACAACACACCAAGGATCTGGCTTTATGTTAGTGGATGTCTCTGAAAATATCTCATTTTATTAGGTTCAGTTTTGTGAAAACTATAATTATGTAGGAAATATATCGATATTGAGACAGAAGATCACTAATTGAATGCATTGCGACAATTTAGATTATAGCTTTTGCCAATTTGGGAGCAGGAAGGAAAGTCTAAGTGTATATATTATCATCTCTTCAGCCTTTAGATTTGGGGTCAGTTTGAGGTCCTCAGACCAGGAAATCTCCAATTTCTTCTTATCGTCTCTTTTACTCAAGACCACTTGAGAAACCACCACCACCAGCAGCAGCAGCAGCAGTAGCAGCAGCAGCAGCACATCTTTTGAGGTTCTGGTCTTTTTATACCCTCTCTAGAGTTCTCAGAATTGAACTATCTTCAGCAGACCAAATCAAGTCCCTGCCAGAGCACACATGAGGCAAATATTCTGCTGCTGTGGACAATCTGAAGCAGGCCCATTTCCCACATATGGGATTAAAAAACATTTTTACATGGCATAACTGGGTATTACAATATACCCAAATTCTCAACACAAAGTTGACATAAGCAGGAGTCATTTTATAAGAAGAAACCTCAATTGAATGAATGCCTCCACCAGCCTAGCCAGTGGGCAAGCCTATGGTATATTTTTTTTTAAATTGATGATTGATGTGGGAGGGCCCAGCTCCCCTTAGCCAGTGCCTCATTTGGGCTGGTGGTTTGGGGTGCTATACGAAAGCAGGCTGAATAATACAAGAAGAACAAGTCAGTAAGCAACATTCCTCTGTGAACTCTGCATTACCTCCTGCCTCTCGGTTCCTGCCATGAGGTTACTGCCCTGACTTCTCTTGATGATGTACTGCAATGTGGAGGTACAAGGGAAATAAACTATTTCCTCCAAAAGTTACTTTTGGACATGTTGTTTCTCCACAAATATAGAAAACCTAAGATACTTTGTTAAAGGTGGGTGATTCCCCAATACATTTCTTATCTCAGTTCTTACTGATTGGAGGATGTCAAGGTACAGCTCCAGTTTCATTGGACCCAAGAGAAAAGTTCATCTCTGGCAGCTTTATTCCATGCTGTTGAGTTTCCAGGCCTCCTAGTGACCTATGTTCCTCATTGTTCTGGACCACAGCACCAGTCCTTGCCTATATTCTCACCTCATGATGGTCTTCTCACTTCTCTTCTTTTAGTTCAATAATGCTGCTATAAAACCTCTCTCTTTCTCTTTCTTTCTCTCTCACACACACACACACACACACACACACACACACACATCCTACTCCTCTGGTGTGGGGTGCCCCCACATATCAGTCCCTCTCAGTTCATCAGTTACATGAGGACTAAGAGCTTTCTCTTGCTCTAGGGTCCTACATGGCAGTTCCACCAGGATGAAGTGTCCCACTAACAGGTAACAAAGTATATGTTCCTGTTCCTTTGGGTCTGTTGATTGTAGCATAGTTATCATTTGCTATATGACTAAAATCCAGATATTTGTGAATACATGCCATGTGCATCTTTCTGAGTCTGAGCTAACTCACTCAGTTTGAGCTTTTCTAGTTCCATCCATTTGGTTGCAGATTGCATGATTTCCTTGTTCCTGATAGCTGAGTAGTATTCCATTGTTCCAGTTTTTTTTTTTTTTTAAATCCATTCTTTGGTTCAAGGACATCTGGGTTGTTTACAGTTTCTAGCTATTTGAAATAAAGGTGCTATGAACATAGTTGAGGAGATGTCCTACTAAGAACTTTCTGAGTTAAGAATGCATCCAATGATGATAAACAAATGTCATGACTCTGCAAGAAGAGTTTCTGGAAATCTACACAGGAGAAGAGCTATTCATCATCTGTCTTTGATGATGAAGAGGACTGTGTTTTGACAACTATTCAGACAGAGGAAATAACATAAGAAAATTCACAGATGTGGTGTGAGGTACATGCAAGAAAACAAGAAGGGTCACAGGAGATAGGGAGGCAGAGGAGAAACTGAGAAGTTACAGAGTAATTAGGTATATTTTATTCATTCCAGAAAAAGGTTGTTAGGTAGCCTGCCACCAGTGCACAGGAACAAGTGATACATATGGGCCACACAGAGGCAAATGGAGGTAATCACCCAGGTTTACAGACAAATGCGCACAAGCATGCTGGTGAAAGCAAAGATTCAGACCATTGATTTCCATATCACATTTACACAGTATCATTAATCTAACAGTGTCTATTACTGTTTACTTTCTGGTTCCTGGATATTCACTGCCAGTCCTTTTCTGCTGACTCATACCCAATATCCACATCAATGCCATGTTGCCTAAACAAAAATTGACCCTTTTGGCTTTCAGGTTCCTAGAGGTGGGTTGCAGAAAGACATCAAATCAATGATTCTATAGGTAAAGTAACACAAATGCAGGAGTCTCCTTGCTTTAAAATCTGTTTTCAAGAGTTCACTGACCCTTTCTATGATGTTATGGCACAGTATCTCTTCAGGCATAGTTCCATGACCAAACTTTAGTCAGGCTTCAGAAGCCTCGGAATTTGAGTAGGCCCTAAACTCCAGGTCAGCTTGCCACAGAAACTATCATGTACTACCCCCCTGGATTTGGAAGTTCCCTAACTGTTATTAGGAGACTGTCACTAGGAGACCAAGTTCATTGTCTGGGTATCAAATTCCTCAACTTTTGGGCAGCACCAATCATTGTAGAGATAGTATTGTTAACCAATGACAGCACTGTTGCTTAATGATGCCTGATTCTGCCTTGCTGAAATGTATTTAGTCTGAACTGAGATTTTGCTTGGGGTCTCCTTCTTCTCCCAGAGTGAAGAAGCTTTGAGGGTTACTACAGCATGCTGGCTAAATAAAACCTTTTTCTTTTACATCATTCTCGAGTGTCCTGGTGGTTCCTCAGTTGCCCCAATTCAAGGGTCCATTTCTTGCACCTAACAAAAGTAGTTGTATGTGCTGGCAAGTTTAATAATTTGTTAAATAAACTTATCAGTGTTTAATTCTATTTATAAACACACAACTGGGAAAACAACATATGCAAATAAAATAACTAGACAATAACATATTTTGGGAGGGGGGAGAGGAAACTTGTCTCCTGTATCTCAGGATGAATTCAAATATAACATACATCCAAAGATGACCTTGAACTTTTGAACTCCATCCTTGCACAGCTGACGTGCTGTGAAAGTGTGAGCATACAATACTACCCATGGTTTATGTGCTGCTTGGCTTCATTCATCCAATAAAGCACTTTACTACCCGAACTACATCTCTATCTTCAGACAAGAATGTTTATGTCTACATTTGCTCTCCCATTTAAAGGAAATAGACAAGTGTATACAAAACTGATCACATAATAATTCTCACTACCAGGAAGTGAAGATGGAAATGATGATTGGTCTAATAACAAAATAGGCATGTTTTAAAGAAAAGGGTGTCTGAAAAATAATAACTCAAAAATGATAAGTGATTTGGAATACATAATACAACTTAAAGCATTATTGATTTAGAATAATAAAACATTTACCTCATTTCCAATGATAAAGAGCTATTGACTTGAAAGAAATAAATATATTTTGTCCTTGCTCATGTACTGCTGTTATAAAGAACCAATTTATAAACTGTTCAAGAAAGCCAATTTATTGTGCCACTGATAGGACTCAGCAAGGAAAAAGGCACCAGGTACCAAGGCTGACCACCTGAGCTGGATTCCTCAGATCTACATGGTAGAAGCAGAAATCTCATTCTAAACAGTTGTTCTCTGGCTATGATACATGGCATGTACATGCACACACACACACACACACACACACACACACACACACACTCACACACACACAAATAAATACACACAAATACTATTTTTAAATAACAGAAAATGAAGAAAGCAGAGTTTATATCTTTAAATTAAGATCAGTTAATTAGATAATACTACCTCTATATTCTAACCTCAGGTAAGTTATCAAAAAGAAATAAAAACATATAAGTCAAGTAAAAGTTAATATCTACATTTTCAAAGATGAGATAGTTTAACTCTCTAGTGATAGCATTTTCCTTAAATATATTCCAATATAATATAGAATAAATGAAAAAAGAAGTATCAAGTCATGATTTTCATATTTTCTATGTGCTGGAGATTATGATAAACATTGTATATTTTTTTCTTTTGATTGTTTCACTAATTATGTTAAAAGTTTTATTCAGGCTACTGTTGTCAAAGAGGAAATCTGAAATTTTAAGTGATTCAAGTCTGGCAGGGGCCAAGGCCAGGTCCACAGCAGTGTATGTAAAAGATTGAGACTCCACTGGCTGTCCCAAGGATATCTGCTGTAAAGGTCCCTGACAGCATACAAAAAGTGCTTTATTTTATAAAACTTGTTTATGAACTCAGGTATGCAGGATAATGGAAAATCTGCCTGAAATCCACAGAGACATTGAATGGGAAGCATATTAAATATTCCTACATATTGGCTTGGGATGGCAATTATTGATAACTCCCCTCACTTTCTAGGTTTTACTTTTTTTTTTTTTAAGAATAAGGTCTTTTTTTTTTTTTTCTTTTTTGGTTTTTCAAGACAGAGTTTCTCTGTTTAACAGCTCTGGCTGTCCTGGACTGGCTTTGTAGACCAGGCTGGCCTTGAACTCACAAAGATCCGCCTGCCTCTGCCTCCCAAGTCCTGGGAATAAAGGTGTGCGCCACGGCAAGAATAAGGTCTATTTTTAAGGGAAGCAGTCTGAATGTGTTTCTGTTAAACTTGAAATTTTGTAATCTAGTTTCTCTTTCCAAGCAAATACTATGCTTCATGCTAAGCCATCAGAACCAAGGACACACTTTCCATTCTGTCTTTCTGATATTTTGAGTGACACTCGATGCAGTTAATACACACGTTCTTTTTTTTCTTATTGCCCATTTCCACTGTAAAGGCCTATGCCCCTGTCCCCCCACCCCCCAATTAAACAAACAAACTCATTTTTAAGCACCTTCAACTGCCAAGGGTTCTTTGCCTCTTTCAAGAATGAAAAGATTAATTCATTTTCAGAATGAATTAATTCTCTTATCCTTTTGGCTCAGGATAAGAGAAGCTTTCGGCTCCCAAGATCCCTGGCATTGAATTCTTCCTCTTTTGCTATTATGGATGAAGCTGCTCAAGGTCATGTGATTAAATACAACTGGATAAAAACTATTGGTGCCAGAGGATGGGAAATGTATTATGTTTTTAATTATGTGTGGAACAGGAAGGGAATGCCCTTTACTGGCTCTGTGTATATTTGTTTGTGTCTTTTTCCCCCTTTGCAACAAGGTCATCTTTAGATCGTAATGAAAGTAGATGAAATGAATTTTCCTAGAGAAAAATGTAGTAGAAATAAACAAAAAAAAATTGGACTATGGAGAGGATCATTTGTGTTCAGAATCTGAAATGTTCAAATAAGATAAAAGAAGAAAATGTGTGTGTGTGTGTGTGTGTGTGTGTGTGTGTATTTATCTGGAGATTAGAAGAAAATGTGTAAAGATATATATTAGGGGAGTGCACACATAGACATAAACCCAAGGCTCTGCTTTAGTTACTTCTCTCATTGCAATGGTAGGAATCCCAGATAAAAGTAACTTGAGGAAGGAAGGGTTTGTTTTGTTTGATAATGGGGAACACATGATAATAGGAGCATGAGGAAGGTGGTCCCATGGTACCCACAGTCAGAATGCAGAGAGATGTGAATCCTAGTGTTCAGGCCTCTTTATCCTTGTTATTTAATCTAGAACCCCAGCTCATGAAAAAGTGTTGTCCACCTTTACAGTGGGTCTTTTCATCTCAATTAACCTAATCAAGAAACTACAATCAGAGAATGTCCAGACATTTTTCTCCAAGATGATCCTGGATTCCGTCCAGTTGATAATCAATGTAAGCCTCTACAGACTCTAAATACATAGGTATTTTTAAAATGAGCAGCAATTATGTACTTCTGCAAGTCTCTAAATTTTATAGAATTGAAGCAATGCTTTATATAGCAAGCTGATTAGAATTTGGAAGAAAATCATAAACTCAAAAGAGTTTATCTTGCTGCACCAGTAAGAGTATGGGTGCCATAGCTTTAGCAATGATGGCAGGGTTGGTGGCTACACACGATATTCTTAAGGAAAGCCTGGGGCATCTACTTTCATTACATCTAGTGACTATAGCGTTTGTAAACGTTAAGGGAACTAATATTGGACTGAGTAAAGTGAGTATGCTATAGATAAGTGCTTGAGTGGAAGCTACACCTAATTCTGTCTTCAGCAAAAGTCCATGTGGTCTGCCTGCATCTGGGATTCTCATCTGTACACAATAGGAGTGTTTCCCTTCACCATAAGCACAATGTCATTCAAACCACAAGTCCTAGAATGCTAGTGACTATCTAAACTAGAGCACAAGCTGAGTTAATTGTTCAGGAAGTTTAAGAGGAATGATAGATGGCCATCTTTTGTTTAATTCCCTTCTTCTATCTCTCATTTAGTTATAGAAAAGTAATCTAATTTTCATGTGGTTAGATGCTATCTAAATATCCATCCTAGCTATATTTGTGTATTTACATGCTTTCTAATTATGATTAGGTCTGATAATTCCATAATCTCTTTGGTATAATATAGATATGTAAGTTTCAAAACTAGATATATGAGCAATTCTGTTCCTGTACTATTCTTATTTATTTATTTTTCTCTGTGTGTGATGTGCATATTTATGAATTCATATTTTAATCTATGTAGGAGTGTGCATTTGTGAAAACACATATGCCTATGTGGAAGTTACAGATTGATGTCAGATTTGCTCAGTCAAATCCAAAGCATGCCAAGGTCTCAATCATCAACTTACTCTAAAGATCTTCCAATACTTGAAATACAGTTGAATTATCATGCTCACCAAAATGTATTTGCATAGGCTGCTGGGGATTTGAACTCCTATCCTCAAACTTGAATTCAAACACTTTGATTGCTATATGAAATTCCAAATCCCACTATACTTCCTGAAAGTTATTTTAATTTTTGTAACTCCTCTGCATTTGTATATAAAGTATCACATAATTTTGTCTATATCTTTGGAACTATTTCTGATATTTTATTTAGAATTGTGTTGATATTTTGATGAATAAAGAGAAAATTTCCATTTTTAATATGTTTAATTTTCAAAGCACAGTACCACATATGGTCCTATATAAATTTTTTCACTAATATTAGCTGTTTTCATTAGAAGAATCTTACACACACACACACGCACACACACACATGCACACACACACATTCACTGGTTATAATTGGTTATAATTATTATTGTTGTTTTGTTTTGTGTTTTGAGATGGTTTCATGTTGTCCTTGCTGTCCTTAAATACACTGTATAGCCAAGGATGATCTTGGACTCCTGATCCTCTTTCCTATACATCTCCATTACTGAGATTACAAGTGCACAATACAATGCTTGCTATGTAAATTGACTTTTAAAAATGAGTTTCTAAATTTAAGTTGAAAAATCATTCATTAATTTGTAAAGCATTCTGTTCCTGTCATTGGTCACCATGGCTTCTGATGCCCATCCTGCTGTCACATAGCCCAGTGTCATAAACTTATGTGACCAGGGATGGATAGGCAGGTACATGTGGACCCCAGAGGACATCCACAGGCATGGGTTCTCAGGTGTCTACTTCTATTTATGTGGACATGTGAATGACAGGAGATGTCACCAGACACAGGATTTTGGCTGTCTTCTTGTCTTTTAAGGTTAAAAAATATATTTCTGTGTGTATATATGTGTTTTTGTGCATGTGAGTGGCACATATATGAAGTGCCATTGGGGTTCAGAAGAAAGGTGTGGGATTCTCTGGAGCAACAGGTCCAGGCATTACCTGACATGGATACTGGGACACAATTTAAATTGGTGTCCTCTAAAGGACTGTCAAGTGCTCTTAATCACTGAGCACTGTTTAGTCTCCCAGAGTGCTTATTGAGACTGGTTGTGATAGTTTTAATTTTCAACTTGACCTAACTTAGAATCACCTTGGATAAGAGTATCATTGAGGGTGGAAATCTCTCTGGTTGATAGTCTTAGTTGTATTAATTGATGGACCAAGACCCAGTTCACCATGGACTGAACCATTTCCTGGACTGGGAGTTGTGGACTTAAACTGTATAGAGGAGATGGAACACAAAAAAGTATGCTGTGTTCATCATTTCTGCTCTTGACTGTGTATGTGCCTAGCTGCTTCAAGCTCCTGCCTTGATTTATCCACATGATGGGCTGTAATCTCAATTTACAAGTTGAGTAAATCCTTTATCTCTTAGAGTTGCTTTTGTCAGGGGTATTTTATCCCAACACCAGAAGTGAGAAAGGAATATAGCTTCTCAGTTTCACCAAGAAGGTTGGGCTGAATGACAGTGAGTCCTAGGGATCTACTTCTCTCTGCCTCCCTATCACTAAGATTAGAAGCTTAAACTACCATGTTTGGGTTTCTTTCAATTTAAAGCAATAAATAGGTGTTGAGTTCCTAAGCTTGAACATAACATACTTTTTTGTGTGTTTTATGCAGTATTTTATTATGCTTATTTACTACTTCAAATTACATCTCCATTACAGTCCCCTCCCTCCACCCTCCCTGGTTCCAACCTCCTACCCACTACCCCATCTCCCACCTATCCTACTCCTCCATTGTGGGGTTTCCCCACATCTCAGCCCCCCTCATTTCATCAGTCATATGAGGGCTAAGAGCTTTCTCTTGCACTGGGGGCCTCCATGGTAGCTCCACTAGGGCAAAGTGTCCCACTAAGAGGAAACAAATCCATCTTCTTGTCCCTTTCAGTTGGTAGGTTGTAGGATAGTTATTCTGTACTACATGATTAAAATCCAGTTATATGTGAATACATGCCATGTATATCCTTCTGGGTCTGGGTTAGCTTATAGAGATATTAGAAAACTTGGAAGAACTGTACCCCAAGATCTAACCATACCACTGCTGGGAATACACTCAAAAAATTCCTTACCAAACTACAAGGAAATCTCCTCAACTATGTTCATAGCAGCTTCATTTGTAATAGCTAGAAACTGGAAACAACCCAGATGTCCCTTAACCAATGAATGGATTAAAAAAAAAAAACTGTGGTACATTTACACAATGGAATACTACTCAGCCATCAGAAACAAGGCAATTATGCAATTTTCTGCCAAATGGACAGAACTAGAAAAGTTTGTCCTGAGTTAGTTTTATGAAGTTTTGACCCATATGGATTTAAAATTCGCTTAGTTTCTAGAATTGTTTTGCAAAAATTAATCTTCACCCATTTTTCATTGAATATGTTTTTATGATATCCTGTTCACCTTCCTCCATCATTTCAATAATACGCTTATTGACCTGTGATAGTCCGTTATAGCTCAGTCTGTTTATTTTCACTCAGCCTATATTCTTCTCTTATCCCTGCTTCACCCTCCATAATCCTAGAATTTCAGGCATCTCCTGACACCCATTTTAACTTAGCCTATGTTTTTCCCTTTCCTCATTTGTTCTTCTTATTTTTCAGACTTTGAAACCTTTATTCAGAGCTAGAGTTTTAAATTTCTATTTAATGTTTATATATTTTATTTTTTGTGATACTGTTACTATTTTCTTTTATGACACTATTATTTTTGTTTAAGAGGTGAATTATATATATATAGTCTTCTTCTACTTATGTGAAAGAAACTGTTCTACTTTTATTTTACTTTTATAACTGACCTGATTCTTCTCAGTTTTAGGTAGAGAAGATATTTTCACAGGCCTTATGATGCCTTCACATGCAAATCTGTATTTCTGGCTCCAAAGTAACCTCCATATGCAGATGTGGAGTCTTAGGCACCATGACGGCCTCCATGTGCATAAGTGAGTCTTATTTCCACAGTGGTCTCCTTGGGCAGCAAAATATTCCTGGGTCTATCATGAGCTTCATGAACAGGGGTAGAATATTAGCTCTCTGATGACTTGAATGAGCAGAGGTAGAATGCTGGCTTGGTGGTATAACAGGGAATTGTTGGTCTTGTACTGGTTGTCTTTTGCATCTTGAAACTTTAGGAAAGACCTCACTGTAGATGTGGAAATCTGTTCAGGCCTTCTAGTAGATCTGCACTGACCCAGGGGGAAAGAGCTCTTGTTACATCTTGATAAGTACTGACCAATCAGCCTTTTAGGAAATGGGACTGAGGTGAGAGAAAGCAGTTCTGTGGATTTTGTGTGGACGCTTTCAAAACATTTCTGTCATACAGTCTTCCATTTTCTAGTTTTTCAGGGCTAAATAATAAGACTTTGGAGTGAATGTCCTCTCACTGGTGGCCAAGACGCCATTTCCTGAAACAATATCTTAATCAGCTTTGCACTGAATCATTCTTTGGGTTCTAATTCTCTGGCCAATTTGAAGTCCCTTTCCTTCTATATCTATGTTCTGAGTGCATGCACCACCATATCTTTGCGAACTGCTGAGAATGGAACCCAGGGTTTTCTGCTTGCTAGGCAAGCCCTTTGCCAATTGAGGTATATCTTCTTCAGCAATTTTTCTTTTCCTGAAATAAATTCTTGAAATACTAGTATACAATTAGTTTCTCCTTTTTCTTACAGGAAAAGATGAAATGCTTAGCATGGTGGCAAAACTCTCAGGAAAAGAATTTGGAATAGCTCTACCTCAAGACGCAGCCATAGCACTTCTGGGTACACATCCAAATGATTTCTCACCAAACCACAAGGATTTTTCCTCATTTATGTTCTTAGCAGCCTTATTTGCAATAGCTACAAATTAGAAACAATGCAGATGCCCTTCAACGGAGGAATGGATTAAAAAAAAAAAACTGTGGTACATTTACACGATGGAATACTGCTCAGCCATCAGAAACAATGAAATCATGTTATTTGTAGCCAAATGGATGGAACTAGAAAAGCTCATCCTGAGTGAGCTAACCCAGACTCAGAAGGATGCACATGGCATCTATTTACTTAGAATCAGATTTAGCCATATAGTACAGGATAACTATACTACATCCAATGAACCAAAAGGAATAGGATCATAGACTTTGTTTGCTGTTAATGAGACACTTTGCCCTAGTGGTGCTGCCTTGTAGACCCCCAGTAAATGAGGAAGCTCTTAGCCCTCACATGACTGCTAAATTGGCGTGGGAGACTGTTATATAGGGACACTCCACTCTGGAGAAGTAGAATAGAAGGGAGAGGGGGTAGAGGGTGAGAACTTGGAGGAGTGGAAAGAGGGTACTGTAATGGAGATGTAACTTGAAGTAATAAATAAACATTTAAAAAAAGAAAGAAAAATGAAAAAAAAGAGGTCTCACTGTTCCCTTTCAGAACCTCAGTTCTTCTTTTTTTTGCATCTACTCTGCTCTCAAATATTTGTAATCCTGTCCTCTTGCTCCTCTTCACACACAATTATATCACCTCCACCGCATCTCTAACCCACACAACTCCACACCATCTTTCCCCACAATAGGATCTAGTGAGCCCACTCACTTATGAGATCTCATCTACCTGCTTTCTTGGAATCGCCTTTCTTCCTGCAAGCCTTTGCTTTTAGTTGTCATCTTACATTTAGGAGGTAATAACTGAAGCTTATCTCCTCCAGTTCTGAAAAGAACGTTTTGCTTGCTATTTACTCTCTATCAAAGACAGGACCAATAAATAATATCTCTTCAACGGCTGTTAACTATGTCAACACATGGATGGTGGGAAAGGAAGGGTGGACAAGAACTGACTGAGACAATGGTCTAGTTGCTAAAGGGCTTGCTTTACAAACATGAGGGTCTGAGTGTGATCATCAGAAATGACATAAAAAATCCCCACACAGGGGAGGCATTTAGATCTTTAGTTTGAGGGCAGCCTAGTATACTTCAAGTTTTAGACTAGCCAGGGTTACAAAAAATGATTAAAATTATAAAGTCCCAACAAAAATATTAAAGGATCATCCTCTGTTCTCTGAATGGTAAAATTAAATTATATATAATAAGATGGTTGAAAGTGTTATTTAAAGCAAATGTGTCTTGCCATTTTCAGAGCCTGGAGTGTGGAGTTTGTGTTAATGACATAGGTAACTGCCCTATCACCTTTCACCAGGCATGAACAGGAACACTTTCTCTTCCTTGGTTTTGAGTTCTGTGTGAGTCAAGATTCAATTTGGGAGCATCATTCATCAAACAGTTACTTAATTTTTGTTGCTTGTTGATTTAGTACTACTTAAAGCCATTTCTTTTTCTTGCACATCAGACAATACATTAGCATAGCTCAAGAACAGGAATGAAGGTCTTCAGAGCCCCTCAAAACCTTTAGTTATAAAATGCTGTTCAATTTTCAGCTCACTTGGAAAAGTTGAGAAAACATCCCCCCATTTGTATGCACTAAACTAAATCTCATGAAATATTTTATTGATTTTATAATTCTTGCCCTTAGATTTAAGTGTTATATGATTCCATTCCTTAATAGTTAGAAAACTTGTTAGGGCTTTATTTTTGTGGTTTTCCTCTATTCTGGCATTTATTGTCTCTTGAGCACTGCTGATTTTGGAGCATGTATTTCTTGAATAAATATTTTCTCTTTCGAATGGGTGCCTATGCATGTGTGTGCAGAGACTAGGGTTTTAACAAGCATACACATCCAGGTGTGTCATCGTTTCACTGGACCTAGATACTCCTGTTTGCTTCTTACTGAAAGTGTAATTCCTCCAGCCACTTTTTATTTCTTCCACCAAAATTTCCCCTGCCCTGATGGATTTTAGCCACTTCAACTGTACCTCAGTGGAGTTTCTTCTGTGATGAAACACCATGACAAAAAGCAACTTGAGGAGGAAAATATATAATTTTCTGATATTTCCATACCTTCCACAGTACGTCAGAAACATAGTCAGAGCAGGAACTCAAGCACAACAAGAACCTGACAGCAGGAACTGATGCAGAAAACAAAGAGGGGTGCTTCTTACTAGCTTAGTCTTCATGACTTGCTCAACCTGCTTTCTTGTAGCACCCAGGACCACATTCCCAGGGATGACACCACCCACAATAGGCTAAGCTGTCCCCATCAATCAGTCATTAAGAAAACGCCCTACAGCTGGATATTGTGGAGGCATTTTCTCAATTGAGGTTCCTTCGTGCCAGATGACTCTATGTTGTGTCAAGTTGACATTATACTAGCAGACAAAAACTGTGATTCAGAATAACACCTTTCTGCCTTATGTTACTTTTTGTCATAGCAAGGAGAATAGTAACCAATAACACATGTGCACAATTTATAATGCATTATATCCATATACACACACATTATGTTTTAACCTTGTTAACTTACAGAGAACTTGAAGTTTCTTTCTCCTTTCTTTCTATTGTGTGCCTGGAGGTGGGCTGTAGGGAGTTAGATTAATAATATAAATTAGATTTAGTAAATATCTAGGTTTCTGATACAGTCTCTTAATCCAGGGCATGAAGATCAACTTGGCTGTGGACAATTAGCTTATCATCTTAAGGACTAAAAACAAGGATGAAATCATGTGAAACTAGGGGAGTATATGGATTAAAAACAAGGTTGAAGCCAGATGAAACAAGGAAAGACTTTATGACCTGGCATTGTTTTCATCTGCTAAGTGGGCAGAGTCCAAATTAAGCTGAAGCAGTTGGAACAAGGAGAGATCCTATTTAAGGACAAGTGGATGGAGCCAAGGGGGCCCCATGCTAGAGAGCTCTGATACTAGTGAGCTTCAATGCTAGTGAGTCTGCATGCTAGAAAGGACAACGAGCAGTTTGTATCTTCTGATGGAGAAAGTGCTGGTGGACTGCTGGCCAGATCTCCCAGAGGCAGAAAGAAGCTGGTGAGAAGCAAAAACCTCAGCAAGACAGCAAAAGGCCAAGGACTAAACACTGTGGCTCAGCTTTTGCCTAGAGGGGTTTGACCTGTCCAAACAGTGGCCTGAATGAAACTGTGGCCAATGTTAAAGACTGAGGCAGAGCAGCAGAGTTGCTGATATAAAGGAAGTAAGTTGGCCTACAGACTGCAGAGGTCTCCCAGAGAGAGGAAAGCCTCAAGCCTTATTTAAGGTGAAACCGCCATAGCCAATTTACCCTGATGAATCTACATCTTAGATATTCCAGAAAAAAAGACTGCTAAGTGCATTAAAGGGTCTACCACAGAGACTGTGGTCCTGATGACTGAGGACCTGCCCCAGAGATTGTATCCTTCTAAAAGGTTATGAAGATAGTTGTATTAGTTATCAATTGGTTTAGTGGTTAGGTCATAGGGGTTGTAGGCATTTGTAGGATTAGTAGTCAAGTAAGTGTTTATATTTGTTATAATAGTTAATAAATTTTAAAAAGTTTGGTTTCAATATGCTCAGTAGAAATTCTACTCTTTGAATACAGCTTTGTGGGGCTTGCAAGCCTGCAATACCTCACAGAGCAAGTATAATCTTGAGAAGTGCCCAAGGACACACAATTCAAACACTACCATTCAGGATTTGAACTCAGGAAGGACCTGCAGAGCCTGCTGTGTTAGAGATGGTGCCTCAGCATATTACTGATCTCTTAGGTCCATGCATGCACCAATCTGTTGCAGAATCTCACAGTTCCATTCTCAGTGTCAGCTGACATGGTCAGCTGGACTCCTATGTGACAAGGGTTTGGTAACACAGCACAGCTCCTGGATCAGTAACAAACAGTTCTCAGAGACATGCTCTTGGTTTCTGACTGTAATGCTTGAGAGAGCTGTAGAAACATGTGTACATGCTTCATTAATATGCCTTCTATAGGAATAAAGTCATTCAAAACTTAGGAAATCATCACCAAATCCTATGTGGCCATACAGACAGTGACTGGTACTTCCTTCAATGCTCAGATGAACCACCTATACCTTGAAAACTCCATACCAGGACATGGATGATGGCTTCATCAGTAAAGCTATTGTCCTACAAGAACATGAATTCTATACATAGAACAGGCCATAGCAGTGAGTTCTTATAACCTCAGAAGTGGGGAAGAAGAGAAATTTAGGTCCCTGGGGTATTCTGGGAAACCTGTAGATCCAAGTAGCAAGATCTAGGTTAATGAAAGATGCTGTATCAAAAATCAAACAAGCAAAAAACCAATATAAATAGCAATTGAGATTATTCTCTGACCCTGCATGTATGTAAATGCACATATATTTACATGTATATATACATACTCATACTATATTGCATACTATAACATGTTCTAGAATATAAAAATGATTTAATTCACAATTCACCATCAAAACCTCCTTTTTAGGCAGGCATTATAAGACCAATATATACCTGAAAACACTAGTCTATGGGTTGTAAAATTTGATTGTGGTATTACAGTAAGTAATGAGAAAACCTAGATTTGATTTGAAATCAGAATGTTTCTTGTTCTAAGTGGAAATGCTTTGACTTTATGCATTCACATCTACTTATGCTGTTTGGTGTATGAGTTCAGAGAAAAACAGCAGATTTACAGAAATATGATTTTGATAGCAAAGAGATCTGTGATTGAATACAGAACTATTATACCAAATTATGTTTGCCCAAATTTCTCAGGACCATCCAACCTTTAGTTTATAATGGGGAAGGTGTGAAAACACATACAGAAACCATGGAACTTCTGCAAAGGTCTATAGCTGGTGGCTTGAGTTTTTAATTTGAGGATATATTGCTCTAAGCTATGCACACTGTGGAACTCGAAGCTGGAACCTTAGAATCAGTGTCTAAATGGACAAAGAGGACTGGCAGCAGGCAAATGGTGTACATAAGGAAAGAAATGAGTTTTCTGCTACAGAAACCCAGGGGAAAATATAAGGGAGACATGAGAGGGAATACATAGTATTACAATAATTAGATTCACCCACATGTTACAAAATGGAAAGGAAAGCCTAAATCCTGCCTTGGGGACCCATGCTACATAATGAAGATGCTCAATGAACCACAAGGATTTTAAGTACCAGGGCTGCAATGATAAGTTGTGCCCATCCATTTGCAAATGGGTAATGATAGGAGAGGCATATGTGGTTAGTCATGGAAAGCCTGGTGGAAACTATACATGCTTGCATGCTTGCTGTATTAGTCATACTTCTCTAGAAGAATAGAACTGATAGAATGAATAGGTATGTTTGTTTGAATGTATATATGTATGTATATCGAGCCCTATCTAACTTGAAATATATAACATAACCCATTACAGTGATTTAAAGTTTGTGGTCTGACTGGCTCAATACTAGCTATCTTCTATGGAAAATTCAAGAAGAGAAATTACTCAGTCCATGACCATGGAGGTAAATATCTCAGCTGGTCTTCAATTTCTGTAGAAATTCTGAAGAAGCAGGTTTTAATGCCAGAAAAGGAATGGCTCAGCTAGAAAAAGAGAGGGTAAACAGGCAGAAAGAAAAAGCTTAGAAGCTTTCTTGTATGCCCTTTTATATGGGCTGCCATTAAGTTGTGCAGCCCAGATTTAAGGTGAGTCTTCCTACTTTAAATTATCCAATCAAGAAAGTTCAACATACATGTGCCCAGATGCTTGGGTTTTAGCAAATTCCAGATATACTCAAGTTGACAAACAAGATTAACCATCACAAATCAACTCCTGTCAACTTGACATATGATTACATCTCCTATGTAAATCTTAGTTTCTGAAATGAAAGGGATAACACTGTCATAGCTTTGCCTTATGTGATATAACTGTTCCACATACAAACACAAATATATTATATAATTTGAAGAAGTTGTCCCTTGAGGAACACTTAGTCTTTTAATGTCTCATAATTTAAATATGTTAAACATTTATATTATCTCAATTGGTGTTATATTACATGATAAAGAGATAAAGAACCACAAAATTACTTAATATATGTGTATAGATGCACAACCACATAGGAGAGAAATGCTCATATCAACCACAATCCTCATTTCTGCAACTGGTCACATACTTTGACTTGTATTTATAACTACCTTCCCCTACTATCCATTCTGTATTTCTCACAATCCAGCAAGTACCTCAGTAGGTTTTTTTTCTCTTCCTGGAAAGTAAAGCATACCTTTGTTACTGATTGGTCTGGGCCCTTTGTTATCCTGCTTTGATTAGGTGTGTTGGGATCTACCACTGATTTCTGCACACCAGGCATAATCTTTCTTTTCTCCATTGAGAAGAAGTGATTCAGTTTCCCTTGGCAGTGAGAATTCATCACCCCTTCTAACAATTTTATTCCTTTTTTAGCCTATTGGTTTGAGGGAATCAAAAGTCCAAAGTAGCCAAGAGGAAATCTGAGCTTCCATTTACATTTAATATGTGTTGTGTCTTCAGTTATGTGTGCTTCCTGTCTTGAACCAAAACTTCTTGAATTAGCAGACCTCAAAATATTGGGGAAAAGAAACAAAATTTTCCCTATTGAGTCACTAGGGTTGATAGTGAGTAAAACAATTTCCTTTCTTACCATTGATTCTTGGACCAAAAATCCTGGTTATGGGACTGTGTCATATATCACATCAAGCACTTACTCAAGTATATAGTGCCCTTGGAGAACAAGGCCCCAGGTCCCAATGCTATTGCCACATAATTGGCTCTATAACCATGTTTTAAATAGGCCATTCAATACTTCATTAAGGCCAACTACTTCATGATAATGGAGACAAGATAAGAAAAGTTAGTGGACTCCATGGGCATGGGCCCATTATCTCACTTCACTGTCTGTGATATTAGTTCTTTGATCAGAATCAGTACTGTGTAGAATATCATAGTAGATAAAGACAGTCTGTAATTCCATAGGTAGTAGTTTTACACCAGAAGAAGCAAATGTGTAACCAGAAAAGTATTTACTGCAGTAAGAACAAAGTATTGTCTTTTCCATGAAGGAAATGGTCCAATGTAATCAAACTGCCATGAAGTAACTAGCTGATAACCCTAGGGAATAGTATAATATTGGGACTCAGTGTTGTTTTCCTCTGTTGACAAATCTGGCACTTATCAGCAGCTGTAGTCAGATCAGCCTTGGTGAATGGAAGCCCATGTTGCAGAGACCACATATTATCCTTATATCAGCCACCATGGCCACTTTATTCATGGACCCATTGCATAATGACAGAAATGGCTAGGGAAAGAGACTGACTCTCCACAAAAATAGGTCATCCTATTGATATGATTATTGAACTCCTCCTTAACTGAAGTCATCGTTTGATGAGCATTTACATGGGACACAGGTACCTTCATGTCCTTTACCCATTTAGAGAGATATATCTGCATTCTTATTTCCCTGATGTTTTTCTCATCAATTTTCCAATTATGCTTTTTCCAAGACCCTAACCACCCAGTCAGTTCATGAATTATAAATCAGTGAACAATCAGACTTCTGGGCATTTCTCTTTCCAAGCAAAATATATGACCATGTGAACTACCCAAAGTTTAACCCAGAAAGTGGTTATAGTTCTGAAGTTGTCTACTGCTGTCCACTGTGTAGCATGCTGTGTAGCATGAAGAACCATCAGTAAACAGACCCTAGTCTTCTCCTCTATGGTCAACTTATCATAGGGAACACATAATGAGGCTATTGATGCATGCTTGGTAACAGATAAAATAATAGTGGGAATAGAAACCAGAGGCATTTGGGCAATTTCTGCATGCAGCTTGCTTATGGACTCAGGACCTTCTCAGGATTAGAAATGTATAAACCACTTCCATTTGATAATGGGTTACAGCTGTCCATGTCCTACTTTTTGGCTAGATGTGTCGGTTAATACGCCGCTCCCATTAGGCAGGTCAGGAAACATGGTATATCTTAATGGTCCATTTTTAGCACTCAGTTTTGATTAAGGCCCAATTAAGAGCTGTGTCTTAAAGGGAGAATGGTTGTCTACAGATGCTAGTAGAACCTTTCTCCAAAATCCCAACGATCTCTTCTGTGATTTACATGTAGGTACCTACCAAATGTTTCAAACAGCATTAATGTCTGCCACTGATACCTCATGTACCATCTGATTTACTGGACATTATGGACCATGTGGTAGATTAGCCTGCACATCAGCATAGACCTTGTTGAAGAGCCTTCTTTGTCTCCAGGCTCCACACAAAGTTAGTTAGCTAGTTACATTCTGAATGAATTGGTATATGGACTGGACTAACACACCCAAGTAATAAATGTGCAATCTCTAGAACTCAAATAGACAAATAGACCCATTAAATGTTTTGTCTATTTATTGGTGTGTGTGTGTGTGTGTGTGTGTGTGTGTGGGTGTGTGTGTGTGTGTGAGGTGTAATAACTGATCCTAAACCTGAGAAAGAAGGAGTACCTCTGCATGCCCCTCACCAATAGACTTGTAGAAATTACAAGATGAGTGCCCCTTTTTTATACCTATGGACAAGTTCCTAGAAAAAGGCAATAACTGTATTCAATGTACCAAGAGATGTATTAGTTTTCTCGAGTAAGAATACCACATCTGGTAGAGCACCTATAATCAGAGACACTATTTGGTTAAGATTCCAATTGCCAACTGCTTTTTTCCATAATCCATCTGTCTTATGCAATGGCCAGAGAGGAGGATTAGAGAGAGAGAGAGAGAGAGAGAGAGAGAGATAGAGATGGTTAAACCACTGTTCTTAAATTTTCCAAGTCTGAATTGTGTCATTAATTTCTGCAATTACCCCTGGGATATGATATGGTTTTCTATTCACTATTTTCCCTTGTAGAGGCAACTCCAAAGGCTTCCACTTTGCCTTTCCAACCATATTAGCTCTCACTCTGTAGGTCATGGAAATGAGGTGCTGATTCTTCTAATTACTATGTCTATCCCAATTATACATTCCAGAAATGTGGAAATAACAGTGAGTGTTCTAGGACCCATTCGTCCTTACTGACAGACTTCTGCCACAACTCCCATTATTCATCTCACCCCCATGAGCTCCTGTTTTAACTGGAGGAACTCAGTGCTTCTTGGGGTCTCCTGGAATCAGTGTCAGTTAAGAACCAGTATCTAATAGACCTTGGAGAGTCTGATTGCTTCCTTTCTACCAGTGTACAGTTACTCTTTAAAAGGTCATGGGTCCTTTTAGGTGAGGGTAGAAGAAAGGTTAACAGTAAAACTCTTAGTTATTTTGGCACAGTCCTTTCTTAGGAAAAATTGCCTGCCTTTGTGGTAGAAGTTAAGGCTCTTCAGTGAAATTAGTAAACAGTTCAGATTACCATCTGGCACCACATAAACAGGAGCTTTATGTCCCTTTACTTGCTGATATGGACAAAGCCAGTTGTGGTCAGACAATATGCCCTGTTGAATGGGCATGGCTAAGAAACCGAGCAAGCTGTGCAGATGATGTCAGGTTTTTTTTGTTGTTTTGTTTTGTTTTGTTTTATTTTGGACGCAATGGAACTCCTGGACATCTTGAGAAATCTTGTGGACTCATGAGACTGCCAAGCATTGCAAGATAAGAGAACTCCATGTGGTTTCTCTCTTCCTCCTACCCTCACCAACTGAGAAGTCACACTGAAGAAGCACACAGCAATGTCTATGATTAACAGAATTTAGACTGCTATATCCTAAGGCAAAGGCATGGCGTAAAACCTGCTGAGAAAGAGTTCTTTGAAGGCAGCTGTCTTGTGGCCCCAGAGCACCAAAAAAGTGAATGAGGCAAGCAATGTTTGGAAGCCCCATGGAGAGACTTGCCCTGGCCAAAGAGACCATGGAGGTGAGTCTTAGGTAATGGGAAAAGCCACCCTAAGTTTGGCAGTTGTAACAGACTGACTTTATAATCCAGCCACAATTTGGTGTATGACAGGAATTGGCCTTGTGCACTACCAAAGTTAAGGTGAAACAAACACTAAGCTTTGAAAAGGACTGCCTTCTAGGATTGCTATAATCCATGTCATCCTATACAGATATATGCTAAGAATATTAATATCCTTTAAAGAAAGTTATAATAGTGTTATTAAGTGCTTTTAGATGGATATTAGAGTGTTCTTGGGTATTAGTGTATTCTTAGATAGATTACAGATTTTAAGTTATATATTTTAGGTTATAGAATTTAGAAATTTTGTAAGTATTAAGTATTAATAAATATAAATGTTTATAAATAAAATATTCTGTTACATGCCTTTCCAGCTCAAATCTGGGAAATGGTTAAGATGTTGAAATTCCATCTTGATCTCATACAATATAGGCTTTTATTCATTTGTTTGAGTATTTTTCTGGTTAAACAAATGGAAAAAGCACTTATTAGACTTCTTACCTATTTTGTATCTGGAAACACCAGGACTGGTTAGCCAGCACCAAATGTCCATACTTGTCATGCTACCCTAAAAATCATTTTGCCTGTCTTCCCCATTGTGGATCAGACCTTTACAGACATTGCTTTGCCTACACTAGGCAGTACAATAATTATGCTCACCTTGCCTCTGGTGATTCATTGCTGCCACCTCTTCCCTGATACCTAGCAGTTGAATTAAACCCATTGTATTTAATTATACAATTGAGTAATAGCATCTCCAACCTTGAAGTCTGGCAAAGGGAAATGGTCAATGACAAAACTCTTCAAATGTACTGGTATTCCTCTTCCCTACTTTGTTTCATATAGGATTAATGAAAGAATTGCCTTCACAGCCTTCCCACTGTGGAGGATTAGGTTTTACACAGTATATTCACTCTAGCATTGCACTTTCCCTATGCCTTAAAATTCCTTCAACAATACCAAGCCAAGGAATATCAGGAATCTACAGCCCCTTTTCAGTGGGCCATCTTTTGACAAATGCTTCATCTAATCAGTCAAACAAAAATTTGATAAATCTCCTGAAATGGCAATTTAATTATCAATTCTATTTATTAATAAGTATAAACTGTAAGATTAGGCTGGTGGAGCAGCTGGTGAGCTGGTGGGATACCAGCAGGCCTGACCCACCTTAACTGGTGGCCTGACTTGTCCTGGGGAAAAAACCCTGGACCAAGGGCTGCCTTTACCACCTGCAACCTAAAATCTGTTAACTAATATCTTCATTAATAACGATAATTTATTATATTAAGTTGGCAGAGTAGTCAGTGACCTGGCAGGAGATTAGCTGGCCTAAATTGCCAAGAAGCCTGTATGCCTGGAAGGATGGCCTGGCAGTACAGTCTGGCAGCAAAGCTGACAGGATAGCTATTGGATACTTCTTAATAACAATAACTATTATATGAGACCAGCAGAATTGATGGCAGCCTGGAGGAAGAGCCACCCATGTTTGGTGGGAGGCCAATGGGCACGGATTGATTTTACTGGCAGCCTATAGGCCACCACAACCCTTTCCCCAATAATTAAATACACCAAGACCTTTTAATGTTTCAATGTTTAGTCCTTAGCTGGGCAGACTCTTAACTAGTTAATCTAAGTTAACCAGGCCCGCTTAATCCAAAACAGACATGTGACTTGCTATTGCCTTCCAGAGCTTGCAAACACATCTGTGTGCTTCCATGTATCTTGTCAGAAAGAGAGACTCCTCTGTCTAAAATTCAGTGCTCCTGTTTCCATCTCAGGAAGTTCACACTCCTATACTCTTTCTGTCCAGCTAATTGTCCACCAGGGGCATTTATTAACCAATCAAGAGAATGCCTCAGAAGAGTGGGTAATCAGATCTCCGCACTGAAATCAGCCCTTTAGAACCAAAGTATTAGACCTTCCTCCAACATCTCCCCCTTTAAGTCTAACAAAAGGCTCCTTTTCTTAAAAGAATAAATACAACAATAAACACACTACAGTAACAATAAATAGAATACAATAAAAATACAATAAAAACAATTAGGAAACAATTATGAAAGCTAAAAATCATGATATATATTCTCAGTATAGGACAAGTCAACTAGGAAATGTATACTTTTTATATATCTTATCTTGGTGAGTTTAAGGTTCTATACCTAATTCAACTTCCATCCTAATTTACATTATTAACTAAAATCATCTTATCCCTAAAACATCTTTTAATTCCTAGACAACTTAAAATTTATTGTAGGCTATAACTATGTAGTCTTCAATTACATCAGAAACCTAAGAAGGATATATATATCTGAATAAATACGAAGTGCTGAGAAAGCAACTTCCAAAACTATGAAATGACAGACAACTGGCTGTCTAGACAGTTCCAAGCTTCTACAACATTACAGCATCATCTATAGCCTTCTCTGTCCAAGTACATCTCACAGACTTAGTTGTAGAGCAGGAAATAAGAGTTACCCATTTGGCCTTTGCAGAATCAGGCCATTGATTTCCCTGCATTGAAGCTTTGGTCCATCTTTGGACTGTATATAGTCTGTTGAGAGAGCAGGGGCATTTCTGCCCAGTAGGAATTATCTCCTGATGGAGATTTTTTGGTGCTTATGGTCTCTTTCCAAGTCCAATGGGAACTGTAAGGAGCTGACAGTCTCATGTCAAAGAAATTTTTTATTAATAAAAATATCTTTAAATGCAATATTCTACAGATCTCTTGAGATATTTGAAGACCATCTATCCATCTCCATTGAGTAAGCAAATGTTGCTTGTCTCTAACGACATAATATCTGATTATCTTAGAAAACATCTGAGATTAACTAAACTAGTACCTAATAAAGTCACAAGTTTGAATGACTATCAACTTGTACTTTTTAATTATCCTAAACAGTTTGTGACAGTTGTTGACAAAAGACTAGAACTTCATGTTGTATTTTTAAGAATTACATAGGTACAATCACTAACCAAAATATAACCTTAATTTTGAATCAATATACAAAGATCTATATGAGTAGATTCAATAATCTACCTTTTCCCCTATCATTTTCATATGTCTATAATCTTAATTTTATATTAATAACAAGGATCTATAGGGGTAGATTCAATAATCTAACCTTTTATTATTTCTATATTATATACTCATATTCCCCTTCTTTTTCTTTTCAAGACTTTTTTCTACTATAAAAGAGAGAAAGGATAGAGAAAAGAAAAAAAAAGAAATTCTCTAAGTCTAACCTCTTATACCTTGCTTAACAAGAAGCATATAATATTATGTAACCATTCCCCCTAGCCAACATCTGTAACCCATCAAATGACCAAAGTAACATCCACTTCACCATTGGGAAGGGGACATCACTCTCTTAAAATTGCTTCCTGCTGAACTGGGATGTAGAAAACCTGATTGGAGGTTCAGATAAAATAGAAAAAAATATGGTTCAACAATTTAATAGTAACATTTGTTGTCCAGTCTCTATGTGCTCAGCAATTTGAATGTACTGAGCAGTTTGTACTCCAAAGCTGAACTTTGAATTGGAAAGTTCAGGGCTTTATTGAAGTCCTGACTGGAATAGCCTGTGAGGCTCAATCATTTGGGCTACTTGTTTTGTCTTCTTTGGTGTCTGGTCTTGTTATCTTCAGAATTTCCAGTTGTTCAGTGATCTCCAGACTCTAGTTTGTTTTTACTCTCTTGGAAAGATAAGAACAGAAACCTGCCCTAATCCCAGCTTATGTTTGATTTTATATAATTTGAGTTCTATAGTTGAGCTGCTGGAGAAAAGATTCTCTTACAGGCACACTTAGGAGCATTTACACTGTATACATCTGGAGGTAGTCATTCATTCTTTACCTTTTTCCCATGTCCTGAGATGATAGATTTTGAATAATATCATGAAGTTTTTTTTCCCTTTGTCAATTTATCCAGACATGTTAGAAGCAATCATTCAACATTATTATTTTTCTGCAAATTATAAAGTGATTTTATATAAAGTGATTTTATACAGTAACTAGCTCCTTGCTCCTCACAATTGGTGAATGAGGAAAATCAAATTCATTTATCCATGTAAGTTTTTAAAATTAACTCTCTATGGAATTTCAGTGTTTTTTAATGCTTCTAGGAGAAGCTTAACTAACTATAATCGGCAAATTGGGAAGCCTTTCCAAGATACTAAAAAATTCATCATTATGTTTCTGTTTTCCTAGAACCACTTCTGGTACCACATTCTGTATTAGTTAGACTTCTCCAGAGGAATAGAACTGATAGGATGAATATATAATGATCGGATTTATTGTAGTGGCTAATCCAACAACTGCCTCACAATGACCAGGCCAAATATCTAGTAGTTATTCAGTCCACAAATGTTAGAGGCCTTCCCTGATCTTTAGTCTACCTTGGAACCCCAAAGAAGTAGGTTGTAACACCAGTGAGGGAATGCCCCTGCAGCAGAAGAGATAATGTTGTCAATATGAGTGAGGGCAAGTATGCAAAAAGCAGAAAGCTTCCTTGTTCTGTGTTCTTTTATGTAGGCTGCCATCAGAAGGTGTGGCCTACATTGAGAATGAGTTTTTCCATTCAAACAATCCAATTGAGAAAATTCCCTACAGGTGTGCACAGCTGCTTAGCCTTTAATTAATTTCAAATGTAGTAAACTTGACAACAAAGGTTTAATTCTGCTCTTGATTTTGGATACAATTCGAGTAAACCTTTCAAGTTCCTCCTGCTTCAACTTCACTGAAATGATAGACTGTACAACTGTGAACCAGACACATTCTTTCTTTCTTAAGTTTTGCCAGTGTGTTCTAGCCCAGCAATAGTAATGAAACTAAGCCAGTTGTTAAAAAGTCAAAACTAGGAACTCAAGTGAGACAAAGTCACAATGAGGATGCTTTATCATTTTACAAAGCCTAGAGATTTTGCTTAAATCCATAATTGTCTCTGCCAAGATCAGATCTTAAAGCAGTATTTTTGAAGTTTCACAGAAAGCATCATACCCACTCGTTTTGTTTTTTACTTATAATTTAATTACGTTTTGAGGCAGCACAGGATATCCTCTAACTCACAATGTAGCTGAGGATGACAGCAAACTTTTTATCTTCCTGCCTCTACCTCACAGAGACAAATATTACGGGGGTGCACCATCATGCCTGCATTATGTAATACTGGGGGTAAAGGCAGGGTTAAGTGCATGCTAGGCACTCATTCTATCACATGAAGTGGAAATTACACACCCTGTTTTTCTTTTTAAAATGAATAAAACATTTCATGAAATAGTTATATACAGAAGATAAAAAAGCAAGAGAAGCTTTCTAGAGCTAAGCTAGCCACTAGTCAATGGCTGTAAATATGCTTTAAGGGTAATTTCAATTGTTGCAGAGGGTAAAGGAAATAGAAAGAGCTCACTAAAAGCTATCTCTGGCTACATTTTACATGCATTATTTTACATATCTTCTTGGAGAGACTATATTGTAAGTTCCTCATATATAATTTGATTCTGACAGTTGAAAAAAAAAAACAAGTGAAGTCTCATGAGTAATAAAGAAAACCAGGTCAAAAACTTGGAGACATAATTCCAATCCTAGAACACAAAATACTGTATAAGTATTCAAGGGAAAAGAGCCTTATTAATAAATGTTGATTGTAATACCTGCCTTATGGGGTTATTCAAGGGATCAAGTTATATTCAAACATAGCTGCACAATAATAAAGACAATGATAATAATTATAATAATAGCACCTGGCATTATCTTTAATTATATTTCCAATAACTTCCCAATTAGCATGCATATAGATCCATCATGATACAATATCCAATTTAGAAAATGACAGAGCTGAAATCACCTCAACACATCATTGGAAGAATGAGAAACAAAATCAGCAACTCTTCATAATAACAGCTGAATAAAGAACATGACAATGTTGAGTTTGAAATAAAAAACATAATAATATATATCATTTTCCTTTGGGTTTAGAAGAAATTCAGTGACTATCAACTACCTTATTAGCATATTTTCAGAAGAGAGCACTCACTCTTCAATATGCAACCCATGTGATTATTTAATTACAGCTAATGTTGGTACACAGTACCAACAAGACAAATATGGGCATGATTTACAATTTGTTCATATTTGAGTGTTCAGTTCTGTGCTGAAATATCATCAGTACAAGAGATAGAAAAGTAAATTGGTCAGTCTAGTTCATGATATTGTGTGTGTATGCATGGTTTGTGTATGTGTGTGCATGCCAATGCACTTGTCTGTGCATGAATATATGGAGCCAGAGAACAATGTAGAGAGCTGTCAAGAGAGGTGAAATAGAACAAAATGATTTAAAGAAGGAAAGGGAAACAAGGTAATAGGAAGGGGATGGGGGATTGAAGGAAAAAGACTGTTTTGCTTTGTTTTATTTTTTGAAACAAAAATTTGTTCTGCACCTGGAACTCTCCATTTTGGCTAGGTAGGCTGGACAAGGGGGCCACAGAATCCACTTTCCCAAACTATCCAGCCTCAAGTTACAGCAGCCACTTTCAACTTTATGTCAGTGCTTTGTATCTGAACTCAGATTTTCATACTTGTGAAGCAAGCTTATTACCCACTAGATTATCTTACCAGCACCCACTTCTGGATAAGTTTTAAGATCCTTTGTTCATGTGTTGAAATAAGTGTTTAATGTTCACTATATCACCCACATGCATAAAGAAGAAACAGAGGGAGAATAATACAATTGGGTCAATTGTATAGCTGGAGCTCAATGTGTGGGTCAGAGAATTAGATGATAGAAGTAGGCAGGCTAGGCAGACAGATTACAGAGGAAGTACCTTTTGCCCTGTGATGAGGGTTTTGTCTCCAACTTAGGCCAGCCGTTCTATTACCAGTGTGTCAAAAACACAAAGTGTTTCTTAGTAACATGATCCAAAGATGAAGATAGGACTTATGAAAGATAAGACAGCCTGGATCATGGGAAGGAATCAGGGGCACAACACATGCCTTTGGGGATTGTACACTGCTATTCATGTCTATGACTTTGTTGATCCATTTACCTTATTTGGTTATCTGCAACAGCAAGTCAGGCAGGTGTGCATATTTGTGTGTAGAAAGCATTGTATCTGTGTGCAAAGAAAGCTGAAGTAAATGGGTACAGAGAGTGAGAGCCCTCTCAGATTGTGCTTCAAACATCAAGACTCACTTGTGGAGTGGGATGGTGACTATTGTCAAATCCACACAATCTAGAATCACCTGAGAAAAGGGCCTGTGGACATATCTATAGGGGATTATCTTCATTACCATAATTAACCTGGGAAGATCCATCTTAATCATGAACAGAACCATTTTTTAGAAGATCTCCAACCATTGAAAAAATGGTGAGAGAGAGCTGAATACCAGCATGCATGCATTAATTCACTGCTCTGTGTTCGTGACTATGGATATAGTATGATTAGATACTTCAAGTTCCTGTAGCCTTGACTTCTCCACAGGGAAAGACTGGGAATTGTAAGTCAAGTAAACCCTTTCTCTCCTAAGCTGCTTTTGTCAGGGCAATTTTATCACAATTTCAGGAAAGAAAACCTAATCAGAAGCGTGGATCCTAGTGTGTGTGTGTGTGTGTGTGTGTGTGTGTGTGTGTGTGTGTGTGCGCATGCGTGCTTCAAGACAGGGTTTCTCACCAAGCATGGTGTAGAACTTACTAATTGCTAAATATTACATGGAGTTAATAATCCTCCATCTCCTGAGGGCTGGAATTAGAGACTTGTATCAATATATATTTATTCTGCACTGAGAATCACACTGAAGACTTTGTTCATGTAAGACAAGCACCCTACCAAATAAACTACATTCCTAGCCCCATGTTTTCAGTTTCTATGAATAATAACTCCAACCAGGAATAATATGTGGGAGTGAAAAATAAGCAATCTCTTATTTCAGGACAGAAAAGTAAAAGGAAGAAAAAAATACTTACAGAAGTTTTCTGTTCTGTCAGACCGAAGGCTATAAACTCATTTAGCATCTCACTTCATCCTGGATGCTATATTATTCTAAGGACGTTAAATTGTTCTGAATTTAGGAAATATGACATGCTTCTGTGAGTATTCCTAAATATTTGCCTGGCCATACAGGTATATCCTTTGGAGTGGACTACTTTTCAACAGTAAAATTATAAGACCATGCAGCTTATAGTTATTAATTTTTACTGTTTACATTGATTAATATCATATTGATGATTTGTGTGTTTTCATTGTGCTTAGTAAGAATTTACATATCTTAAACTTTATTTTAAAACTACCTTTATCTCTAGCTGTAGGGGATTTGAGACTCTCTTCTAGCCTCTGTAGGCACCTGTATTTAAGTACACATACCTACACACAGTTATACACAAGTTAAAATGACTGAAAAGAAACTAAATTTTAAAAAAATAAATAAATATGATTGTTTTGACTCTAACTCAAATGCCTTAAATAAAACATAATTTATCAATTAGGTATTTTGTTTAGGGGGATCGAGGAGTTATGTTAGAATAAAAGAAATGGTCATGTTTTCCATCTTTTAAATTTCAAAAAATGGCAGCGAGGACAATATCTATCAGCTGTTGTGAATAACCCTAAAGCACAAACAAAATCATACCGAGGAACTGGAAATTACCAGAATTACAAGAGTCAGATTCAAGATTTGAATTTCCAACAGACATCAGTGTCTAAATTTATTATAATTCTACTTAGATGTGTTTCAAAAACAAGTACAATCTCTTCTAACATGAGAAGTAAATATGAGCATTACATGTGAGTGTGTAGGAGGAAGATCTCAGGCCTTGGACCTCAGATGTCTTCTGGAAAGATGCATTCTGCCCTCGTCACTGTCTTTGCTGTGCATCTGTGCTTTGTCCACTTGTTTCTAAGAGTTTTCTGTCATGGAGACAGGTGGCAATAAAAAAAGACTTAAAAGTGGGAATCACTTAGGAAAAGGAAGGGTTTAGCAAGAAGGGGAAATGATAATAAAAAAGGGCAATGGGGATATGATCAAAACATTATGTGTAGAGTGTGTGTGCATATGTGTGTGTGATTGTGAAAGAACAAATTAAACAATAAAGTCTACCCTCAAAGTCAAACAGTAAAAAATATCTCAAAAGTAATATCCAAAATTCTCAAAAAATTATTGCAAATAGGGTGTAAAATACTATTTGTATTTTAAAAGATAAATATGCAAAATGAAGGAATTTTTCTTTAAAAGAAAGAAGGCTGTATAATTTAGGTTTCTTGAACTATTCTGTCTTCTAGTTCAGTGATTATATTGTGATTGATTTATCTAAAATAAAATTTTACATCCACTTCTGATGTCTATTCTATTTAGCTTCTGAATGAGCTGCAAGCACCCTTCCTTGGGTCCTCCTTGCTACTTAGCTTCTTTGAATTTGAGAGTTGCAGGATTGTTATCCTGTAGTATATGTCTAATATCCACTTATGAGTACAAATCATGTGTATCTTTCTGGTTCTGTTACCTCACTCAGGATGTTCTTTTCTAGTATCATCCTTTTGCATACAAATCGCAAGATATCCTTGTCTTTAATAGAAGAGTCATATTACAATGTGCAAATGTACTGCTGTTTCTTTATCCATTTTTTCAATTGAAGGAAATTCATTTTTGTTCAGTTTCTGGCTATTATTACTAAAGCTGTTATGTACATAGTGGAGCCAATGTCCTTGCATTTTGTTAAAGCATCTTTTGAGTATATGCCCAGGAATATATATAGCTGGGTCTTGAGGGAGAACTATTCACATTCTTCTGAGAAACAATCAAATTTATTTCCAAAGTGTTTGTTCAAGTGTGCACTCCCACCAGGAATGGAGGAATATTCCCCTTTCTCCTCATCCTCACCAGCATGTGCTGTCACTTGAGTTTTTTGATCTTACCCATTTGATTTATGTAAGACAGAATCTCAGAGTCATTTTGATTTCAATTTTGTTGATGACTAAGGAAGTTTAGCATTTCTTTAACTGCTTATTGGCTATTAAAGTTTCCTCTGTTGTGATTGGGAGGGGGACAGACGAGGATGGGGATCATAGGTGATGAGAGACAAGGTGAGAAGTGAGAGGACTGGGAGAAAGAAGGGAAAATGATGGGGGAAACTTCTGAAAAAAAATGAGATACCTGAGAAAGGCAGTCTCCTGTAAGGATGTGGGTGAGACCGTAGCTGAGAATCCTAGCAGTGGAAGACATGGAGATGGAAGTGTACACCTTCTAGCCTAGCAGGACTTCCAGTGTAGGAAGGAGGACATCAACTCACCCACAGAACCTTCAACCCATAATTTATCCTGCATACAAGATATGCAGGGATGAAGACGAAACAGAAATTGAGGGAATGACCAACCAATGACTAACACACCTGGAGACCCACCCATGGGAAAGGGCCAACTCCTGACACTATTAATTATACTCTGCTATTTTTGAAGACAGAAACCTAGCATAAATATCATCTGAGAGGTCCCACCCTGAAGCATATCAAAAAAGATGCTGAGACCCACAGCCAAATATTAGGTGCAGCTTGGGGTGTCTTGTAGAAGATTTGTATGAAGAACAGGAAGATCTAGACAGGACAGGAACTCCACAAAAATATTGACAGAGTCTATTAACCTTGGGCCTCAGGGACTTATAGAGATTTGAAACACCAACCAAAAAAGCATGTATACACTGAACCTAGACCCCCCATACATATGTAGTTGATAGGCAGATTGGTCTTCATATGGGTCTCCTAGCAAGTAGAGCAGGGGCTGTCACTGACAGGGACTCTGTTGCCTGTTTGTGGATCACTTTATCTTAGCTAGGATGCCTTGTCTGGCCTCAGTGCAAGAGCATGCTCTTAGTCCTGATGCAACTTTAAGAGCCAAGGTAGATTGATAGAGTGGTTCCTCTTTTCTGAGGAGAGGGGAATAGGGGAAAGGGAGAAGAGGGTTGGATGGTGAAACCAGATGGAGAGGAGGAAGGAGACTGTGATAGGGATGTAAAACGAAAAATAAATAAATGTTAAATACAATAAACATTTTAAATTAAAATAAAATATGATTTCTAAAATGCTGAGGCAAATCTTGTAGTCTCATTTTCCACTATTCTGAAGTAGGGATATAGACTGAATTGAGGAAACCTCAAAAGATTTTTATACCAAAGAATCTATGAAAAACTTGTCACTTTGAAATATATTTGTTCAAAATTCTCAGCTATGACACGTATAGTTTCTTCCTTATTGATAATTGCCTGCTTCATGGTACTGTTTTGAAAGTGAGGTCAGATTTACAAATATTAAATGTGATAGGCTGCTTAGGCCATAAATATTTCTCTTTCCCTAAGAAGTGTTTTATACCCCACTTGCCTGACATCACTCACATTCATGGGCACCAAATATCATATCATTACTTCCATGATATTTCACTACATATGACTGAATATGAACTCCACAGTAATAGAATTACTTAGTGTGATTTTTTTTCACAAAAAAATGAAATTTTGGTATTCATCCATGTTGTAATGACAATGGGGTACTGGTTAGTGTTTTGCTAACTTGTCAAAAAGCAGGGTTATCTTGGAAGAAAGAATCTCAATTGAGAAAATGTCTCTAACAGCATACTATGAGTGGTACCACTTCTGGGCAAGTGGTTCTGTGTACTATAAGAAAGCAGGCTGAGAAAGTCATGGAAATAAAACAAGTAAACAGTATTCCTTAGTTTCTGCTTCAATTCCTACCTGCAGGTTCCTGCCTTTAGCTCCTGCCCTGAATTCCATTTATAATGGACTGTATAAGAACATTTTCTTATGAGTGTGTTTTCTATGACTATTTCTGGGAAGACATGAGCCAGCATCCACAGAGAGTGTACCAATGTTGTATCAAAGTAGTAATTCCACAAAAGTCTAACTTTCTGAAATAATTTGTTTAATAGAGTTACCCACAGGAATGTGGGCAAGGGGTTATTTATAGAACCTTGAACAACTTAAAGCCAGCTGTATCACCAAAAAGCTCACCCCAGCAAGAGTAGCACCTTATAAAAAGTGTAATCCTGAAGCCCTCTGCACAACTTACAGTTACCACAATGGGTTATATGGTCTCTTACAAACAACTCTGGCAGTGTCCATTTACACAGAAGTTTTTTACCCCTTAAGTAACCTTGGAAAAGGCCATGATAATCTTCTCAAGACTTGCAAGGTGAGTTTACTTTCTAAGCCCCACGAGTCTCTCTTTTCTTCCAAGGAGGGTACGCATCAGTGGAGGAAATTGTTCCAAAAACTATTTATTGACCCCTTTCAATTCTTATAATGGGACTGCTGTGTCTACATGGATGTGTGTCTAATTCTGTACAGTGTGAGAGATTTTTCATATTAAGTTTATAATTGAACATTCTCACCAGCAATGCATATACCATTCAGTTTACATGAAATACTCAAATGGCAAATATGAGGGGAGAGAACAAATTGTAGCCACCAACAACTCAAGAAGAAGTAAAAAGTGGCCATTTAATGGCTACAGGGTCTTATTCAGTGTTCTCCAAAATGTTCATGAACTATAGAGATGCAGTGATTGTAGGATGACTATTTTAAATACCACTTGATTTTACACCTAGAAAAAAGTAGATGAGGAAATCTTCTAATAATGACAATGGAAAAGAAGAAACAATACTGATATGTTACCTACATTCCATCCATTTCTGGTTGGGTTCCAACCTATGCCTTTTCCAAATCTGTTGCCACAGAATGCACTTTATCCATCATTTATTCATCATAGTTGAAAGTAAATGTTGTAGTACCTCATTCCTGATACTGTATGACAGTGTTGGCATTTTTTACTTCATAATAGAAAAATGAAGACAAAAATACAAACCAAACAAAACCAATGACCTCATCTGTGCCTATTCTAGAAAATGGATTGTATTTAAGAGGATCTGAATATAAGAAAGTATGATTCAAAGGCTGGAACAATTGTTCAGTCTGTGAAGTTGCATGCCACAAAGCCTGATGACTTGAGTTTAATCCCTTGGATTTACACCATGGAAGGACAAAGCTGACTCTTGAAAATTATCCTCATATCCACATAGAGATTTGGCACACACATGCATACATATGACCTACAGTTCACAAACATACAAACAAAGTAAAACAGACTTTTAAAGCAAATATTGTTTTAATTATTAGATTTTAAGCATAATTTGATGAAGAATGGCTGAAAACTAGAAATTGAAGCAAGAATATTACATGGCTACAAAATCTTCTGAGGTATTGTTCTCAAGTAAGTAACATTGGAATTGTATTAATTACACATTCTCTGCCAAAATATCAAGAAAACACTCTCTTGTCTAGTTGTAATAGTATTCCTTTCTGAAACCTCAGAATGAGTCCCTTGAAATTCTTATTAGAATGTCCCATTAAGTTCCACTTAAAGTTTTGGAATGATTTTCTAGTCCAAAATTCCAAAGTCTTCCACATACTTCCAAAAGCCACCATGGCCAG
The DNA here is from genome assembly GCA_907164525.1 of Lophiomys imhausi. Taxonomy (NCBI): domain Eukaryota; kingdom Metazoa; phylum Chordata; class Mammalia; order Rodentia; family Muridae; genus Lophiomys; species Lophiomys imhausi. The sequence continues at coordinate 4,446,583 of CAJQZJ010032546.1, forward strand.
GTTTGTCAAGAAATAGCCTATGTCCTGGAACCAACATCTCTTTTAGTTATATTGCTGTAATAGAACACAATGATCAAAGAAACTTATGAAATCATAAGGCATTCAACTTGGGTTACATTTCCAGAGGGCTAGAGTATATGATGGCAGAGTAAAGACATAACAGTAGAAACAACTCATAGCTCACATCTCAAACAGGATGGAGGCAGACATTCATTGCACAAAATAGCACATGTCTTTTGAAACATTAAAACCTAGATTCAGTGATATGCTTCTTCCTACAAGGCCAAACTTCCTAATCATCTTAAACAGCCACAACCTGGAGATTGCCAGATGAGTGAGGCAGCAAGGCATGTAATTCCAACAATGGAAGGCATAGACAGAAGGACCCCAGAACAAACTAAATGGTGAGAGTGGCCTTATCTATGAAGGGTGACTGAGAAATCCTGCCTCAGTGAATAAGGTAGAAAAGAGTTCCATATGTTCCTGCTCCCTGACATACAAACATACATACACACACAGAACCACACCACACTTAAGAATACAGACATGAAAGAAAATGTGCACATGTAGGCACAGTTAAACATGCAGATATTTCAACTCCTTTAGGTAATCAATAGACAACTAGGCACAAATTCAATCATAAATGTTCTCTTTCTTACACAGATGTTTGTCAGTTTTTTTAAGTCAACACATAAAATAGTTTTAAAAGCTACATTAATTATTGACACACTCTTTTTTCTTAGATTTTTCATATAAGCCCATGCATTACTAAGGCTATGCATATTTGCTAAAGCTACAATAAATGTTTTCTAGGTAAGCAAAACTGACTCCTCCCCTAGAAGTTCATGGCATTGTCCCTTCCCATACATCCACCTCATTTCCTATCTCACCCTGCATATTAATCAGCTATATTATTTCCTAAGGTCTTTTTATACAACATACATAGATATAAGAAAACATATAAAGGAGTTACTGAAATTATGATTCAGGTTTGTTTTGCAAAATAAAAAGTTGTTATAAATTTCTTCATGAATATTATACCTATTATTCTATAGTCGTAAAGTCAAAGAGGATATGTTGGCATAGACAAACACCATGAAGCTTGCACTTGCATTTGATTTTCTTTCTAACAACACAGTGTTTGAAAGGATCCTTAGCAAATGCAGCTGTATACATTAATACATCACAGTATGATGCTGTGTTTATTTACATGGGAAAAATAAGTGTGAACTTGCTCAAGAAATCTCCATATGAATTTTATAAATATGAATATAACACTGTAAAAATGATGAGTTTGACATATTCACACATATCATCATGTATTTGGTCATATTCAGTCCAGATTACCCTCATTTTTGCACCCTCTTCTTTCAGTGCCTACTGGTCTTCTCTTCTGCATGTACACGCACACACACATATATATTACAATTTCTAAAATGATCTAAGGACAAACACATCCACATCCACACACACACACATGCCATATTTTTATCCAAGCATTTTGCATGCATTTTTAATTAATTTATTTTTAAAGGTTAAATATTGATCACAGACCCCCCCTCCTCCACCTCCCTCCCTTTTTCTCATCTCTATCCTCTTCTTCTCCTTGACTGAGGGGAGCCCCCACATATCAACCCCTCTCAGTTCATCAGTCACATGAGGATTAAGAGTGTCCTCTTGTCCTGGGGCCTGATATGGCAAACCAGTTAGGGTAAGGTATTCCACTAACAGGCAAGATGGGCAATCACTCACTGATGGTTTGAGTTTTTCATTCGCTAGTTATGCTAGCTAGGTTCCTGTCTCTTTGGAATTGTGTATTGTATGATGGTTGTCCTATACTGTATGGTTAATATCCGCTTATAAGTGGGTACATACCATGAGTAGCTTTCTGGGCCTGGGTTAGCTAACTCAAGATGAGCTTTTCTACTTCTATCCATTTGGTTGCAAACTGCATGATTTACTTGTTTTTGATAGCTGAAAAGTATTCCATTGTGTAAATGTATCACATTTTTTTTTTTAATCTATTCCGCCAGTTGAAGGATATGTGGGTTGTTTCCAGTTTCTGGCTATTATGAATAAAGCTGCTCCACTGTCATTAGAACAAAACTGTATCCTACAGATTGGCAAAAGAGATTCACCAACCCCACATTTGACAGAGAGCTAATATCCAAAATATGTAAAGAACTTAAGAAATTAAACACCAACAAACCAAATAATCCAATCAAAAAACGGGATACAGAATTAAACCAAAAATTCACAAAACAGGAATCTAATGGCTGAAAGGCACTTGAAGAAATGCTCAACATCCTTAGTAATCAAGGAAATGCAACTGAAAACAACTTTAAGATTCCATCTCACACAGATCAGAATGACTAAAATCATCAAATGATAGCACATGCTAGCAAAGATGTTGAGAAAGGGGAACACTCTTCCTCTGCTGGTAGGCATGCAAACTTGTACAACCATTTTAGAAACCAATCTGGCAATACCACATAAAATATCTCTACCTCAAGACCTAGCCATACCGCTCCTGGGTGTACATCCAAATGATTCTCCACCAAACCATAAGGACATCAACTCAACTATGTTCTTGCATGTACTTTTATAGGCAATATTTCAATATTTTCCCTGGCTCATTTTGCATGATGGTGTTTCTCAGAATATATGAACAAATGTCTATTAACCCCAAATAGGTAGCCCATGACAGACAAAAGGATACTACTAAAGAACAACTTAGGTAACACATGAGTTTGTTGAAGTTACTTTAGGCATTATTGCTGAGACTCAAAGAAAGCTGCATCTTTTAAATTCCCCTCAAGCATGAGTCACAACTGTGAATCTGGAACTCTGTAGTTCATTGAATGGCTTAAAGGCAGCTTATAGGTAGGATGATATCTTCTATGCAGATGGTCTAGTCTGTGTTTCTTCTAGGCAACTCAGTTGTTTATGTATCCTCATCAGTCCTTACAGCTCCTAAAAGCTTGGGAATGGAAAGGCCTTGTGGACCTGCTCAGGTTCAGGAACTTCTAGAGACTTCTCATTAATTTACTTCCCAAGTCTTAATGAGATTCCCTTTAAGATTTCCTGAGCCTTTGGGAGAAGGTTTTCCTTTAGCATTTCCAGAGTTTCAACATGTGGCTTTTGGAACTTTTTGTGTATTAGCTAGCTTTGAAGAAAAATGCTAAGCAGCAGACAGTTTCCAAAATGATCTTAGGACACATGTATCCTTTAAAGGTACAAATCTTATCCATTGTAAGAATTTGAACTAACACCCCCTCCTATTGTAGTTTTTCTTACTCTGTCTTCTACTGAAGATGAGGTTTTGTCTTTCTACACTGCAATAATCATTTGATTTTTCTCTCTGAATGTTCATTCTTTGTATTTTCTTAATTTCTCATTGAATTGATTTTTTTAAAAAAAATCACTAGTGTAGATGTGTATATGTGTGAGAATTCAATATTTCGTTTCTTTCTTTGCCATCTATCTCATCCTTTGGTATAGGATATCTCACTAACTAGGCTGGATCTTTGCAAGGAGATGAGGGTGGCTGGCCAGCAAGCCCCAGACATCTCTTCATCTTTTTCTCCATAGAAATTGAACTATGGGGGATTCCAAGATGGTGGCAGTTGGCATGGAATTATTTTTAATACAGGGAAAACAGCTACAACACCATAGAGTTATAACATGCTGAGCAACAATCTGAGAGGTGCGAACCCAGGGACTAATAAAAGTCCCAGGGCGAGACTCTCAGACACTCAGAAAAACAGAATGGCCATCCAGAGAAGCTATGGCTGCAGAAGCAGATCTTCAAGTGAGCTTATGGGTACAAGCCACTCAAATACCCAGTGAGCAGCTCCAAACCCCAGATAGTGGTCCTTACCAGCCTCCTGATTTCCCAGCTTCCACACAGGAATTCCAGCACAAAAAGACCAGTGGAGTTGTGGCAACAGGTATATTCTCTGTGGAACCATTATGACAGTGACCCACAACACATTCTGAGTTATAAGAGAACAGCAGGGCCACCACAGTGTATCTCCAGCAGAGTGATCTGGGAGGCACAAGCATATTTGGGCTGACCTAGAAAGGCAATGGGCATACAGGTTCCTCAACTGGATTTACAATCACTTGGAAGAACACTGTGGCCAGCCAAAGCAGCAGGATACACTTAGTGGAGTGGGTTGCACTTCCTTCACTGGAAGTGTCCCACAGGCAGCTCTAATCACCAGATAGAGGTACCTCCTGGCTTCCTCAGTGCCCAGTTTCCACATGACAGCTCCAGCACCCAAAAGAAAACCATCATAACCACAGATCAGAGTGGGCTGAAAGGTCAATCTAAAGGCGGTGCAACTCTACTGAGTCCAAGCGCTGCAGATGGGTTGCGGTGTTCATATCAGATCCCTCAGCAGTGCACCTGTTTCCTCCTCAGAGGGATACCAGATCTCAGCATCTAAGGTTCCAGCCTTGGAGCAGAGAGTTCTTGGCCTGTGTTTACTGCCTGAGTGACTCAGAATAAAAGGACAGAGAGGCACGGAGTGCCCTCGGGACCAATTAAGAGGTGCCACCTGGGTGAAACACCACCACAGACCTAACCCTTGGACCAGACACATGAGCTGCAGGGGATCTGCAGCTCTAACTTACAACCCATGGTCCTCTGAGCCCCATGGAAATCACTAGGAAGACCTGCTTGAACCCAAGATTCTGCAGGCTGGAATAACACCTAATCCCCGACCTGAGTTACCAGTTCGGAAACAACTTCAAGTGGTGAACTTCTGGGGGGGGTGTCACTGAAATCCAGCCCCCAACACAAGACCCCAACTAGCCTGTATTGAGCTACAGATCAGCAAGTCTATGCGTCCTCTACACCAAAGCTCCATCAAGGCACTAGGTCCAGAAGACACTAGGAACAACCAGCTAAGGACAACCAGATGGGTAAAGGTCAGCAAAAGAACAAATCTGACAAAAAACAGGAAAATATGACTCCAACAAAATAAAGCAATGCTAATAGAGCAAACCCTGACCGTCCTACCACTGATGAAAGAGAAGACTCCTGACTCTAAGGTCCAGGACACATCTTCAACAGATTCATAGAATAAAACTTCCCAAACTTAAAGAAAGAGATGCCAATAAAATTCCAAGAGGCATACAGAACTCCCAACAGATTAGGCATGAAAAGAAATTCCTCTCAATCCAAAATAATTGAAATTCCAAAAGTACACAACAAAGAAAGAATATTAAAAGCTGTAAGAGAAAACGGTCAAGTAAAGTGTAATGGAAGAACCATCAGAACTACACCTGACTTCTCAGAAACTTTAAAAGTCAGAAAGGCTTGGTCAGATGTCCCACAGGCCCTAAGAGAACATAGGTACCAGCCCCGACTATCCAGCAAAACTTTCTATCAGCACAGATGGAGAAAAGAAGATATTCCATAACAGAACCAAATTGAAACACTGTCTATCCAAAAACCCAGCTCTACAGAAGATCCGGGAAGGAAAATTCCAACCCAGAGAAGACAACTACACCCAAGAAAACAGAGGAAGGAAAAAACTCCACTGCAGCTAAACCAAAAGAAACACATAACCGTCAACTACATCAAAATAACAGGAAACAACCTTTGTTCATTAATATCCCTCAATATCAATGGACTTGACTCCCCAATAAAAAGATACATGCTTACAGAATGGATATATAAGCAATACCCATCACTTTGCTGCATACAAGAAACACATCTCACTAACAAATACAGACTATACCTCAGAGTAAAGGGCTAGGAAATGGTTTTCCAAGCAAACGGTCCCAGGAAGCAAGCTGGAGTAGCCATACTAATATCAAAAAAAAAATAGAATTTCAACTGAAGTTAATCAAAAAAGATAGGAAGGGTACTACTTACTCATTAAAGAAAAAAAACTCATCAAGATAATATCTCAATACTGAATATATATGCCCCAAATCCAAGAGCACCCACATTTGTGAAAGAACCTCTTGTAAAGCTTAACCTACATAGTGGGAGACTTCAATATCCCACTCACACCACTGGAGAGATTATTGAGACAGAAACCAAAAAGAAAAATAATGGGATTAAAATATGTCATGAACCAAATGGACCTAAAAGATATCTACAGAACATTTTACCCTAACACAAAAGAATACACCTTCTTTTCAGCACCTCATGGAACCTTCTCCAAAATTGACCATATAGTTGGAAAAGAAAGCCTCCATAGATACAAAATAGACTTCAAATTGAAGTTAATAAAAAAGACAGAGAAGGGCATTACATACTAGTTAAGGGAAATATCCATCAAGAGGACATCTCAATATTGAACATCTATGCCCCAAATACAAAAGCACCTATATTTGTAAAAGAAATGCTTCTAAAACTGAAATCACACATTGATCCCAACACTTTAGTAGTGGGAGATTTCAACACCCCACTCACAACAATCTACAGATCATCAAGACAGAAGCCAAACAGAGAAATAATGAGTCTAACAGAGATCATGAACCAAATGGACCTAACAGATACCTACAGAACGTTTCACCCAAACACAAAAGAATACACCTTCTTCTCAGTACCACATGGAACCTTCTCCAAAATTGACCATATAGTTGGAGAAAAAGATAGCCTCAACAAATACAGGAAAATTAAAATAACCCCTTGTATCCTATCAGACCACCATGGAATAAAGCTGGACTTCAACAGCAAAAGAATCAACAGAAAAGCTACACGCACATGGAAATTGAACAACTCTTTACTAGATGAATATTGGGTCAGAGAAGAAATAAAGAAGGAAATCAAAGACTTCTTAAAATCCAACGAAAATGAAGACACAACATACCCAAACCTATGGGACACAATGAAAGCGGTGCTACGAGGAAAATTCATAGCACTAAGTGCCTCCAAAAGAAAATTGTGAAAGCTCTTATTAACGAATTAACAGCCAAACTGGGTGAATTGGAAAAAAAGAAAAAGAAGCAAATACCCCCAAAAGGAGCAGAATGCAGGAGATCATCAAATTTAGGGCTGAAATCAACAACATAGAAACAAAAAGAACTATACAAAGAATCAACGAAACCAAGAGTTGGTTCTTTGAGAAAATCAACAAAACAGACAGACCCTTAGCCAAATTAACTAAAAGACAGAGGGAGAAAACCCAAATCAACAAAATCAGAAATGAAGAGGGGGAAATAACAACAGACATTGAGGAAAACCAGAAAATATTTAGATCCTACTTTAAAAATCTATACTCCATCAAATTTGAGAACTTAAGTGAAATGGACAATTTTCTCGATAGATTTCACCTACTGAAGCTAAATCAAGATCAGATTAACAGATTAAACAGACCTATAACTCCTAAGGAAATAGAAACAGTCATTAAAAATCTCCCAACCAAAAAAAAGCCCAGGGCAAGATGGCCTTAGCGCAGAATTCTACCAGACCTTCAAAGAGGAGCTAACACCAATACTCCTCAAACTCTTTCACCAAATAGAATCTGAAAGAACATTGCCAAACTCATTCTACGAGGCCACATTCACCCTGATTCCTAAACCACACAAAGACCCACAAAGAAAGAGAACTTCAGACCAATCTCCCTCATGAACACAGATGCAAAAATACTTAATAAAATACTAGCAAACCGAATTCAAGAACACATCAAAAGTATCATACACCATGATCAAGTAGACTTCATCCCAAGAATGCAGGGATGGTTCAACATATGAAAGTGTATCAATGTAATTCAACATATAAACAAGATGAAGGAAAAAAAACACATGATAATCTCGCTAGATACAGAAAAGGTATTTGACAAAATCCAACACCACTTCATGCTAAAAGTTCTGGAGAGAACGGGCATACAAGGACCATACCTAGAAATAATAAAGGCTATATACAGCAAGCCAGTGGTCAACATCAAATTAAATGGAGAGAAGCTTGAAGAATTACCTCTAACTCAGGAAAAAGACAAGGATGTTCACTTTCACCATATCTCTTCAATATAGTACTTGAAGTTCTTGCTAGAGCAATAACACAACTAAAGGACATCAAGGGGATAAAAATTGGAAACAAAGAAGTCAAATTATCCCTATTTGCAGATGATATGATAGTATACATAAGCGACCCCAAAAATTCCACCAGAGAACTCTTACAGCTGATAAACACCTTCAGCAAGGTGGCAGGATACAAAATTAATTCAAAAAAATCAGAAGCCCTTCTCTATATGACAAACAACTGGGCTGAGAAAGAAATAAGGGAAACAACCCCCTTCACAACAGCCACAAACAATATAAAATGCCTGGGGATAACTCTAACCAAGCAAGTAAAGGACCTATACAACAAGAACTTCAAGCCCTTGAAGAAAGAAATGGAAGAGGTTTTTAGAAGATGGAAAGATCTCCCATGCTCATGGATAGGTAGGATCAACATAATAAAAATGGCTATCCTACCGAAAGCAATATATAGATTCAATGCAATTCCTATAAAAATACCAACACAATTCTTTATAGACTTGGAAAGTGCTATTCTCAACTTCATATGGAATAACAAAAAGTCCAGAATAGCTAAATCAATCCTTTACAATAAAAAAACACCTGGAGGTATCACCATCCAAGATTTCAAGCTGTATACAGAGCAATAGTAGTAAAAACAGCATGGTATTGGTATAGAAACAGACCAGTAGATCAATGGAATCGAATTGAAGATCCAGAAATAGACCCACACACTTATGGCCACCTAATTTTTGACAAAGAAGGCAAAACAGCACAATGGAAGAAAGACAACATCTTCAACAAATGGTGCTGCTCCAAATGGATGTCCACTTGTAAAATAATGAAATTAGACCCATGCTTATCACCTTGTACAAAACTTAAGTCCAAGTGGATCAAAGACCTTAACATAAGGCCGGTCACACTAAATCTACTAGAAGAAAAAGTGGAAAAAACCCTTGCACTCATTGGCACAGGTGACAACTTCCTGAACAGAACACCAACAGTTCAGGACTTGAGATCAACAATCAATAAATGGGACATCATAAAACTGAAAAGCTTCGGTAAGACAAAAGACACTGTCATTCGAACAGAACAGCAGCCTACAGACTGGGAGAAAATCTTCACCAACCCCACCTCTGACAGAGGGCTAATATCAAAAATCAACAAAGAACTCAAGAAATTAAACACCAAGAAACCAAATAATCCAATCAAAAAATGGGGGACGGAACTAAATAGGCAATTCACAAAGGAGGAATCCCTAATGGCCAAGAGACACCTGAAGAAATGCTCAACATCCTTAATCATCAGAGAAATGCAACTCAAGAGGACTCTCAGATTCCATCTCACACCTGTCAGAATGGCTAAGATCAAAAGCTCAAATGACAGCACATGCTGGCGAGGGTGTGGAGAAAGGGGAACCCTACTCCATTGCTGGTGGGAGTGCAGGCTTGTGCAACCACTCTGGAGGTCTGTCTGGTGATATCTTAGAAATCTTGGAATAGCTTTGCCTCAGGACCCAGCCATACCACTTCTGGATATACATCCAAATGACCCCTCACGGAATCAATCATAAGGAAGTCTCCTCATCTATGTTCAAAGCAGCCTTATTTGTAATAGCCAGAAACTGTAAACAACCCAGATGCCCCTCAATTGAAGAATGGATTAAAAAACTGTGGTACATCTATACAATGGAATATTATTCAGCTATCAGAAACAATGAAATTATGCAATTTGCAGCCAAATGGATGGAACTAGAGAAGCTCATCCTGAGTGAGCTAACCCAGACTCAGAAGGATGCACATGGCATCTATTTACTTATAGTAGGATTTTAGCTATATAGTACAGGATATCTGTACTACAACCAACACACCAAAGGGAACATGGACATAAACTTTTTTTTTCTTTTTTTTTTCTTTCATTTGTTGTTAGTTTTTGTCGGTTTGTTTGTTTGTTGGTCTGTTTTTTAGTTTTCCCTCCCCAGCAATGAGACACTTTTCACTGGTGGTACTGCCTTGTAGGCCCCCAGTGTATGAAGAGGCTCTTGGCCCTCATATGACATCTGAACTGGGGCAAGGGACTGTTATGTGGGGTCACTCCACTCCAGAGGAGCAGGATGGAAGGGTTAGGGGGCAGAGGATGGGAGGGCGGGGCTGAGAGGGGGGGAAAGAGGACAATATGATGGAGATGTAACCTGAACCAACCAATAAATAAATTTATTAAATAAAAAAGCAGGTAACAGGTTTAAAACACTGTAAATAAATTAAAGGTTACAGCTGTTCAACCTGATTTTACAAACCACCAAGAGTTGAAAAAACTTAGAGCTAAGGTAAAATACATGAAATGCATGAAATGCGTGGGGTCAGCCCATACATTTTACTTCAGCAGAGACAGGAGGAGCACTATAGAGTTAGTTGTCTTTTAAATTCTAGAGTTACAAGGAACAGGGTGGTGATGGCACACACCCTTAATCCTACCATTAGAGAAGAATACACCCTTAATCCCAACACACTAGAGACAGAAACAGGCAAATGCCAGAGCTCAAGGTCAGCCTGATACAAAACAAGCTCTACATAGGGAAAAACTTTGATCCAGGGGCAGGGGAGCACATCTTTAATCCTTTCAGTTGGGAACCACAGGTCTTGATCCCAATACTTAGTATGCAGAGACAGGTACATAGGATCTGGAAGGATTTAAGTTTAAAAGCTACAGTACAAAAGGCATGCTCAATGTAAACAAATTGTCCTTTGAGATCTCAAAATATATACACTGAAGGTTTGTTTAGCTCCAAAATAACAAAATAATTTCTTCTTTAATCCAGATTGAAAGATAATACTTTATATATTGTCAAAAAAACAAATTTGCTCCAGGAAAAATATTACTTGACCGCCCCTCCCCCCCAAAAAAAGGTAATTGCCCCAGAGTTAGGATTAGGGCAGGGCTCTGTTCTTATCTTTCCAGGTTACTTAAAACATCCATTCTAGGAATCCAGGGACAACTGGACAAGGAAAACCTCAGCAGAAAACAGATCAGACACCAAAGAAGATGAGTGGCTCAGAGGATCCAGCCTTTCAGACCCCCCTCAATAGCTGTTTCCTGAAAAGTCTACAACCACAACTCAAAATCACTAAGATTGTTCAGCTACACAGACTGCTCCAGCCAAAACTTCAGTAAAGGACTGAAGATCAGCTTCTGTCTACAAACTTCTTAGAACATCTAAATAGCTGAGCACAAAAGTACTGAACATGATTCTATCAACATTTTTAACCATTTTTCCATCCCTAATTGGACCACAAACAGGTTTACTACGTCCCAAATCAGCAGGAAGTCATTTATGAGAGCGATGTCCCAGGCCCAGAAGGTGGAGAGGGTGTTCGCCCCCTTTGGTTATTCGAGGGATAACAGAAAATTTTGTCATTTAGGGGAAGAGACTACAAGCTGTTAAATGGTCTTGTTAAATGGGTTTTGGAGGTTAGATCTAGGGACTTCTCTCTTTTTCTTTTCTGTATCCTTCTTTCTCTCCTATGTAGGAGTGAATAGACTTGAGAAAAAATGGGACATAGACATAGTATAGAAAAGATCAAGAAAAAAAGGACAGATTATTGAATAAGCCCTTATACCCTTGTATATTGATACAAAATTAGTACTATATTAGGCTAAATTGGTATTGATCATTGTATATTAATGCAAAATTAAGATTGTATTGGACTACATCGGTATTGATATTAGTATATTGATACAAAATTAAGAGTATATTTGGCCACATTGGTGTTGATTTTTGTATATTGTTACAAAATTAAGGGTAACACTTCTTAAAAGTATTGTACCTAGTAATGCTTAAAAAGGAAATGTGAAGTTTTGACCTTTTGCTACCAACCATCATAAACTGTTTAGGATAATTAAGAAATACAAACTAACAGTCATGCAAGTGTGTCATTTGGTTAGTTACTATGACAGTCTATCACAGTTATTTTCTAAGCTACTCAGAAATCAAGTTGTTAAGAGACAGCAACATTTGCTTATCTAAACATAAGAGATAGACAGGGCATCTTCAAAAACCCCAAGAGATCTGCAGAGTATGGCATTCAAAGATATTTTCTTAAATTAAGATTTTTTTGATATCGAGACATGCCAGTTTCTGACAGCATCCCCTATTCCACTCCAAGTAGAAGATGAGCATTGAAGAATCTCCAGTGTGAGATGGTTGAATTAGTGGCAAGCCTATCTCTTGGCAAAAAACAAAAAAAAAAAACAAAAAAAAAACAAAAACCTGTGCTTCTACTGTAGACAGACTGCTGTCCAAAAAAGGACAAAACTTGGAAACAGGTAAGTCGCCAGCCTAGCTCTGCCAAGACAGGGTAGGTAAGTCCTTCATAATTCCTGCTCTGCAATCAATGTCTGTCAGAGAAATGGGGCCAAAGAGCTGAAGATTGATGCTGTAATGTATGGAGAGAAAATGGGAACTGTCAAGGTAGCCATGGGTATGTCATTTCTTAGTTTTGGAAGCTGCGGACCCTGTACTTCCTATATAATCAGATATAGTTATCCCTCTCAGGTCTCTGAGGTGGTTGAAGAATAGATAGCTAGAGTCTCATAGTTAAATTTTGAGTTGTTTAGGAATCAAGAGGGCGTTCTGGATCTAAGAAGATATTTTTAAAATTGTGATGCAAGTTAGTATGAAGACTGAGTTAGATAGAGAACTTTAAACTCACGAAGATAGTTAGATAGTAGAATGTTAAAGTCAGGGGCCAAATACATATGGACTGGACATTGAGAATATATGCTAAGCCATATAACTCTCAGAATTGTGGCCTATTTATTTCAGTTGTTTTGTACTGTATTTACTGTTATAAGAGAAAGAACCATTTGTTGGACTGAAAAAAAAAGAATTATTCATTCAGGGGGAAGGGTGAGAGGGTGGGAGGGTGGGAGGGTGGGGCTGGGAGTGGTGGAGGGAGAGGGCTGTGATGGAGATGTAACTTGAAGTAATAAATAAACATTAAAAAAAAGAATGGTCATCTTGAATTGAATCAAAGAACATAATCAAGAAATGTGGAAATATAAGTACATGGTTTAGAAATAATAAGAAAAATATACCTTTGTTTTAAAAGAATAAATTGTTTTATAATTGCTTTATATTAAAAGTGTGATGATATCTTTATAGAGCGATTTAATTTTATTTTGTGAAAATTAATGTATGTAATATCTGGATGGAATGAAGTATCAACCTTAATTGAGTACCACAACTTTTAATAGAGGATGACAAAAGCAGCAGAGCTAATAACTTGTGACTACAGAAACAGTGAGAGCTCATCTGTAAACTGCTTGTCCTATAAGCAGAAGGACCTTATTTCATACCTCAGGAATCAACTAGAAAAACAAGTCTTGCAGGGGCCATTTGTAATCCTGGTGCTGGGAAGCATAGATGGGAAGATCTTTGGAGTTCTCCAGTAAGACAATCCCTCATAATCATCCAAACTGTGAGCCCCAGGTCCTAGTGAGAAACCCTGTACCAAGGAAGAAGAGGGGCAGTTCCTAAAGAACAACACTTGAGGTTGTTGCCTCTAGATACAGATAAGCATGTACACCTACACACATACACTGGTACATAAAAATTCACACCCACATACATATGTACATACATATACCCACACTTGCACACATACAAAACTAATTTGATACATTGTTGCAAATTCCTGAACTTAGACTCCAGCTGACAAGTGCATGTATTGGTATGTTCACATAGGATTTAATGTTTAGATAAATAATATATAAAACATTAAATTGTGCATGGGGTGCAGAAATCATCACTTGGGAGACTGAGAGAAGAACCTCAAGTTACATGCCAGCCTAGGCCATGTTATGAGGACTGGAATAATCACAAAGTAAACAATGAAAACTAGCTAAAATAAAACTTTTCAAATAATTAATGCTCAGAATCCTGATAGACTGTTTCTGTACTAGATAAGTCATGTAAAGAGGTAGAAAAGAAAAACTAAACTTCTAAGTTCAATACTTCTTCCAAATCTGATAATTACATTTATAGTGGAAGCAAAGAAATGATGGACAGTTCGAGGTATCAGATAATGGGTGTTTCACTTTCAACTAAGTGATTGCCTTCTTCACTCAGTTACTGATGCTAAATAATCTCATGAAGATGTATTGTGATGGGGAAAGAATGACAGGTAAAGCATTGCTCTCTGGTGAAGAGAAGCCATGAAACAGAAATGTCACAGAAGCTCAGAGGCTGACTGGCTTGGGCAGAACATCTATTTAGGTCACTTCTCTTACATATCTCCTTGACTAGTAAGCTCACCATCTGATATTCACTGAGAGGAGCTGAGATGTATGTGAACAACAAGTTCTAAATGTGAAGCTCTGTTTGGCAACTGTTCCACCTGTCCAAATGTGCTACACTTAATGGCAGATAGAAAACCAGGCAGGGCATGGAAAGACGCAGGACTCAGGATAGGTTCAACCCCTTATTTCTACTCAAAAGTGAAGAAAATTCTTGGACCTGCAGACACTTAGATTCTTAGATCATGTGGATGTGATCTTGTATTATTGGCTTCATTTACTCTTCCTTATAAAGGTTATTAAAAGCGGTTATTTGTAGGACTGGTGTATAAATGATTGGTGCATCTGCTTTAGCTTTCCTGCTGATTTTCTAGTAAAACAACATGTCGTCTTTACCCAGCAGATAACAAGGACATGGAGGCAGCAGGGCAATCAATAGTCTGTCCCTTCCTGGGATTTAGCCATGCCTTCTGCGTGAAAATCTCAACCACTGGGTTGTCTTCCAGTAATTGCTTTTGGGACACTAGACAAATTCTTTTAGAAATATCTCTTGTATATGATTTATGTGGGTGGGCGGACTAAACCAAATTTGCAAGAGTAGCAAGTTCTCTTAAGCATGGGACCGATCGTCTCTCTCGTCCCTCCCTAGACTCTCTATTAGTTCTTTGTTGCTAAAGAAACCTTGAGGGAGAAGGTAGAAACATTCTTTATTGTTTTAATAAGAAAAGGAAACATTCTTCTGAAGTGGTTTTTATTTACCTACTTTTTAGAACATAAAAGAGCCTCACTACCACCTACCTCTGCATTTAGTATGGCAAGAAGGCAGAGACACATGCAGCATTCCTTCTCAGGCTCACTGAGGCTGACTTTCCATAGCTGCTCATTTTCCTGTGCACAGATGTCAGTTCTCATGGTAGGTTCACACATTTTGTGCTTGAATAATTACTAAAAATGCATTTATGAGAATGAACCAAAATGAGTGCACTCAGAAGCCCACAGGCACACATGGACACCCCAGGCTGCACTAGGTTACAGCAGAGCCATTAGGAGTTGACAAAAGAGAATGAGAGTGAAAAGGGAATTAGGAAATTGTCATTTATATATATATATAAACCAAGAAGGAGCAAGAACCCAAGCCTGGGGCCCCAAATAAATTAGAGTGGGCCAAATGAAAGGCATGCAGTTGAGCACTGGGGAAATTGAATCTCACTCCCATACCTGCTCCTGTTTGTGTGCTTCTGTGGTAATTGAACATTTAGGAACTGATTTAAGTTTTACAGCTGTCATAATGGCCAACTGAAAGGCAGTACATCACCCCCTTTCAATCCAACTTGGTCAGAGTCACTGGATACTTGTGACTTGGTGTCTATTCGGTGCCTCCTGTCAGTTCTTCCCGACATTGCTTCCTTGGAAAGATGATCTTCCATCAAGAACACTATCCCAGTGTCAGAAATCAGAGCACACGGACTCCAGATAAGTTCAAGACTGGTAATATGGGGCTAAAGAAATAGAGCAGTAGTTAAGAGCTCTTATTGTGTCCTAGAAGACTGGAGAGCAGGTCCATGTACTCATATAATAATGTGTCGTAGGTCAAATCCCCAGGTAATTCCTGCTCCAGAGTGTCTGGTACCTTCCTCTTGCTTCTGTGAGCACCTATACTCATGGGCACATGATGGGTACACATACCCATCAACACACACACACACTAAAATAAAAAATCAATTTTAAAAATTAGACTATCCTGTTACTTGTGGCTTCATCGCAGAAAATAATTCATAATTGAGCTGTTTATGAATCACAGTTGGAGTTTAACAAGGAAATGCTAATATAGGTAAGAGAAAGGATCATCCAAATCAAAGACATTTGAGACTACTTGAGTGGGCTTATCAAAATGACATTGTTCATTGAGTTTTACAATAGTCATGCAAAAGGTTTCAGTGGGGTTTGATGTTACTATATTCAAAAGATTTCTAAGAAACTGCAGGAAGACTACCTGGTGTTTCCTACAGTGTGCCTGACAGGATCAAAACAGATAAGGCAAAACTCTAAATCAGGACAATGGTTGAAAGTAGACAAGCTTCACTGTAAACAGTAATGTCTGAGATTCTCAAATGATGTTTAGAGAAAGGAATGAGACCCTCCCTGAGGTTATGTGCATTCAGGCCTACACCTGGGTCAATGTGACTTCAGCATAAAACATCTGTACAAACGAAAGGAAGATAAGCTATAAGTCCTGTAAATCAGTGGTCTTCACAGCAAATATTCTCATCGGCTGAGAGGTTTCAGTCATATTCTGGTCTAAGGGGATCTTCTCCCTTCTGTGTCTATGTATTTTCTCTGTCTTTCTATCCAGCTCCAAGAATCATCAACAGCTAGTATCTGTGTCCTTGTGATGCAGAGAAACCATTTCATCCCATGTTCCATTACACGTAATGATAATTTCAATGTCTTTTGTTTGTTTCCTTTTGTTATTTTCTTGAGGCAGGCTCACTGTGTAGATCAGATTGTTCTTAAACTCAAAGTCCTCCTGCCTGATCTTTCTGAGTAAAGAGCTCAGAGAGATTAGGTAGATATATAGATAGAAGATAGATGATAGATAGATAGATAGATAGATAGATAGATAGATAGATAGATAGATGATGGATGGACGGACGGACAGATGATAGTGTGTATGTTGTGTTCAGTGGGTATGTGATTGTGCAGGTGAACGTGCATGTAAGGTTTGCATATGTGCAAATATGTATGAGGATACCACAGCTCAACTATAAGTTTCTTTCCTCAGGAGCTTCTATTATGTATTTTGAGCCAGGATCTCTCACTCACCTGGAATGGACAAGTACTTTAGGTTGCTGGCCAGCAACACACAGATCTGTTTGACTCCCTTGTTTCTATGAATCTTACATGGAAAAGTTTTCTGTTTTCATTTTTTCTTATTCAGACATTTCTTGCACTTACAAACTGTATAACAGACAGTCTCCATTAATTTCTGCAGCTGTGTTTGTTTACACATAGCACTGTCTTTTGTGTTCTTTTGCCTGACAACTCCTAGGCTACAGTTATGGTACCTATGGTACAGTGGGATCTGGGAAACAAGCTCAGGTCTTCATGTTTATAGAGAAAACATTTTCACCAACTGAGACATCTCTCTACCCTCCTATCATTCATATGCTTTAGAAAATTTTGCCTAGAATACTCTTTTTCTTTTTTAACCTACTAACTCCTTCCACATACTACAGCTTCATTTGAAAGATCCTTAAACTTTATCCAAGATGCCTGTATTAACTGACTGGCTAACAAAAATACAATTATGAACAAGTTTATCTCTTGCCTTGCACTCAGCATTACTGATTCCCTTTTCTTGATGTGAGAGTAACAATTCATCTGTATCATTTACTGTTGTCAACAGAGATCAAAGAGGCATTATCAGGTGCTAAAGCAGTCGATGTGGCATGGCTGTTCCCATCTTCATATCCAAGCATTCTACAATCTATTGTCTCCATTATACCAAATTTGTTTTTTGTTTTTTTGTGTTATGTTTGTTTGTTTGTTTAGTTAAAAAGAGTTAGGAAACATGTAGGATCCATCCAGTACTCTTTAAATGGTCAAGCTGGTATTTGAATTGAATTCTCTCTCTCTCTCTCTCTCTCTCTCTCTCTCTCTCTCTCCCTCTCCCTCTCCCCCTCCCTCCCTCCTTCCCTCCCTCCTTCTCTCTCTCTTTCTCTGTGTGTGTGCGCACAACTATTGAATCCAGGGCCACATAATTGCCTGTTGAGAGAACAGAGTGGTACTAATCTACTAATCTGCAATCATGGACCTCAAATTGAAAAACTCCAAAGGAACAGTGCATACTCTATACTGTAGAAAACATATTTCCTAACTGTTAATGTGGTGTTTACTAAATTATATGGGTAACATTCTAGATGACAGCATCCCAGAGCTATTTATATATACCTCCCCCTGTAGGGGTTAGATAAATTAGATTTAGAAAATATATAGGGGTTTCTGATACTGTCTCTTAATTCGGGGCATGAAGAGCATTATCAGCATGAAGTCAGGAAAAACAGGAAAGACTCAATAGACTGAAAAACAAGGTTGAAGTCAGGAAAACAGGAAAGACTTAATGGACTTGAAGAAACAAAGTATCTGGCCTGACATTGTTTTCAGATGCTAAGTGGGCGGAGCCCAAATTAAGCTGAAACAGAGTTCCTTCTATTTAAGGACAGTGCATGGAGCCCAGAAAGAGAAGAGGCCCCTGATGCTAGAGAGCTCCAAGAGTCCTGCTGAAAAAAGTGCTGGCCATCATTTGATGGCCAGATTTCCCTGAAGCAGAAAGAAGCTGGTGAGCAAAGAAAGCCTGAGAAAGACACCAAAAGGCCAAGGATTAAACCCTGTGGCTCAACTTTTGCCTAGAGGGGTTTGAACTGTCCGAACAGTGGCCTAAAGGAAATTGTGCCTGGCTTTAAGGACTGAGGCAGAACAGCTGAGTTCCCGATTCAAAAGAAGTAAGTTGGCCTGCAGACGGCTGGGGTCTCCCACAGAGAAGAAAGCATGAAGCCTTATTTAAGGTGAGACTGCAATAACCAACTTACCCTGACAAACCTGCATCTGAGAGATCCAGAAAAAGGACTGCTAAGTGCGTTAAAGAATCTACAACAAAGACTGTGTTCCTGACGACTGAGGACCTGCCCCAGAGACTGTATCATTCTAAAAGGTTAGAAAAATAATTATCAATAGGTTTAGTGGATAGGTTAAAGGGGTTGTAAGAGTTTATAGGATTAATAGTTAAGAAATTGTTGGTGTTTGTTATAAGTGAATTTAGTAATAAATAAATAAGTGATAAATAATAATTTAAAAGTTCAGTTACATCCCCCCCACCCCCCGGCCTAGAACTTGTGAATACTAACTTACATGAGAAAGATTTTGCTGATGTGATAATTTTAAAGACTTTTGAAACACAGGAATAAGCCTGGTCTGTCTACTTGGGCTTTAAATATAACACATATGTCATTATAAGGGAAAGGCAAAGGGAAGCGTGATTTCACAAGATGTATGTGTGTGTTTTGCAAGTATCTGTGCACAGCTGTACATCTTCTCACATTCACTGTGTCTCTTAGTGCAATGTTTAAAAATCCTTATTGAGAAGAGACATTCTTACTTTTCCCCTGATATAAGTGAGGGAGTCTCTAACTCCCTACCACTAAGGTCAACTTAGCTATAGAAATTTGTTTGCTTTTTTGGTATTACTTATTACTGTCTTTATTTATTATTATTTAAACTTTCATATAGTATATTTTGATTATATTCTTTTCTCTCCTTCTCCACTTTCTAGGACCTTGCTGCCTTTCTACCCATCCAACTTCAAATTCTTTCCTTCTTTCAAAAGGAAAAAAATGAAAGAAAAAAAAGACAAAAATACCAAACCATAATGACAACAACAACAACAACAAAAAACGCACACACAAATACCATGAAGTCAATTTTGTTTTGACCAACTATTCCTAACCTAAATATCATGCCTGTTCTGGAGTATGGTTGATAAACCCAGTGTCACTCTATTGAAAAAAACTGATTTGCCCTTCCTTAGCTGGTATCAATTGCTAATGGTTTGTTGATAAGGGGTGGGACTTTATGTTCACTTCCCCAGGATCTGG
Source organism: Lophiomys imhausi (assembly GCA_907164525.1). Taxonomy (NCBI): domain Eukaryota; kingdom Metazoa; phylum Chordata; class Mammalia; order Rodentia; family Muridae; genus Lophiomys; species Lophiomys imhausi. The sequence continues at coordinate 4,466,508 of CAJQZJ010032546.1, forward strand.
TTTTTGTTTGCCTGAACTTATGCAGGTGTTTTTTTAACAGTCTCATTGAGTCCGTGTGTGAATTAGTACCTCTGTGTCTGGAAGATGCTATATCTTTGGAGTCTTCCACAATCTCTGGTTCTTTCAATCTTTCCCCCTTCTCTTTCACATACATTTCTGAGATTTAGAGATGGGGGTGAGGGCGTTGATAAAGGCATCCAATTTAGGGCTGAATGCTTCAAAGTGTCTGGTTGTTGCATATTGTTCAGTTGTGAGTCTTTGTGCTACTTATCATATAATTTGAGAATTTTTCTGAACTTAAATGATGCATTGATCCATAGGCATAGCATTATGGTACTAGGAGTCATATTATTGCATTTACCAGAATAGAGGTAGTAAATTTTCTCCTAGGATTCATGACCTATCTTATCTCTCATTCTTGGCCTCATTAACAGTTTCAGTTGTGGTCTCCATCTCAAAGAATGGGTCTTCAAACAATTTTAAAAATTGGTCATGCCCATAGTATTTGTGCCACCATTGCACCAATATATCTTGCAGACGGGTTCTAGAGTATGTATCTTGGGGCATTGACAATTACTTTTTTCCCTTGGCAGCATGAGAAGTATGAAAAGTACTTTTTGAATCTATGAATAAAAGTCAGTAGGGGTGAAGCTCCTAAATTGGTTTCTCCATGTTTGATGACATAAGTAAAGGGTGTCTTCTGCAATAGGCTCTACTGTCAGGGTGTGGATGGTAATCAATATAATTGTCAATATACTGTAATTTTTGGCAGAGTCTATGGAATGCTGTTAGCCAATTACTCAAGGAGATGCAACTTATTCTTAGGATCAGGAGGATTACTTTGTAAGATATAATTAATAGTTGTGGCATTGTCTCCCCCATTATGTAACTGCATTTAAATACATTTAAGTTTTAAGAAGCTTCTAGAATAATAGGTTTCCATAAGGTTTTTTCCAAAAGGCCTTTCATGCTAGTATTCCTTTCTGTATTTCCTTCTTTATTCTGCCTTCTGTTCCCCTCCCCTCGTTTAATCTTCCTATTCTAGTTTCTTCTTTATCCCTTAATAATCAATATTGTATTTCTCCTTCTTGAAAGATCTCCTCTTCTTTCCTGGCAACTTATGAGCTACCTAACCTTTGTAGTCATTCTAGATTTAATACACATAACAAAAACTTAAAAGCTAATACCTATATAAAATAGAAAATAGACAAAGGTTTGTCTTTCTGATTGTTTTTTTTTTTTACCAAGAAAAGGAATTACTATTATTATGAATGGGATTATTGGTGTCAAATAATTTTTTCTAGATGATTGATTTGATTGTGTAATTTTTTTCTCTATTGATCAGTTACTTTATTCTCTAATCTTTAAACATCATTGTTTAGTCAGAGTTAATCACTCTTGGTCATGGTGTATAATTCTTTTATACAGTGATATATTTAGTTTGTGAATATCTTGTTGGACATTTTTGCAACTGTTTTCATAAACAATACTAATTTACTGTTTCTATGCATGTCTTTGCCATGTTTTCTATAAGGCTAATATCTGTTTCACAGAATAAGTTACAAAGTATTCCATCTACCTGTGTTTTGCCAGACTCTATCGAGGATAATTAATACACTTTTTCTTAAGTGTTTAGCAGGATGAACCATCAAGCTGATCACATTAAAATTACCCCCAATTTGAATTTTTAATAACCGATTCTATTTCTCTTACAAATATATTTTTATTCATTTATTTTTATATGAGTTTTGGCAGGCTACTTCATTCAAGGAGATGACATGTTTCATCACACTTACCAAGTGTGTGATGATAACATTCTCATGGGTCTAAGTTATTATTTCCTTAATGTCTGCAAAATCAGTACTGACATGGTATCTTTTATTTTCTTATATGACTTTTATTTTGGTTTCTAACCCATCTTTTAAATGTAGTTTGTAGAAGGAATAAATTATATTGATCTTTATAAACTTCAACTATTGGCTTTACTGATGACTTTACTGGTTGGTTTCCTATTTATGATCTTATTTACTTATTTTCTAAGTTTTAGTTTATTGTATTTAATTTTAAATGGATTTAATATTTTTCTAGATCCATAAAGAGAAGCCATTTGTTATGAATTTTAGAATATTATAATATATGCATTCAGTACTATAACTTAATTGAATTAGTGCTGGCTTTCTGAATTTTGCAAACTTTGAAAATTTATATGATCATTTTTTAATCTCAAATATATTTCCCTTATATTGAGAGATTTTATTTTCTTTTCTTGTTTTTTTAACAGTGTGAAATTTTAGAGTATTTAATGGATGTTTAGGTATTTGAATATTTTCTAGATTCCTGTGAAGATTAGCTCCTGTGTTTAGCTCTTTTGTTGATTGAGAACATTGAACTTTCCATTGCTTTGAAATTTGTTAAAATGCATTTCATTTGTATGTCCTGTTGATCCATAGAACTACTCTCAACCAACGAAAACACAGCTATGTCACTTAGCTGGAACCCAATTTAGGGCAAGAACAATCAAAGGATGTAACTCTCACTTATCAAAAGTAGTTCATATATCTATACAGAGAAGGGCCTAAAACATCCTAACTAGAGGTGCTTGTATCTCAGCCCAAACCACAAGAATTAATAACCAAGACAATATACCTCCTTCAGAATCTGAAAAACTCACAGAAATAAGTCCTCAGAAAAGCAGTTTAACCTAAGCCCAAGACTTCAATTTAGCAATTATGAATATATTCAAGGACCTTAAAGAGTTTACAAGCAAATATCATAATGAAGATCATGAAAAAAATAAGTTTAGTGAAAACAATTTAAGGCATGAAAGTAGAATTTAACAAGGAAATAGAATCACTAAATAAAAATGAAATAAATAAGACTAAAAATGAAAGACTCAATAGGTGAAACAAAAATCTCAAAGGTTTAAAAATAATGGAAGAGAAAATTTCACGTTTAAAGACAAGGTAGAAAAATGGATACTTCAGTCAAAATGATGTCAAATCTGAAAAAGTTTAGACATAAAATATCCATGAAATCTGGGACAATATGAAAAGAATAACAGGAATAGAAGGTGAGGAAACCAAACTCAAAGTCACAGAAATATTTGTAAAAAAAAAAAAAAAGAGTATATGAGTAAATTTTTTTTTAATCTAAAGGAAGGTCAGGGTACAAGAAGTATACAGAAGATCAAATAACCTGGACCATTAAAGAAACTCTCCATAACACATTATAATCAAAACACTAAATATACAGAACAAAGAAAGAATCCAATTTTTGGTAGCTACTGTCAAAACCAAAATATCCTGGAAATATATCATATAAGCTCTGAAAAACTATATGCCCACCTAGACTATCATACCCAGAAAAATTATTAATTAGATCAACAGGAAAATACATTTTTTAATAAAAAACAAAGTTATGCAATTTTGGTCCACTAGTCCAGCTTCTAAAAGGTAATAGAAGGGAAGTTTGTCTGAAAAGAAGGTTAACTATATCCTCTGTGACACAACAAATAAATAACCCCAGAATAGTTCACTAAAACATCAAGAAAAACCACAGCCCAACAATAAAATAATAATAATTAACATACAATGGTCAATAATACCTCTCAATATTATTTGTCTTATAAAGCAAAAGACCTAGACAATAAAAAGGCATAGATTGAATTTGAAAGTGTAATCGTTCATTATGTTGAATACAAGAAACATGTCTTCTCATAAAGGATAGGCATTACCTTTAAGTAAAATACTGGAAAAGTTATTTCAAGTAAATGGAACCAAGAAACAAACAGGCATATTTTAACATGTGGATAAAACAACCTCAAAATCAAAACTAATCCACTTAAGTTACAGCACTGAATGCATATATTATAAAGCTCTGAAACTCAGATAAACTCAGATGATAGCATATGCTGGTGAGGATAGGGAGAAAGGGGAACACTCCTCCATTGCTGGTGGGAGTGCAAACTTGTACACCACTTTGAAAATCAATCAGGTGATATCTCAGAAAATTGGGAATACTTCTACCTTAAGAACCAGCCATATGCAAAATTAAGATTATATTGGGTTACATCGGTATTGATTTTTGTATATTGATTCAAAATTAAGATTATATTTGGCAACATTGGTATTATCTTTGTATATTGATAAAAAATTAAGGTTAATGCTTTTGAAGGTATTGTACCTAGGTAATGCTTAAAAATGAAATGTGAAGTTTTAGCCTTGTGCTACCAACTGTCATAAACTGTTTAGGATAATTAAGAAATGCAAACTAATAGTCATTCAATAATGTCATTTTGTTAGGTACTAGGACAGTCTATCACAGTTATTTTCTATGTTAATCAGAAATCAAGTTGCTGAGAGACAAGAAACATTTGGTTTTCCAAATATGTGGAGATAGATAGATGGTCTTTAAAAACTCAAGAGATCTGTAGAATATGGCATTCAAAGATGCTTTCTTAACTTAAGATTTTTTTTTTTTTGAGACTGAGACATGTCAGCTCCTGACAAAACCTCCTATTCTACTGCAAGTAAATGATGAACATGGAAGAATCCCCAATTAGAGATGGTTGCATTATTGGCAAGCCTTTATTTTATTAAGTATTTTTGCATATATGTTCATGAGGGAGATTGGTGTGAAGTTCTCTTTCTTTGTTGGGTCTTTTTGTGGTTTAGGAATCAGGGCGACTGTGGCCTCATAGAATGAGTTTGGCAGTGTTCTTTCTGATTCAATTTTGTGAAAGAGTTTGAAGAGTATTGGTATTAGCTCTTCCTTGAAGGTCTAATAGAATTCTGTGATGAAACCATCTGGCCCTGGGCTTTTTTAGGTTGGGAGATTTTTAATGACTCTTTGTCTTTCCCTAGGGGTTATAGGGCTGTTTAATCTGTCAACCTGATCTTGATTTAGCTTCGGTAGGTGGAATCTATCAAGAAAATTGTCCATTTCGCATAAGTTTTCATATTTGCTGGAGTATAGATTTTTAAAGTAGGACCTAAATATTCTCTGGATTTCCTCAATGTCTGTTGTTATTTCTCCCTTTTCATTTCTGATTTTGTTGATTTGAGTTTTTTTCCCTCTGTCTTTTAGTTAATTTGGCTAAGGGTTTGTTTATTTTGTTGATTTTCTTGAGGAACCAACTCTTGGTTTCATTGATTATTTGTGTAGTTCTTTTTGCTTCTAAGTTGTTGATTTAAGCCCTAAGTTTAATGATTTCCTGCCTTCTGCTCCTCTTGGGAGTGTTTGCTTCTTTTTTTTTTCCAATTCATCCAGTTTAGCTGTTAATTCGCTAATATGCGCTGTCACAGTTTTCTTTTTGAAGACACTTAGTGGTATGAACTTTCCTTGTAGCACAGCTTTCATTGTGTCCCATAGGTTTGTGCATGTTTTGCCTTCATTTTTTTTGGTTTTTAAGAAGTCTTTGACTTCCTTCTTTATTTCTTCCCTGACCCAATAGTCATCTAGTAAACAGTTGATCAATTTCCATGTGTGTGTGGGCTTTCTGTTGATTCTTTTGCTGTTGAAGTCCAGTTTTATTCCATGGTGGTCTGATAAGATACAAGGGGTTACTTCAATTTTCTTGTATCTGTTGAGGCTATCTTTGTGTCCAACTATATGGTTGATTTTGGAGAAGGTTCCATGCAGTGCTGAGAAGAAGGTGTATTATTTTGTTTTTGGGTGAAAGTTCTGTAGATATCTGTTAGGTCCATTTGGTTCAAGAGCTCTGTTAGGCTCATTATATCTCTATTTGGTTACTGTCTTGATTATTTGTCCATTGTTGTGAGTGGGGTGTTGTAGTCTCCCACTGCTAATTTGTAGTGATTGATGTGCGATTTAAGTTTTAGGAGAATTTCTTTTACAAATGTAGGTGCTTTTGTGTTTTGGGCATAGATGTTCAATATTGAGATGTCCTCTTGATGAATATTTCTTTTAACGAGTATGTAATGTCTTTCTCTGTCTTTTTTTGTTAACTTCAGTTGGAAGTCTATTTTTCTTGATATTAGGATGGCTACTTCAGCTTGCTTCCTGGGTCCATTTGCTTGGAAAACCTTTTCCCAGCCCTTTGCTCTAAGATATTGTCTATCTTTGTTTGTAAGATGTGTTTCTTATAAGCAGCAAAATGATTTTTTTTTCATTTTTATGTATCCAATCTGCAAGCCTGTGTCTTTTTATTGGGGAGTTGAGTCCATTGTTGTTTATGGATATTAGTGACCAGAGATTGCAATTTCCCATTATTTTGGTATAGGTGGTGGTCCTGTGTTTCTTTTGGTTTAGTTGTCATGGAGTTTTCTGTTTCCTCTGTTTTCTTGGGTGTATTTTTATTCTCTGGGTTGGAATTTTCCTTCTAGGATCTTCTGTAGGGCTGGATTTGTGGGTAGATATTGTTTAAATTTGATTTTGTCATGGAATATCTTGTTTTCTCCATCTATGCTGATAGAGAGTTTTGCTGGGTATAGTAGTCTGGCTGGGCACCTATGTTTTCTCGGGGCTTGTAGGACATCTGTCCAGGCCCTTCCAGCTTTTAGAGTTTCTGAGGAGAAGTCAGGTGTAAATCTGATGGGTCTGCATTATACATTACTTGACCTTTTTCTCTTACGGCTTTTAATATTCTTTCTTTTTTCTGTACATTTGGAGTTTCAATTATTATGTGGTGGGAGGAGATTCTTTTCTGATATAATCTGTTTGGTGTTCTGTAAGCCTCTTGGAATTTTATTGGCATCTCTTTCTTTAGGTTTGGGAAGTTTTCTTCTACGATTTTTTTGAAGATGTTTCCTGGTCCTTGGAGTCAGGAATCTGCTCTTTCCTCTATGCCTATAATTCTCAGGTTCCGTCTTTTCATTGAGTCCTTGATTTCTTGGATGTTATGGGTGAGGACTTTTTTAGCTTTTTCATTTTCTTTGGATGTTGTACTGATTTCTTCCATCGAATCTTCCATGCCTGAGATTCTGTCTTCCATCTCTTGTATCCTATTTTTGATACTCATGTCTGTAGTTCCTGTTCTCTTTCCTTGATTCTCCATTTCTACTCTTAACTCTGACTTTGTTTTCTTTATTACTTCCATTTCCAGTTTCATAACTTGAAAGATTTTATGTTTTGTATAATTCCTGCTCCAATTTGCTTGTCTTTGCCTGGAAATCTTTCATAACTTCTAAATCTTTCATTGCCTTGTCTCTTTCCTGTTCAATTTGAGCCACTTTGGCTTGGAGCTCTCTAATGGCATTATCCATTGCTCTAGCTTGTAAAATTGTGGACTCTTTGAATTCCTTCATTGATTTAAGTTCTTCTTGAAAGGACTCCATCACTTTCCAGACTGTAGAGTTGTCATCATTTTCATGTGTTTCACCTGTGGTGAAGTGATCAGGGCTTTCTGTACTAGCATAATTTTGTTTTGTTGGAGTCATATCTCCCTGACTTCTGTTGTTTCTGTTTTTTCTCTGACCTTTAGCCATTTGGTTTGTATTAGGTGTTTGTTCCTGTTGTCTTCTGGGCTTGGAGCCAAAGGGGGCACTTTGGTGTAGCAGTAGTATTGCTTGGTGATCTGTCAGTTTCCACTGGTGGGAAGGGGCCTTGTGTGGAGGTTTTCAGTGTGTCTCTGAGAGGTCACCCCTTTCTATTTTGTCCCAATTGGGGACTCAGGTGAGGGGTTGTGATGGTGATGAGTTCCTGTAGATTCATGAGATCAATCTGGTCTTCGTATAGATGATGGTGCAGGTTGGCAGGCCTCAGATTGTTGGGTGGGGGTGTAGCTCCCCTGCAGCTTATGTGTCGGACCGTGTTTGTGGTCCTCCCCGGCTGCTCACAGGGGCTTCTCAGGATCTATGTGCATGTAATAGCCAGAAGCACTGTGAGCTGGTGCAGCCTATTCCCAGGCAATGAGTAATGGCCTGGGATTGTTTCACTGCTCCCAAGTCAGGGCTCTCTATGTTGCACATTGAGTGTTCAGCCTGCAGTGTCCAGGCACAGATTCTGTGGACTCTGAAGGTCCCAAATTTGGGGATTGAGGCCACCTGCTGGAGTCTTGAGAGGACCTGACACCATGCCCTTAAGGTGAGTCATTCAGCAGTGTTCCCCAGGTTAAAACCACATGGATACAGGGGTGGCACTATATATGCTTAAGCTCTGGTTTTCTGTCAGAAGGGCCAGCACTAACAGAAGAGTTTAATAATTATTACCCCACAATTTGCCCTGGGCTTGGACACTTTAGTGGAGTGTCCACCTTCCAACCCTGCCTTTTTTTTTTTCTGCCACTCTTACAACTCTGCCTATGTGGGTATGGAGCTGGCTTTGGATACTGGCAAATGAGGCCACTGTCTTCCAAGTTATGGTACATAGCAGTCTGCATAACCTGCATCTGGAAGAGTATTGGCTGCTCAGTTCCTCTGTGAAATTTTCTTTCCAATGACTGTAAATCCAATAGAGGGGCCTGTATGTATGTTCTACACCTCTCGGGGGGGGGGGCACAAATATGCCTGCACTTTCCAAAATGCCGCTGTGGACCCGCTGGCTGCTGGGCTAACACGTTGTATAACCATCAGCTGCTGCACAACCTTTGGCTAAATAGCCGGAATGCATGCATGGGATCTGGAGACCCAGTAGGATGGTGAGTAACCCTTTGTGAGGCCCAAATCTGCCAGCTGGGTATTAGAGTGGATCTTACCTGGCGTCAATCCTGTTGGGGGTTCCTGATTCCCGGATTCAGCAGCTTCCATGCGTGTCCAAAAGAGGGAGGGAGAGTCCTGCCAAGGGACTTTTAATGTTCCCTGGGTAGCTGGGTGAGACCCATGGTTGCGGGGGGGGGGTCAAGTCACTCAGATTATTGCACAGTGTCTTAAAACTCTGTGGCTTTATGGCTGTTTTCCCCAAGTTCAAAATGCATCCACGTGGGCCGCCACCATCTTGGATCCCAAAAGATGTTTTCTTAACTTAAGGTTTTTTTTGATATTGGGACATGTCAGCTCCTGACAGCACCCCCTATTCTACTCCAAGTACAGGATGAGCATCGAAGAATCTCCAATTGGAGATGGTTGAATTAGTGGTAAGCCTATCTCTTGGCAAGAAAAATCCCCTGCTTCAACTGCAGACAGAATGCTGTCCAAACAGGTCAAAATTTGGAAGCATGTAAGTCAACAGCCTAGCTCTGCCAAGACAGGGTAGGCAAGTCCTTCATAATTCCTGCTTTACAGTCAATGTCTGTCAGAGAAATGGGGCCAAATGGCTAAAGATGGTTATTTTAATGTATGGAGAGAAAACAGGAACTGTCCAGGCAGGCACTGGTACGTTATTTCTTAGTTTTGGAAGCTGGTGGCCCTGTACTTCCTGTATAACCATATATATTTATCCCTCTCAGGTCTCTGAGGTGTTAAAGACTAGAGAGCTAGAGTCTCCTAGTTAAATTTTGGGTTGTTTAGGAATTAAGAGGGCGTTCTGGATCTAAGAAGATGTTTCTAAAATTGTGTTGCAAGTTAGGATGAAAGCTGAGTTGGATATAGCACTTTAAACACATGCAGATGGTTATATAGTAGAATATTAAAGTCAAATGCCAAATACATATGGACTGGACATCAGGAATGTATGCTAAGCCTTATAACTCTCATAATTGTGACCTAATTATTTCTGTTGTTTTGTATTGTATTTATTGTTATAAGAGAAACAGCCATTTGTTGGACTGAAAAGGAGAGCTGTTGGGGGGGCAGAAGATATACCTTAAACTTTAAAAAAAGGAAGGGGATGGGGGTTAGATAGGGAAGAGGGTGGGAAGGTGGAAATGGAGGGGGAGTAGGGAGGGGATTGAGATTGAGATGTAACTTGAAGAAATAAAAAATAAATTAAAAAAAAGAAAAAAATTTTAAAAAGAACCAGCTATATCACTCCTGCACATATACACAAAAGATTCTCCACCAAACCAAAAGGATGTTGGCTCAACTATGTTCATACCAGCTTTATTCAGAATATCCAGTAACTGGAGACGACCTAGATGTCCTTCAAAGAATGGATAAAGAAACTGTAGTATATTTATACAATGGAATACTGCTCAGGTATTAAAAACAAGGAAATCATGCAATTTTTAAGCAAATGGGTGGAACTACAAAAGATCATGCTGAGTGAGTTAACCCAGACTCAGAAAGACACACATGGTATATACTCACTTATAAATGGACATTAGTAATATAGTACAGGATAACCATACTACAATCCACAGACCCAAAGAAGCTAAGTAATTAGAAGGGCCCAAGGGAGGATGTTTGAATCTTACTCAGAAGGGGAAACAGAAGAGACAACTGAATTGGATAAAGAGTGGGAACTAGATGGGAGAGGGAGAGAAGAGAGAAAGGAAAGTGGAGATGAGTTATGGGAAGTGGAGGACCAGGTGATAAGAGAGTTGGGAGAGTGATGAGAATCCAGGGGAGCTTCTCTGAGACAAGCTGGAGACTGGCAATATGGTAGGCTCCTGGGAGGATATGTGGACGACTCTAGCTGGGATTATAAGCATCGGGGGAACTTCTAGCCAAGTATAACTTGTTAGCTATGTAGGATTTCTAAGAGAGGGAGGGGATGACCAATAAACATACAAAAACTTCAACCCAACATTTACCCTGTATACAAGATGTGTAGGGATAAAGATAGAGCAAAGAATGAATCCAACTATTGAATTGCTCAACCTGAGAACTATCCCATGGGAGAAAACCAACCCGTGTCACTATTAACAATACTCTGCTATGCTTACAGACATGAGTATAGCACAACTGTCCTCTGAGTAGTTCATTACAGAAGAGGGCCCAAAAAGATGCTGACACTCACTGCCAAACACTAGTCAGAGTGAAGGGTGTCTTTTGGAAGAGAGGGTGAAGGATAGAAGGACCCAGAAGGAATAAGAACTCCACCAGAAGCCCAAAGGAGTCAACTTCTGTAGGCCAATGGTGCTCACAGGGACTGAAACACCAATCAGGGAGTGCATGGACTAGGCCTAGGTCCCCTTCATGTATGTAGCTAGTGGACAACTTGGTTGCCATGTGGGTCTCCTAGAAAGTGGAGTAGGGGCTGTCTCTGACATGTACTCTGATATCTTCTTTTTGATCATTCTCCCCTGGTAGGACTGCAGTGCCTGGCCTCCACAGGTTGGGTACTCCCCATTTCTGAGGAAAAGAGGGGTTAGGGAGGGGATTGAAGAGTGGAACCCTTAAGGGAGTGGGAGGGAGTTGCAATTGGAATGTCAGATGAATAAATACATACACATATACATTAAAAATAAAATGTTCTTGAATTAAGAATAAAAAAAATGACACATTGATTTATTCCTTTACAATTCATATTCTCTTGATCTGTTTACTATTGTCTTGTTGCTCCAGCTAAAACATTAAGTACTATATTGAATAGGTATAGTGAGAGTAAATAACATTGTTGTAACAGGATAATTGTTTGTATTTATTGTTTACCTAACAAATACCTATCTACAAACACTTAACTAATACCTAACTAACACCTATCTTAATTTATTCTTAGAATGATATTAATATTCTTAATTTAGGTCCATGCAGGATGACCTGATTTATGGAAGTCCCAGCAGGCAGTTCCTTTTAAGCTTGTTGGCCACTGGGCCTAATATTGCCAGTTTGCAAGGTCAGCTTATTTCATCCACCAAATAGTGGGCAGTTTATAAAGACAGTCTCTTTCAACTGACAAACTGATGGGTACTCAAACAGCTTCCAATCTGTTCACCTCACTCACTGTTCTGTCACTCTGGAGCCTTTAAGCAACTCTGTCTTCAACAGTCCTGTTTTTCTTTTTGCAGCCAACATCCTCCAGCAGCTTGTCTGGTTTCTTTTCTTCAACTGATGTGCTCTCCCAACTTGTCTGATTTCAACTTTTTTCCAGCTGATTACCTCTTACAGCTTGTTTGGTTTCTTCCTTTTTTCAACCTACATTCTCTTACGGTTTTTCCTGGTTTCTTCCTTTCTTTCCAATTGACTTTCTCTTACAGTTTGTCCAGTTTCTTAGCTACACCCCTTCAACAGGGCAGTTCTTAGCCACGCCCCTTCAACAGGGCAGTTCTTAGCCATGCCCCTTCAACAGGGCAGTTCTTAGCCATGCCCCTTCAACAGGGCAGTTCTTAGCCACGCCCCTTCAACAAGGCAATTATTAGAACTATGATGTCAACTGTGCTGTCCATTTTAGCAACTAAAGCAACACCAAGCTTTATGTGTTTCCACATCCAAGCTGAACTGCATAATAATTTACTAAATAGAACTAACTTCTACCACACTTTGTCTTGTCCCTAATTTTAGTGGAATTGTTTGGAGTATCATATTTAGTTATGGGGGTGTGTCCATGATCTCTCCAAGACTTTTCATTGTGAGGGGGTGCTAGATTTTTGTCAAAGGCTTTTTCAACATCTAATGAAATTATCTTGTGATTTTTTTTTCTGTTCAGTTTGTTTATATGGTGGATCACATTGATGTTTTGTTTTTCTTTTTTTTTTTTTTTTTTTTTTTTACATTGAACCATCCCTGCATCTCTGGAATAAAGCCTATTTGATCATGGTGAATGATCTTTTTGATGTGTTTTTGAGTTCAGTTGAAAGTATTTTATTGAATACTTTTGCATCAATGTTCATGAGGGAAATTGGTCTGGAATATTCTTTTTGTTGAAATTTTGTGTGGATAGGTGACAGAATGACTATGGCTTCATAAAATGCATTTTGCAGTAGTTCGACTGTTTCAAGTTTGTGGAATAATTTGATGAGTATTGATCTTAGCTCTTGTCTGAAAGTCTGGTAGAATTCTGCTATAAAACCATCTAGGCCTGCCCTCCCTTCCCCTCCACTTTTTTTTTCCTAAACAGGGTTTCTCTGTGTAATAGCCCTGGCTCTCCTGGACTCCCTTTGTAGACCAGCATGGCCTTGAACTCACAGAGATCTACCTGTCTCTGCCTTCCTAGTGTTGGGATTAAAGGCGTGCACCACCACTCCCAGCTAGTGGGAGACTTCTAATGACTACTGTTATTTCACTAGGGGTTAAGGTCTATTTAGATTATTTACCTGATTTTGATTTAACTTTGGTAAGTGGTATTTATTGAGAAAAATGTCCAGTTCTTTTAGTTTTTCCAATTTTGTACAGTAATTTTTTTTTAAAGAAAGACCTATGATTCTTTTATTTCCTGTGTGTCTGCTGTTATGTCTCCCTTTTCATTTCTAAATTTGTTAGTTTGGCTATTCTAATTAGTTTGTTCAAAGGTTTCTGTATCTTGCTGATTTTCTCAAAGAATCAAGTCTTTGTTTTGTTGATTCTCTGTATTGTTCTCATTGTTTCTATTTTATTGATTTCAACCTGAATTTGATTAATTCACTCTACCTGTGCTCTTGTTGGGTGCATTTGCTTCTTTTTGTTCTAGACCTTTCAGATGTGCTGTTAAGTAACTAGTGTGGCATTTCACTAGCTTCTGTATGAGGGCACTTTAGTTCTATGAATTTTCTTCTTAGCACAGCTTTCAGTGTGTTCCATAAATTCGGGTATATTATTCATTTATTTTCATTGAATTTTAAGAAGTCTCTAATTACATTCTTTTGTGTGTGTGTGTGGTTTTTCGAGACAGGGTTTCTTTGTGTAAGAACTCTGGTTGTCCTGGATTCACTTTGTAGGCCAGGCTGGCCTCAAACTCACAAAGATCCACTGGGTTCTGCCTCCCAGGTGCTGGTATTAAAGGCATTTCCTTTAATGCTACAATGCCCAGCTTTTAATTTCATTCTTTATTTGTTCCTTGACCCAGTAGCCATTGAGTAGAGAGTTGTTCAGTTTCTATGACTTTGTAGGCTTTCTGTTATTCCTGTTGTTGTTGATGTACAGCTTTCATCCATGGTGGTGTGAGAAGATACAGGAGAATTTTCAATTTTTTTTTTCTCTGCTGAGGCTTGCTTTGTGACCTAGTATAAGGTCAGGTTTAGAGAAGGTTCCATAAGGTGCTGAGAAGAAGGTATATTGTTTTGTGTTTGGGTAAAATGTTCTGTAGATATCTGTTAAGTCCAATTGAGTCCTAACATCTGATAATCTCATAATTTCTCTGTTTAGTTTCTGTTTGGATGACCTGTCCATTGGTGAAAGTGGGGTGTTGAAATTTCCCACAATTAATGTGTGGTTTTAAATGTATGACCTAAGGTTTAGTAAAGGTTCTTTCATAAATATGGGTGTCCTTTCATTCGGGACATAGATATTCAGAATTGAGATGTCAACTTGGTGTTAGTTTTTTTGGTTTGTTTTCATTTGATGAGTATGAAGTGTCATTCCTCATCTCTTTTGATTAATTTTGGTTGAAAATAGTTTTTGTTAGATATTAGAATGACTACAACAGCTTGGTTCTTGTGTACATTTGCTTGGACACTCTTTTTCTAGCTGTTTACTCTAAGGTAATATTGAAGTGCTTTTCTTGTATATAGCAGAATGATAAATCCTGTTTTCCCATCTAGTCCGTAGCCTGTCTTTCTATGGAAGAACTGAATCCATTGATGTTAAGAGACATTAATGACAAATGATTGTTCATTCCTATTGTTTTGATGTTGGTGGTGGTAGTGTATGCTTGTGTATGTCTATGTGTAAGTGTGTGCTTCTTTATTTTTTGGTTTCTCTGGTGTGGAATTATGTGTTTCCTTATTTTCTTGGGTATAGTTAACCTCTGTGGGTTGGGGTCTTCTTCCTAGCATCTCCTGTAGGGCTGGATTTGTGACTAGATATTGTTATGTCATGGAATACCTTGTTTTCTCCATTTATGTTGATTGAAAGTTGTGCTGATTATAATAGTTTGGGCTGGCATTTGTGGTCTTTTAGAATTTGAAAGACATTTGCCCAGATCTTTTTGGCTTTTAGAGTCTCTATTGAGAAATCAGGTGTAATTTGAATAGGTCTGCTTTACATGTTACTTGGCTTTTTTCCTTGCAGCTTTTACTATTCTTTCTTTTTTTCTATAATGTAGTATTTCAACTATTTTGTAGTGGAGGGCTTGCTTTTCTGGCCCAATGTATTTGGTGTTCTTTAAGCTTCTTGTATGTTTACAGGCATCTCTTTTTTTAGATTAGAGAAATGTTCTTCTATGGTTTTGTTGACAATATTTTCTGATACTCTGAGCTAAGAGTCTTCTCCTTCTTCTATGCCTATTTTTCTTAGATTTGGTCTTTTCATAGTGTCCCAGACTTCTTGGATGTTTTGTGTCAGGAACTTCTTAGCTCTAACATTTCTATGACTCATGTATCAGTTTCTTCTATAGTATCTTCTAAGCCTGAGATTCTCTCTTTCATCTCTTCTCTTTTGTTGGTGATACTTGTATCTCTAGTTGCTGTTCACTTAACTAGACTGTCCATGTTCAAGATTCCCTCATTTATTTCTTTTATTTCCATTTTCAAATCTTGAACAGTTTTATTTATTTCCTTCCTCTGTTTGATTTTATTTTTCTGTATTTCTTTAAGGGATTTATTAATTTCTGTATTAAAGACTTCTATATTCTTCATAAGATTGAACTTAAGGTCATTTTCTTGTGATTCAGCTGAGCTGGAATATCCAGAGCTTGATTCAGTAGGATATCTAGGTTCTACTGGTGGCATATTCACCTGGCTATTTTTGATTGCATATCCTTTAGTCATCTGGGCCTGGGGTTACTACATGTTTATGTATTGATTTCTCAGTTTATCTTTGATCTATAGGTTTTTCTACCATTGATTTCCATTTCTTTTTTGTTCTTCTGGACTGAGTAGACTAGGATTCTGTTGGCCAGCAAATCTTCAGTTCCAGTAGTGTGTTTCTGCTGGGTTTTTTTTTTGTGGCTTTCCTCACATTTGTGATTTTGGGTGCCAATGATGCTTCTTGGACCCTTTGAACTAGTGTGGCCTCTGAAAAACTGAAGCCTTCTACTAAAGATGTGAGTAAGAAATATGGAGCCCATCTTATTGAGTTCAGCTTAGAACTGTTGGATGTGTTTTAAGGGGAGGGGTTGGGAGGAGTGTGGGTGTCTTACCTGGGATCTCTGGTGCTGTCTTGGTCTCCAAGAAAGCAGTCAAAGTCGTGAGTCAGAATATGGAGTCAAGTATATATGGTGCAGTTTAGGGCTATTGGGTGTGTTTTAAGTTGCAACTAATATCTTTGAACTAAATTTTTATAACGCTATCTTTTGATAATGTTAACCAATCACATAGTGTCCCTTCCTTACACCTTTTGAGGAACAAAAGAGAGACACGTGGAGCCTCTTCAGATCTTTTAGCCATTTCAAGAAGCACTGAGGGTTGTGAACTTACTCTGTCTCTGCACTGAATTTGCAATCCTGTGGGGGATTTACTAGTTATTTTTCTCACTATTCTAACAAAATCCCTGAAAATAGAATCTTAAGGAAAGAAGATTTTATCTTGGTTTGGAGTTTGAGGGTAAAGTCCATTGTTTCAGCTAAGTCACTGACAGGAGCTTGAGACAACTGGTCACATTACATCCATAGTCAGGAATCAGAAAGAAATGCTAGTGCTTAACTTACTTTGTATTCTATAATTATTAAAAGACCATAGTGAACAGAATCCTGTGACTCACATTTAAGGTACATTGTTTTTGATTCTCAATTAATTCAGTGTAGAAACTCTATCACCATCACCTAAACTTCTGTCTTCTAGGTGAGCCTATATTCTATTAAGTTTCACAGTAATAGCCCTCACAGGGGAATTTGAATCCTGAGTTTTCTACTAGAAGAAGATGCATGATATCAATACCAAAAGGCTATCTGTGTTTGAGAGACCATATGATATTTGAAAGTCATGTAAAACCAAGGCTGAGTCCTGGAAGAAAGCTTTACTCTGACAGATTCACAATGCTCTTACTCTGAAGAAAAGTGATTAAACTAGGGAAGAGAGATTCATGATATTATGTGGGACATAGAACTTTGGCACTACTCAGATTTCTACAACTGTTTCAAATTCCTGAGATAACTTGGAGAAAGATTTTGCTTTGATTTACAATTTTTGAGGCTTCCTACCATGCTGTATGTATTCCATAGCTTTGGGCCTGTGACAAAGTAGCCCATGTTGATAGGAGTGCATAGCAGAGTGGAGAAAATAGAAAGGGGTTATTTGCTTCTTTTTACATTAGAAAAAATAAGAAAACATGTTATAAGGAAAATAGTATTCAGATCCTAGGCTGATAGCTCAATCAGTACATCATATGCCATGCAAGCACAAGGGCATGAATTCAATCCCCAGTGCCCATTACGTGATTTTAATATCATTACAGGGAAGCAGAGAAAAGAGGGTTTCTAATGATCATGGCTCAGTACCCAGACTTGCTGAACCAGTGAGTCCTTGGTGAGGTTCAAAGAGAGACTCTGTCTCAACAGGAAGAAAGATGCCTGAGGAGGAATGACATTTAAGGTTGTCCTCTGGTCTCCACATTCACAGACATGCATGTGAATATGTGCCTATATGGATACACACACACACACAGAGAGAGAGAGAGAGAGAAAGAGACAGAGACAGAGAGACAGAGATAGAGAGAGAAGAGAGATCATGAAATTCTTTTAATGAGGACATGAAAATATTTAAAATATTAAATGGTTCAACAAAAACCTTCTTATGAAAAAAGGAAAAAGATCTGTGTCTTTATGCCTACAACTATGGGGACAAAGAGGAAAACACACACACACATGCATATGTATACTTACATAAAATGTGAGGAATAAAAATACAGAGAGTGCCACTTGATCAACAATTACTTAATGGACCCATTCCTCTGACTTTAATCAAAGTGTCTCTGTGCCTGGGGCAATTAATTAGTTCTCCTTAGTTCTCTGTCACTATTTCACCTTGCTTCTGCCTTTAAGTCTGCCAATGGAATGAAACACCAGATTAGTTAGTTTTAACTTGACACAATCGAGAATTCCCTGGGAAGATAACTTCAACATAGGAAATAATGTAGTTCAGATTGTCCTGTGGGTACATCTAAACAGGATTGTCTTGACAGTTAATTACTTAACTGATGTAAGAATATCCAGTCATTTGAACTCAATGTCTACTGTCAATGTAAAGTCTGGTTAGGGGTTTTGAGTCATGTAAAACTGGAGGGAGTTAGATGAGACCAGGCATCAACCAGCATGTGTGCATTCATTTCTCTCTGGTTTTGACTCTGAATATGATGTGACTAGCAGCTTAGGACCTGCCTTGGCTTCTCAGTAGTGTTGGACTGCAACATGAAGTTATAAGCTGAAAAATCCTTTCTCTACAAAGTTGTTTGGGATTCATATTTTATCACAGCAACAGAATAGCACCTCTTCCCAAACCTTTGTACCTCTTTCTTGTTTTGAGTTTTTTTATATCCTGAAACTCTTTTATCATCAGAACTGGGTCTCTAGCACTGATATTGCTATGTATTATAGTCCAGAGGACAAACATTGAAATCTCCAGGTTTTTGTGTCCCTGAGCAAAGAACTGAAGAACAGATACATGGATAGTGATAGAGTCAAAGTATTAAGAAATACAAAGTTACTCCTGACAAGGAAAGTGGCCAGTTATCTGGAAAGGGCAGAGACTATACTGGCCCCTAGCTATGAACCTCTTGCATCATTTACTTGGCACTTGGCCCCTCTAGAATTTGAAGATCTCCTCAGATCTTCTCATGCATGTGATTTTGAAGATACATTTACAGACCTTCCTGTCTTTGGTTTCTTTCATGCATTTAACTCAATTACACTGTGCTTTTTCCTCTCTACCTTGTTCTACTACCTTAGATAACTTTTCCTTCTAAAGTTCTTTTGCATCTCCTTTGTAATTTTTACAAATAAAAAAATGTATCAATCAAGAGCATGGTGAAACAAGACTCTGACTAAATTAGTCTTGACTGCCCTTTTCTGTTCATATTTACTTCAATTACCGAGGCTTCTAACTTTTTTATCAATCACTTGCCAAAAGGAGTCATAAGTTTTGTTGAAAACATCTGTATTGAATTCCACAGTTTTCAAGTGACTAAAATGTATTAGTTGACTGTTTTATCTTGTAAGCCAAGGCACAAACCAGTTTCACTTTAGAGAGTTAATTTTAAGATATTACTTAAAAATAATTCAGGCTCAAAATACAGGAAAGGATATTTCTACAAAGGGTCCTATGATATTGTCAAACTATTTATAGATGAGCTTCATTTTAAACCCAATAATCTAACCAAGAAATTGAAATTAGACTAAGGAATTATAAAGGCAGTCATCCAGGACTTCAAAAATCAGACACTTATCAACTTTTTACCTATTAATAGGTAGAAAAATATTTCTATCGCACATTACATCCTGCAATTAGACCTGGTAGCTTACCTGAATCTTAACTGCTTAAAAGCACTAACAGCAATAGCAAACACTAGCATGTCTCCACTGAAATTTCTTTGAATGTATCATATGCTGTGAAAATTTTACCAAAATGCAATCAAACTCTGAATCTTTCAGGAAGGACATGGACAGCTTAGGAACTTCTCCAATGCTGCTATTTCTTTCTGAATCACAATCTTCTTACAGCTGAGACTACAATGCCATGACCAGCCCACAGCTACATTGGTGTGGTATTAGAACAAATGCCCACTCTGTTTGTTTGTAAAACTCTTCATGTGATATCCTGAGTTAATGCTTTCGGCTAGCAGCTCTTCTGCCTAAAGCTCAGAAGGGAACTGTTAAGAAAGCCAGTCTTACTCAATCCAAAGGGATAAAAAACTTTAAGAAATATCCCCAGCAATCATCGCCTGATTTTTTATGACAAGACCTTTTTCCAGGTGTTGGCAGATGCTAGCAAGTAAGTTTGAAGTCTTAGATGTACCTCTCTTCCTGTAGGATCTGTTAACTATTATTTTAAATACCAATTTAGAAGCTCAACTAATCAGAGAATGAGAGAGAAAGCAGATGTGGAATTTGAAAAAATATCTCAAAACTCTTTTTTATAATCATAATAAGAATCATAAATTCCAATCATAACCTCCTTCCATTGACATGAGAACAATTCCAGGTGCAGCATGTTGTCAAGATAAGAAAAAGAAGAGAAAGAATAAGAAGATAATGAACTTATAATTATGCACTTGATAGATTATTACACTTTTAAGTAGAAAGAAATATAAGATCAATCTCAATATTTATTTATGTGTGTTTATGTGATACATATGCATAGAACTTTTCTATACATTTGATTAGATTAATAAAAGTAAGTGACTTGCTATGACAGCTAATATTTATTCTAGGTCCTCTAAACTAGAGGACCTAGAATCATCTTAGTAAACATTATCAGGACATATACTTGAGGGAACTTCTAGATTCTATTAAAAGAGATGGGAAGACACAGCCTATTCCATGGGTCAGAGTCCTAGACTGATTAAAAATCTAAAGGCAGCCAAACTCTAGAATTTATATCTCTGGGTATTCTGACTGTGGGTTTGGTGTGATCAGTTGCCTCAAGCTCATGCTGCCAAAGCCTAGACCTTCAAATCTAAGCAAACTGAAACCCACACTTCCTTGAATTTCTATTGCCAGGCATTTGCCTCAGCAACATGTGCTGTCTCAGAAGGTTGAGAACTGACTGTGATGTTCATCAACTTCATATGAATTAGTTAAGTATAGGTTAAACAATAATTTTGGCTTCATTTTTTTTCTTTGTTTATTGTTTCGAGACAGAGTTTTTCTGTATAGCCCTGGCTGTCCTAGAACTCACTCTGTATACCAAGATGGCCTTGAACTGAACAGAGATCCACCAATTGCCTTCCACTTGCTGAGATTAAAGGTGTGTGCCACCATGCCCAGCCAATTTTGGATTTGTTAAAGTGTATGTGCTTTCTAAGTTTGGGGCATTAGAGCTAATACATATGTAGTCTTCTTTGTGTAGATTTGCTCACAAAATAAACTTATTTTATCTCCACATTATACAAACTTCAGAAGAATGCTTCAGATGATAGCTAGCTGTTTAATGTCTCATTTTATAAGAAACTCAGTTATAGTTACAAAGTTAGGGAAGATGTGAAAAAAATCTCTATGCAAAATATGTCATTTCTATACCAACAGATTAACACTTTATAAACAGGAATAGAATGTTAACCATGAGAGAAAATAGTACTTTCAGCTTAATTTCTAGGCCAAGTAAAAACTTGAGAAAATAAAATTGACTTACTTTTTTCCTGTCTACTATCTTATAATAGAGAGATTTAAAATATTTGTGGGCATTAATAAACATGTTCTGTAACACATTAATGAATAATACAGGAGGCAATAGATTTCCAGAAAGTACCATTCATAGATCTAACACTGTTTTGAGTTCACTGACACAGAATCATTGTGGGTGAACAGTTCTATCTAATATGTGTAACTAAATTTACTAGTCATCCCACATACAAGTATACACATAAGATATGTATGTCATTGGTAAGAAAAAGATAAAATCTATTTAGAAATTTGATGGTTAACCCTATAACATCTATGCCTTTATTCTTTTTTTAACCTTTATTTATTATTTCGAGTTACATCTCCATTACTGCCCCCTCCCTCCACCCCCTCCCAGGTCCACCCTCCGACCCTCTACCCCCTCTCCCACCCATCCCATCCCTCTGGTGTGGGGTGGCTCTGTGTACCAGCCCCCGCCTTAGTTGGTTAGTCACATGAGGACTAACACTGGCTTATTTAGTAAGGCTCAGCATTGTTGTAGTTTGTAAGGTTCACATCTAGGATGATCATCAGTGACTTTTCTTCTCCAGGAGCATGGAAAGTATCTTGTGGTACCATGAAAGCCACAAAGCAGGGAGGAAGCTTCAAGATCAATCTCAAGTTGATTTCTCTGTATTTAAAAGGGAAGTTGGAGTAGTAGATGAGGTCTAAGGGAGTTAGAGCATGGGGTTTGGGACATTAAATATAATGCATTCGAGTATAAAGTTATCAAAGAACAATTTTAAAAATCTTCAAAAGTGCTAAAGGTACAAAGATATTTGAACAAAAAGACAAATATTTTTCCAAGTAGAATATTTAGGTTGTCTAGAATAAAAAAAATTATAGGACAAAAGTGAAAGATTTGAAAAGGTTAGAAGAGAAATGTAAAAGGTCTGTGAAAATAATTTTGCAGATGCTTTTTTGTGAAAATTATAGGAAAGGTCTATGTGTTTATGAGGAACTGGACATTAATATCAAAAGCACACTGATTTTAAGCAATAGTTCATGGAGGAACTGGTGAAATGACTCAGCAGGTAAAAGCACTTAATGTACAAGCTGACAACCTGGTTTTCATTTCTGGAATGCACAGTGGAAGGAAAGAACCAAGTCTGAAAAGATGTTCTCTGACTCCACACATGCACTATGGTACACACATTACTGTAAACACACACGCACACACACATACACACACACACACACACATTCATGTAATCAACAACAACAGCGATAATAAAGGAATATTGTTTAAACATTAAACTTAAGTCTTCATTAAAACAGCATCTCTTTCAGCATTGTGATACTATGTGTCTTAGGGTTTTCATTGCTGTCAAATGACACCATGACCAGGGCAACTCTTATAAAGGAAAATGGGGACCATTCTCATTCACACTATCATACCATGTATAGAAAAGAATAAAGTTGTGTATATGTGGTGTGTGATGTGTGTGTGTCTCTCTCTCTGTGTGATGGGTGTGTGTCTATGTGAGTGTGTTTGTGTTTCTCTCTCTCTCTCTCTCTCTCTCTCTCTCTCTCTCCCTCTCTTTGTGTGTGTGTGTGTGTGTGTGTGTGTGTGTGTGTGTGTGTGTACCTGTGAATGCATGAACAACCTCTAGTGTCTGTCCAGCATTCTACCTTGAGATTTGATCTCTTGTTCTTCACTTCTGCATGTGTCATGATAGAGTTCCTTGAGCTTTCAGGAACCCCCATCTCTGCCTAACATCTTCCTGTAAGAATGAATAAAAATGTTCTAGATCCACTTTCCAATGAGAGCTCTAGGGATTCAAATTTAGGGCATCAGGCTTGTAAGGTAGGCTTTCTCACTCCTTATCCATCTCACATGCTCAGGAAATTGAATGTTTTAACCTTTTATCTAATTAGCCATAGAATAAAGATTTTGTGATTTTTTTCATAATAATTTTCTCTGGTTAATATTGTTTTATTAAAATTTTGAGCACTTATGTAACAAAATATTCTTCATTAAAAAATAAAGGTGTTTCACATCCATGCACGTTCCTGTACTTGCTAGCCTTTGAAGTCTGCAGAAGTCACTCTGGTTAACTAAATTATCCAGTACTAGGATTGCTAATGTACATAATTTGAATTAATCTTAGCAGATTGATTCCCTTTTCTGTGACGTTGTATTTAGTAAACTGCATTGGATATGATTCAGAAAAATAAAGCTAAAACCTGAAAGGAAGTAGGTTTAATATGAACAAATTTATAGGATGTCCAGATAGCTGCTTGGACTCTTGTATAATCTTTGAAGCTTCCACTATTCAAAGATTCCCATTCCATGACTTATTATGCAAGCAGGAAGGTGATATGTATTATATATTTAAAATAATGAAGTTACTTTTAATTGTAAAAACGTTATAAACAATACTTTGTTTTACAAATGTCTAGAGAATATAGCAATAACATCAGAAAATTTAGTTTGGCCATGTTATAAACTGCTTAAATATTCACAGATATTCAGTCTTGTGCTATCCTCAGAAGTCTAGCAGCTTGAAACTATAGTAGCTTTCATTTATCCAGATAGCTCAAAGCTTGGATATGAATGCTTACCTAGTATTCACAATGAGTTTGATACCTAGGACAATCAGAAGTTCATTGTCAGACAATAGAGCAATCAGGACAATCAGAAGTTCAGCTTCAGAGTATTCAAGGGCGCCCTGGGCCATGTGAGACTATATTTCATAAACAACAAAGGAAAAAGAAGAAAGGAAGAAAACCACACCAGAAATTAGTAGACATCTAATTTGTTTTTGGAGTGCCCTAGAGTCAGAATGACTTTACTGGACAATGAATCAAAGTATTATTTATGATGCACCATCCCCTTTCCTATTAAACTATTAGGTATGATTCTGCCAACACGGTGGCCATTGTGTTTCCTAAGAAAGAAGAAGATCATGTAGCACTTTGGAACTAAAATTTTAAAAAAAGAATAAAAAAGAAACTAAGTCAGTTAGATTACCTTGGCCAATTGCATTTTCATTGGCTCTGATGGGAGTGAGGTCCTTTGCACAAAAATAATCTGCTTATGCAATAGTTATTGGAAGATGTAGGCTGTAATAATAGAGCCCCATGTGTCCTGGACTCTCCTGAATTTCATATGACTAAGCACTGCAGGGACGTAAAGTATTATCCCAGGGTATGCTTCTTTCAAATCAGAGTTGCCTTCAGAAGACAATCAAACCAGGTGATGTTGAGCCCCAGGACAAGACACTCACAAAATATAATAAGAAAATACTTTCCCAGAAGGAGGTAGTGCTGTAAAACAGATCAATACTTCTTGCCCATCAGAAAACTTTTACCTTTCTTCTTTTCTCTTGTATTTCCAGCAGTGCTAGTTCATTCCCTGTTTTTTACAAGGATAGTGTAAGATTGTATTAGTTATATTTTTGTTGCTGTGAATGGATACTGGAGAGTCAAAGGAAGAAGAGTTTGTATTGGATCCTAGTTTCAGTCTACCATGGGAAGGAAGTTGTGGCAGTGGGGAGCATGCAAAGCTGAGATGGATGGCTATCTATATCATTAGAGGCAGGAAGCACAGAACAGACTGACAGAGACAGAGATAATATATCCTGAGGACCTATTCCTGAAAAGGTTGATCTGGAACTGCTATGTATCCAAGTGTTATTTTGTTCCTGAAGATGTGCTTGCTGTATTAAAATTAGATTCTCACAAAACATTGTTTTAGGTCTGGAGGAATGGCTCAGTGATTGAGAGCACTAAGTATTCTTCCAGAGCATCCAGGTTTGATTCCCAGCACCCAAATGGCAGCTCATACCTCTCTGCCACTCTAGGGTCTGAAACCCTTACACAGACATACAGAGATGCATACAAGTGGGATACCACTGCATATAGAATAAAAACAAACAAACAAACAAACAAACAAACAAACAAACAAACAAATAAATAAATAAATAAATAAACAAACAACCTATTGGCTAAATAAAATTGGCTTGGCTGCAGCTAATTACTGGAGGGAGGAGAGGCAGGTGAGTTTTGATTTACCTAGCTGGCAGGAGGACAGAGAGGACAAAAAGGAGGGAGAAGGAGCATAGAGGAAGAGAGCAGATGGGAGAAAGCAGTCTCCATCAGCCATGAGGAGCTAAGAAAACATTCCTGAGTGAAACCATCCCCCAAGACACTGACTGTTGGGCCATAAACAACCAGAGTACTCAAATAGCAACTAATTTTGGTACATAGCTGGAGAAATAGCCAGTTTGGCTAAAGTAGATTAGGGATAACCTTCCAGTAATTGTCTAAGCCAAATAAAATTACCTTAGTCTGAGTTTCATTCATTTGTAAGCCAGACGGAGATAAGTTTATTTTGTGCCATGTTACATACTCCAATGATCTACTTCTGCTGTATAGGGTCCATTTGTTCTTTATGTTAAATATATATATATTTAATTTTTAATGAAATATTATAAAATTTATAAAAAGGTTACAACATTTTGCCTTCCTTTTTCTCTCACCAAATACTCCTTCTTGATGCCATTTAAATTGAAGGAGTCTTCCTTTAAATATTGGTGTGTATTGGTGTGTGTGTGTGTGTGTGTGCGTGTGTGTGTGTGTGCGCGCGCACGCGCTTGTGTATGTGTGTTTCTAAATACATAAATACAACCTGTTTAGCCTGTTTAGTCTATATATCACTTGTATGTTTATGTTAGCAGGGCTTACCATTTGTTATTGGAGGAGCAATTGGTGTGCTCTTCCTTCTGGAAAACTATTCCTCCTGTTCTTAGCATTCCTTAGTTCCCTGTAGTTCTTTCTCCATGCTTGAGGCCTGTTGAGATTTTCTTCTTTGATAGCAGCATTTCTGTTGATCTTCAGATTATGTATAGGCATCTTCAGATTATATATAGGCAGCCATACAGGTGAGACTTGATGGGTGTAATTTCTGACATTACTAGGGGATACAATATCAGAGAAAACTCCCTGATCCTCTGTATATTACAATCTTTCTACATGAAATCATCCCTCGGCCTTAGGTTCAGGAGTTGTGTTGTGCATGTATTCATTGAAACTGAGCTTCATTGCTTTGCTTTTTTTTCTGGTCTCTGTTGCAAAGAGAAGTTTCCTTGACGAGGGGTGAGGACTAAGCTGTGGATATAAGAACAAATATTAAACTTTTAGTAGGAATTATATTAGCTTTGTAAAGTGGTGGTTGTATGTTCTCCTCCAAGATCCATGAGTTTAGTAGCCCAGGGATTTTGCCTAGGTTTCCAGTACTGGAAATTTTTTTTCTCTATTATTGGTCAGTCCTTAATTCCAATTAGAGAGGTGATGATTACCACCAAGGTATGTGTCATTACCATTTAGATTATGCTATGTTTATAGTTTATTTGATTGATAGACATTGTACCTGAGGAGGACAGTTGGTTGTCTCTCTCCTTTGGAAGCTTGTATGGTGCCCTCTGGTACAAAAAAAAAAAAAAATTGCTAGTCTTCAGGGAGGAGCCTTTCAGGAAAGACCCAGCTCAAGTTGTTGGGTCCTGTGTTTGAAGTGTTATCTTCAGGAATTGGAGCATGAACATTCAAGAGCAACAACAGCATAAGTCCTACTTTCTAAAAGCGTCCATTATCTCCCCACCCCTGAAATAAAATGGCACGACTGACTAGAGAACAAGTGATGGGGTGATGTTGTACATTCTACATGTTAATTAACCTGTTCCCAGAATCCTGCTTGCAGTACACCAAGTGAAGCTATGCTACCTTTCCTGTAAACCATTGTCTCTGATTGGTTAAATAAATGCTGAGGCCTGAGACTGGGCAAAGACAGAGGTAGGAAGGACTAAGGTGAATGGACTTCTGAAGCAGAGAGGTGGATGAGAAAAAGAACCCTGCAGAGAAGGGAGGAAGAAGCCTATAGGAGAAGAAGAGGAAGAAGCCAAGAGCAGGAAGGAGGACACATGTTTGAGAAAAGAACCTCATTCCATGTGGTCCAGACATCGGCATAGCATGAAGAAAAACAATCCAAAGGGACATATGTATATATTGAGGTCTCATATTCGGGAATAAAATGAGCTAGCTTAGATGGTTTAAGATTGCATAATCCAGGCCAAAACTTGTTAAAAATCCATCAGATCTCTCTCTGTGCTCATTTATAATGTTGGGTTAAGGATTAACACTGCTAATCAACTAAATATAATATAAATACTGGTAAACAATTTAATTTATTAATTCTACAAATGGTGTCCAACTATGGCAATTAGAATTCATGCTCACAACCTGAGAAGACCCAAGTAAAAGGCTGTTTCCTAACTAAAGAGCAGGTAATTGAACCCAAAGGCATTTCAAAGGTGCAGCTCCCTTAGCAGAAGCTTCTGTAATTGCAACAAAGATGGAGAGC
The DNA here is from genome assembly GCA_907164525.1 of Lophiomys imhausi. Lineage (NCBI taxonomy): Eukaryota > Metazoa > Chordata > Mammalia > Rodentia > Muridae > Lophiomys > Lophiomys imhausi. Next base: position 4,494,031 of record CAJQZJ010032546.1, read on the forward strand.
TAAGGCTCTACTTATATACTAAAAAATCTGAAATCTTTCTAGAAGATCTAGGGATCTAAATTAACCACCTAGATTAAAAATGGAGGAGTTCATAATGTCTCAATACTTTTGGATTACATTTGAGTTTGCTTCTCTAAGCAAACAAATGATCTTTACACTGACAATTGTGGTCCTATGTCTGACCAGGATAGACTTAGAAAAGGAGATAGCTTACAGATGGAATGCTAAATTACCAGCAATGACAATGAGGGAAGGAGGGGGGCACTTCCTGATAAATAAGACAAAATTGATGGCAGCTGGACTTTAAAACTCCCTGGCTACTGGGTGCTTGTCAGGGATGTCTGGAACAGGCCCACCAATGAAATGCAACCACAACTACATTCCAAGGAATGATGAATAAAATAGTAACATAGTATGTCACAGCTAGACCAAGACTTTTAAAATATTCTTGTTTTTTTTTTTTGTTTTTTTTCTTGATTTTTGTTTAGATGTCTTTTGATTTCCCCTATATCGGGAGGTAGAAAGGATATTTTTGTGGTTTGGCAATGCTAAAGCATGAGAGATTTTTAAGGATTTTGGACAGATTTGGAAATGTCACTGCAGTTCAGAGTTTCCCTCTGGGTTATAGAGTGGTTATTACCTGAGATTTAAGTGAAATATTTGAGCAGGTCAGTAATAGTGCATGCCCTTAATCCCATCACACTGAAGGAAGAAACAGGCATATCTTGGAATTCTAGACCAGCATAGTCTAAACAATGAAGTCAGGGAGGGATCTCCTGTTGATACAATAAGAATACTTGCTAAAGACAGTCTAGAATTAAAAAATGACACTTTCTTTCCTTGAAGGTACTATGTAAGTTTTTGCTTAGTAATAAATAATAATGTCCTTACAGATCTAATGGATAATACACAAATGTTAAATTTACATAAAAAGAAAGATGTGAAAAGTCAGTCTCCTTAGGTGTGGGGGTCCCACAGGAGAACTGGTTTCAAGAGACATTTGCCCCTAAAAGAGATATGTTAGTCACTGGGCATGGTGGTGCATGCCTTTAATTCCAGCATTTGGGTGACAGAGGTAAGTGGAACTCTGTAAGTTAAAGGCCAGCCTGTTCTACAGAGTGAGTCCAGAACAATTATACACAGAGAAATCCTGTCTCAAAAAAAAAAAAAACTAAAAGAGAGAGGGAGAGAGAGAGAGAGAGAGAGAGAGAGAGAGAGAGAGAGATGTTAGTCAATATAAGAACTCAGATCTAGGCTGGAGGAGGAACATGCAAGCTGAATGCCTCCCACCTCCAAGAGTTAAAAAAAAAGCTAAGATGAAGTAGCATATCATTCTAGTCTAAACCAGTCTTCTTAAAAATGGGGCTCCCATGGGAGAATTGGAACTCAGACTAATACAAAATGATTTAATTAATATTATTGTTTAATAAATGTAATTCAATTGATTAAATTCATACCTTGATCCCAAAACCTGTGAGACAAAGGCAGAGACAGATAGGTTCCTTGTGAGTTTGAGGCCAAATCTACAATAGCCAAAGATACACAGAAAAACCTGTCTCAGAATAAATTTGTTCACATTAATAAATTTATGTGACTGTAGAGGAGAGTACTTAAATTCCATACAATCTTATCCTGAATTTTCAACTTAAAAATGATTATATATAATTTCAGAAAAGAAAAAAATCTTCCATCCAAACTGATAGAAATCAGATTTTACTGGAAAGGTCTCCCACTGATCAAGGCTACAAACAAAAGAACAAACAGGTAACTTATATCTGCTGATTCCACTATGTGGGAAGAGCTCATACTGACTAAAACATAAATATATGTGTACATAGCCAATAAAGATCTTGTGGGCTACATAGAAGCCACAATAATGTACTATTACATGCCATCTTTTCATATGGCATGAATGAAAACTTACCAATGTCTTTCTTCTGTTCAAACAAATAGCATAAAAACCTTACTTAAATGATTTGTTAATTCTGTATTTCTAAGGCACTTTTGTAATTACAGAAATATATGTTACTTGTGATAAAGTATACATTTTCAGAACAAAAGGACCAGGCACCAAAGAAGACACGACAAGTAGCCCAGATGATCCAGCCTCACAGAGTGCCCCTCAATAGCTGTTTCTTCAAAAATCTACATCCAGAATAATTTCAAAATTGCTTGCTAAGATAATACAGCCTGCAGAATATTCCAGCAACAACGTGAATAAAACCCTGAACTTTCCCATCCAAATTTGAACTTTGGACCACAAACTGCTCAGGACATTCAAATTGGTGAGCACATATAGACTGGACAGCAAATGTTACTATTTATTTGCTTAACCTTTTTTTTCCATTTTATTTGGGCCCCCGAACAGGTTTCCTGCATCTCAAATCAGCAGGAAGTAATTTTAAGAGAGTAACACCCCATTCCCAAAAGTTGCAGTGGATGGTTCTTTGGTCATTTGATGTGTTGTAGATGTTGTTTAGGGGGAATCGTTAAAGTTGTTAAATGGTCTTAGTAAGCAAGGTATAGGAGGTTAGACTCAGCGACTTCTTTCTTTTTCTTTTCTCTATCCTTCTTTCTCTCTTATATATGGGGAAAGGACTTGGAAAGAAAAAGGAGAGGGAATATGGGTATATAATATAGAAATGACAAGATATAAGGGTAGGTTATTGAATCTGCTCTGAAATTTAGAGCTATTGCTCTTCTCAAAATCAGGTTATCTTTTGATACATTGGTACAGAATTTTGTATATTGATACAAAAATAAGGTTATTTTTTTCTTTTCCTTGGTATAGAATTTTATATTTTGACACACAGTATGTGTATTTTGACTGTTATACAAGCTATTGTGCCTATACAACTCCTTTAAAAGTACAGATTTACTTCCAGTCCTTTTATGGCTTTCTATTGCAATCTATCTATGAGTTGGGGGAATACAGTTTCATGACTGGTCAGTCCAATAAAACTCTTGGTCATGTCAAATACTAGTCATAATTGTTAAATTAATTAAAGTTTAGTTAAATTACTACTTAGTATTTAAATTATTGTTAATTAGGCAGTGGTTGTGTTAATCCTTAACCTGCCATTAAAATACACACACACACACACAGACACCACATGGATTTTAACAAGCCTTGTCCTGAATTCAGCAATCTTGGCCCATCTAAGCTTGCCCTTAATTCTATTCCCCAAATATGACCCTGTATGTGCATATGTCCCCTGGACTGTTATTCCTCACATTATGCCAATGTGCCAGGCCACATGGCATGAGGTTCTTTTCTATAACCCATGGCATGGGTCCTCCTCCCTGCTCTTGCCTTCTTCTCTTTGAGGCTTCTTCTACCCACGAACCTCTCTGCTTTAGAAGTCCTTCATCCCACACACCTCTAACTTTGCCCAATCTCAGGCCTCAGCATTTACTTAACCAATCAGAGACAAGCAAGGTAACACAGCATTACTTGACTGGCAGCAAGCAAGCTTCTGGGAGCAGGTAAATTAACATATAGATTGCATAACATCACCCCATCAATTTCCTCTTTTTTATCTAATAAAACGGCTAATTTTTTAAAACTCACATAGTAAAAATAGTAAGAAAAAATATGAAACAATCAAGAAAACCATATATAAAAGTTACACACATAATGTTTGGCTTATGTGTGTCATGGAATCTTGTAGAAGAGCAAAATCATCTTTCTATGTTGGTGTGTCTAAAGTTCTGAACCTAAATATTTTCTGGGGTATACTATATTTATAAACCCAAAGATTTTATTTAGATTTGAAAATATCCTTTTAAATTCTAAACAACTCAAGTTCAATTGAAATTTTATGTCTATTATGTCTTCAACAACATCAAAGATATAAAAGAGATAAAGTTATTATTTAAGTGAGTAGGAAGCATAGGAAAGCATTTTCCAGCATGGAAAAATGACACTTTGCTGCCTAGATAGTCCTAAATATCTCTCAATACCATTGGAACATCATCTTCAGCCTTCTGTCCAACCATATCTCACAGATTAAATTGCACAAGAGGAAATAAGAAGGATTTTCCCACTCTGTCTCCGCAGAATCAGGCAATTGATTTACCTACATTTAAGTTCTGGTCTATCTTTGGACTATATATAATCTGTTGAGAGAGTAGGGGCATTTTTGTCTAGTAGAAATTATCTCTTGATAGAGATTTTTGATGCCCAATGTATCCTTCCAAGTTAAATGAGAGTTGTCAAGAGCTGACTGACTTAAGTCAAATAATTCTTAAAATAATAAAAAACATCTTTAAATGTCTTTTTCTGTATGACTCTGAGGGTTTTGAAGACATCTATTGATTTATTTATAAATCTGTCTATCATCTATCTATCTATCTATCTATCTATCTATCTATCTATCTATCTATCTATGTTTAAACAAGCAAACTGTATATTTTAACCATTTAATATCTGCTTAACCTCTGAAACCTATTTTTCTGATAAATTAAGACTAGTGTTTGACATGACTAGGACCTTGACTGACCAGCCATCAACCTATATTAGCCAGAGTAATAGAGAGATTGCAATAGAAACGAATACAAGGACTGGAAGTAAATCTGTACTTTTAAAGGAGTTCTATAGGCACAATACCTTGTATACAAGTTGAAATACTTTGTATAAGAGTTGAAATATACGTAATGTGTGTCAAAATATAAAATTCTATACCAATAAATAAAAAATTAACCTTATTTTTGTATGAATATACAAAATCCTATACTAATGTATTAAAAGATAACCTGATTTTTTGAAGATTAATAGCTCTAAATTTCAGAGCAGATTCAATAACTACCCTTATATCTTGTCATTTCTATATTATATGCCCATATTCCCTCTCTTTTTTCTTTCCAAGTCTTTTTCTCCTATATAAGAGAGAAAGAAGGATAGAGAAAAGAAAAAGAAGTCCCTGAGTCTAACCTCCTATACCTTGCTTACCAAGACCATTTAGCAACTTGTAACCAGTCCCCCTAAACCACATCTACAACATATCAAATGACCAAAGAATCATCCACTGCACCTTTTGGGAATGGGGTGTTACTCTTTTAAAATTACTTCCTGGTGATTTGGGATGCAAGAAACCTGTTTGGGGTAGGGTCTGGTCTCTTTTTCTTCAGAATTTTTAGTTGTCCAGTGGTCTCCAGACTCCTTAGTTGGAAGTTTTTATTCTCCTTGAAAGATAAGAACAGAAACCTATCCTAATCCTGGCTCTAGGGTATTGTTTTTTGGCATGTAATATCTTTTCAAGCCACATGGTTTTTTTGGCAATAGAACAAAAAATCTTTCAAAAGAGATCTTGAAAATTTGAAAGTAAATATATCTTTACATGTGTGTAAAACAAAATAATCTTAACTTTGTATCAATATCTATTATAAAAACAACCTTAAATTTCTATCAATATCTATTAATATGACAAAATAATCTTCAAATTTAATAATAAAAAATAGAACAGAGTGGGGGAACAAAAAAATCCTTGAATCCAACCCTTATTTATTCTTCACAACACATATCATATATCCATTCATCCTAGATGATAACAATCACAATACATAACATACCATACAACAAAACTTCCATCCCACCTCTTGGGAATGAAGATGTAAATAATTTTGAGTACCTCTTAAAAATTAAGATATTGGCCAATTCCTGAAAAAGTTAGCTGTAACTTTTGTTGTCCAGTTTGTGTATGATTGATCATTTTTGGCCTAGTTTTTAAAAAATTGATTTGCATGCAAGTTTTTAAGAAAACAGTAATTGAAGCAGTGTGTCTTTTCGAGCTCTGGAGGTTTTGGCCTTACAATATCTTTGCAAATGACCAAGTTTACCACATTTAAAGCATTGATTGAGACCCCAAGCAACAGCTTGTGCTATATTAGCCTCATGCTCCTGAAAACCAGTATCAGTTGTTTCTCTTGTCCATTCATCTATTGAGGCTTTTCAATTTTCAAAGGTCTAATTGTTCTATGACATCCTTGGCATTTTCATATGCCAGGGCATTTATCAAGTCCTGTCTGGCATCAGGGTTTTCTACATCTTTTTCAACAGCTGAAGTCAATCACCCTATAAAGTCTGAGAGGGTTTCTTCAGGACCTTGTATCATCCTAGTAAATTAAGTATATCTTTTTCCTGCCTCAGCAACCATATTTCAAGCTATCAGAGCTATAACAGAGCACTGTTCTCTCACATCTTCAAATTAGTCTGTACCTGTATGTCAGCATAATATCCCTCACAAAACATTTGGTCTTTCATAACGTGTATTCTCCTTGTTATGTTATGTTGTTCTAATTTTTGGCTCCATACCTCCACTATGACAACCACTGTAATTGTTAACTGCCTTCTTTTGCAGCTGACATTAATCCCTTTCAATCTTGGGGAATGACTCTATTTTGTATAGCCCAATTGACGGTCTGAGAAAACACATTCCATATTACAGCCATAGCAAGATCCTAATCTGTGAAGACCTCAAACTCAGAAAATTATTCCACTAATACTATCTTTCCAATGAAATCCAATTCCCAAAGGGAGAATGGAAAGTTATTCTTGAAGTGTTAATCCACTAAATATTGATGTCCTGTAATTACTAGAATATTCTGAACTTTCAGATAATTAGTTTGATGCTACCAGATGGAAATTGTCTGTACAATGCCTGCACAAGTAAGTTGTGATTACAGTCAACACATGTTTGATACTAAGAAAGGGACTATCTGTAAGTTCCTGAATTAAGCCTAGTTATGTCCTCTCCACCACACTGTACACCTTTAATTTGGAGGAGGATGGGCTTATATCCTCCAAAAATAATTTCAATGGAGCTCATGGGCTTATTCTTGATAGTGGGATGCAATCCATATGGAAATTAGTGAGAAAGTTCTGGCTTATAATAAGTCAGACCTCACATAGTTTCAATCAATAAAAAACAAAACAAAACAAAAACTAGCCTCTAGAAAATGAATGGTCACATTTGTATCCAACAAAAACTCTTGAGGGAAGGGAGATGGTTTTATTTATGAAAAAACAAATTGAATAAAAACAAAACAATATTACTTTGGAATTAAAAGACCTGAGTTTGAGCACTAGTATGCACATAAAAACAAACAAACAAACAAAAACCAACAAAACTGGATGTGGTGGCACTGGGGAGGCCAAGAGGTAGATCCCTGTGGCTCATTGGCCACGAAGATTATTGATGGGTGATCCCAGAGAAGGGAGACACCATATCTGAAATATAAAGTGAGTAAGCATTGAGGAAGCTATCTGAAGTCTGCCTCTAGTCTTCATAGATGCATGTGGAACATAGAACTGCACACAAGTGCAATTATATATGAACATGTGCATACACACTTAAAGGAATATCATGGAGATTTTGGACTGTTTTTAGTCTAAGTTGGGGGCTTTGTACAGTGCTGAACTATACTAATGGTTCACTTTGATTTCTCTTGCTTCTAGTATTATGAAGAACTCAGTAAGAAACAGGAATGCATCCACTAGTTGTCTAGACTCTGCCAGCAGATATGCTAAAGAAGTGTCTCAGGAAAAATGCATATTTTGTGTGTGTGTGTGTGTGTGTGTGTGCATGAGTGTGTGTGTGTGTGTGTGTGTGTGTGTGTGTGTGGGTGTGGATGTGGGTGTGTGGGTGTGTAAAATGCTAATACCTGGCTTGTGTGCATATTGAATGGTGTCAAGATTGATGCTGGATAGTCCTAGCCTTGTTCAGTTCTATGTTTCTGTGAATAGATCTGAAGATCACTGTGGTTACCCTGCATTATGTTAGCTACACAATTAGACATCACTTTAAATTTGATCACTTTTCAGAAAGCTGTTTTCTTGAGCTGTATCTTGCCTTAAACCAGGAGACTTAATTCTTTCAGTCTCATTCACTACAAGTCTTGGTTTATTATCAAGACTCTTCCTTAACTCAGATCATTTTAACCCTGATACATGATCTGACAAAAAGGAGCTATTTCTGTTTTCTTTTAATTAGTATCTACTTGGTACATCATCTTCCTCTGTATTGGTTTTTTTTTTAAATTTATTTGAAACTATGTCTTGGGATGCAACTCTGACTGGCTCCTAACTATCAATATTCCTGCCTCAGCCTCCCAAGTACTAGGACTATAGGCCTCTAAGATGGTGCTTCTCCTGCTTTTATCCCCAACATGGTTTATTTCAGAGCATATAGACAGTTTTCTGAATATTAGGACTCCAACTTTTAATGAACCCATATCCCTGTGCAGTTCTAATGGTTAATTTGGCTATAAATTTAGCAGGATCTAAAATCACCCAGAAGCCAAACCTCTAGGTAGATCTATGTAAGCTGTGCATAACTTTTGTTTAATAAGGATACATATTGTCAGTTATTAGATTTCAAGCCTCAAAACAGATTAGAAAATCATCATTTTCTGCAGTCTATACATTCTTTGTGGCTCAGAAGCCTGAGTATTATTGTAACTCTATTTTATATATATATATATTTATTTATATATTTATATATATATTTATATATTTATATATATATATATAATAAACCCAAGTGATTATTTGCAGAGGATGGCATTCAAAGATGTTTTGTTAAATTAAGATTTTTTTGATATTGAGACTGACAGCATCCCCTATTCCACTCCAAGTAGAAGATGAGCATCAAAGAATCTCCAGTGTGAGATGGTTGAATTAGTGGCAAGCCTATCTCTTGGCAAAAAAACCCAAAAACCCCTGCTTCAACTGTAGACAGACTGCTGTCCAAAAAGGACAAAACTTAGAAGCAGGTAAGTTGACAGCCTAGCTCTGCCAAGACAGGGTAGGTAAGTCCTTCATAATTCCTTCTCTACAATCAATGTCTGTCAGAGAAACAGGACCAAAAGGCTTAAGATTGATGCTGTAACACATGGAGAGAACACGGGAACTGTCCAGGCAGCCACTGATATGTCATTTCTTAGGTTTGGAAGCTGCAGGCCCTGCACTTCCTATATAATCAGATATATTTATCCCTCTCATATCTCTGAGGTGGTTGAAGAATAGATAGCTAGAGTCTCATAGTTAAATTTTGAGTTGTTTAGGAATCAAGAGGGCTTTCTGGATCTAAGAAGATGTTTTTAAAATTGTGATGCAAGTTAGTATGATAGCTGCGTTAGATAGAGAATTTTAAACTCATGGAGATAGTTAGATCGTAGAGTGTTAAAGTCAGGGGCCAAATACATATGGACTGGACATTGAGAATGTATGCTAAGCCATATAACTCTCAGACTTGTGGCCTATTTATTTCAGTTGTTTTGTACTGTATTTATTGTTATAAGAGAAAGAACCATTTGTTGGACTGAAAGGGGAGCTGTTGGGGGGAAAAAGGTCTACCTAAAACTAAAAAAAAAAGGGTAGAGGATGGGGGAGTTGAGGGGGTAGTAGGTGGAAGGGTGGGACAGGAGGGGGGAGAAGGGAAGAGATTGTGATTGAGATGTAACTGGAAGAAATAAAAAAAATAATAAATAAATAAATAAATAAACTGATAGCTGGGGGGAGTAAGAAGTTCCCCCCAGTCTGTCTCCTTAAAGCAAAAAAAAAGAAAGAAAATCTTATTTGTCCATATTTCTTAAATGTTCATTCCTCTTAAAACTCCTGTGAGACTCATACAAAATAAATAATACTGTCTACAAGAATGAAAAAAAAAAAAGATTTTTTTCCCAATCTGTAGGCTGCTGTTTTGTTCAAATGACAGCATCTGTTGCCTTACAGAAGCTTTTCAGTTTCATGAGGTCCCATTTATTGATTGTTGATCTTAGGTCCTGAACTGTTGGTGTTCTGTTCAGGAATTTGTCACCTGTACCAATGAGTTCAAGGTTTTTTTCGACTTTGTCTTCTAGTAGATTTAATGTGTCCGGCCTTATGTTAAGGTCTTTGATCCACTTGGACTTAAGTTTTGTACAAGGTGATATGTATGGGTCTAATTTCATTCTTTTACAAGTCGACATCCAGTTGGACTAGCACCATTTGTTGAACATGCTGTCCTTTTTCCATTGTGCGGTTTTGAGTTCTTTCTCAAAAATTAGGTGACCATAGGTGTGTGTGTCCATTTCTGGGTCTTCAATTCGATTCCATTCATCTACTGGTCTGTTTATATACCAGTGCCATGCTATTTTTATTACTTTTGCAATCTGAGCTGTGATGTCCTTCTTTAGTGAGGATGGTCTCTTTTGTCTCCCCATTTTCCTGGTGGGAAATGGGGGAATTAATGGTATCTCCTATATTCTAAACTTTTCAGTCATTCTTGCTCTGGGGAAGCACTCAGTTTGCTATTTGGACTCTATCTATACTTACTTATCACAATTCAATCCCCTTGACGCTGCCCAGGGTTCAGTGTCAGTTTCTTGGCCTCTTGAAGTGATTGAGCCCAACCTCCAGCAGATAGACCTTTGTCCTTTTCCTCCCTTACTTAGTTTAAATGCTTTAAGTGTAATTCAAGGAATAAGGAAGTCTACTGACTAATCTACTGGTATACTAGATGGCAGTCAGTTGGTCACTCATAGGTAGACAGGTTGGAATTCCTTGGAATGTCTTGCTGTGACACTTTACACTGTGCTATAGGACAAGATATAATTTCTGACTGAATCCATTACTTATGTACTCTCTCTGTGTTCCATCTTGGAAACCAACCATCCCAATGAGATGACATGCCCAGCCAGCTTCTTCACTTTTCACTAAACCTCTGCAAAGTTCCATCTATAAATCAAAGGTCAAGGATGCAAGAGTTGCCACAGTACTCTGCTTCCTAGCCCAGATCTGTTGTCATTGCCTGTAGACTACAGATGTTCAGAATTACCGTCATAGAAGCATCTAAGAATCCTCTCTCAATTTTTTCTGAGTGATTCTTTCTGCATTTATTTCCTTAATAATAAGGAGAAGAAAAAATAAAAGCTGCTTGGTTTTTGCTTGTGTGTGTGTGTGTGTGTGTGTGTGTACATAAGAGCACCAGTGTGATTATAGATGTCATAGGTGAACCTTATGTGTTGCTCCTAAGGAACACCACCCAATTTTACTTAGACAGTGTTTCTAATTGTGTTGGAATTCCATAAACAAGCTGGACTGGAAAGACAATGAGACCCAAGGAACTGTCTTTCTCTGCCTCTGTAAATCTGGAATTATAACTCTATAGCAACACATCTAACTATTTTTTTTATTTTATATAAGTACTTTATTTTTTTTCTTCAAGTTACATCTCAGTCACAAACCCTTTCCTATTCCCCCTTCCTGTCCCACCCTTCCACCCTCTTCCCCCCCAACAGCTTCCCTTTTCAATCCAACAAATGGTTCTTTCTCTTATAACAGTAAATTCTATACAAAACAGCAGAATTAAATATGCCACATTGATGAGAGTTAAATGGCCCAGTGTACCTTCCCAATGTCCAGTTCATACATATTTGGCCCCTGACTTTAACCTTCTACCTTCTAACCATCTCCATGAGTTTAAAGTTCTATAACTGACTTAGCTTTCATACTAACTTGCATCACTATTATAACCATCTTCTTAGATCTAGAACGCCCTCTTGATTCCTAAACAACTCAAAATTTAACTATGAGACTCAAGCTATCTATTCTTCAACCACCTCAGAGAGCTGAGAAGGATAAATATATCTGATTATATAGGAAGTGCAGGGCCTGCAGCTTCCAGTACTAAGAAATGACGAACCAGTGACTACCTGGACAGTTCCCATTTTCTCTCCATACATTCCAGCATCAGTCTTCAGCCTTTTGGTCCTGTTTCTCTGACAGACATTGATTGTAGAGCAGAGATTATGAAGGACTATACTACCCTGTCTTGGCAGAGCTAGGCTGTCGACTTCCCTGCTACCAAGTTTTGTCCTTTTTGGACAGCAGTCTGTCTGCAGTTGAGGCAAGGAGTTTTTACATGCCAAGAGATAGGCTTGCCACTAATTCAACCATCTCACACTGGAGATTCTTCGATGCTTATCTTCTACTTGGAGTAGAATAGGGGGTGCTCTCAGGAGCTGATAAATTAAAGGGGACGCTTCCTAATGGTATCGTACCTAGAGATACTTAAAAATGAAATGTGAAGCTCTGGCCTCTTGATACCAACCATCTTAAACTGTTTAGGATAGTTAAGAAAAACAAACTCCTAGTCATGCATGCATGGCACTTTGTTAGCTACTATGACAGTCTATCACAGATATTCTCTAAGCTACTCAGTAATCAAGTTGTTAAGAGACAAGCAACATTTGCTTATCTAAATACAAGAGATAGATAGGGCATCTTCAAAAACCCCAAGAGATCTGCAGAATATGGCATTCAAAGATGTGGTCTTAAATTAAGAATTGTTTTTTATATCACATCTAACTATTTATATGACCTGGGAATTGAAACCAAGACCTCATGCTTGCAAGGCAAGTACTTTATTTAATGAGCTACACTCCCAGCTGGAAGATGTCTATTGCTAGCATGGAAGACATCAATGCTTGGTTTTTCCTTTTCCATGTTTCTACAACAAACTGTGTATTCTAGAATACTTAATGTGTCTCATCCTCACATTTAATACTATGGTAGTGTGAGTGAGAAATGTACCTCATGGGCTCATGTGTTGAACACTTAGACTCTAGTTGATGGTGCTGTATGGGGAGGTTATAGAACCTTCAAGAGATGGATCCTTGCTGGAGGAAATAGATCACTGGAGGCAGACTGTGAAGACTTATATCCACTACAACACATTTTATGCTTTCTCTCTTTCTCTCTCTCTTTCTTTCTCTTTCTTTCTTTCTTTCTTTCTTTCTTTCTTTCTTTCTTTCTTTCTTTCTTTCTCTTTCTCTCTCACACACACATTTCTATATATGTATGAGATGTGATCAGCCAATTCCCTATTCTTGTCACAATGCCCCATGAACTTTTACCACTCTGGAACTGTAACACAAAACAAACATTTTCTTTCTTAAGTTGCTCTTGGTTACAGTATTTATCACAGCAACAAAAAAGGAACTAGTGCACACTGTCACAAGAAAATATTACATACTGAGACAATCAAGGAAAATTATATTTCCATCAATATGTTTACCTGTTCCTTGCAGTCTTACACATTGCCATGGTTGATAGTTAAGTCCCTTGCAATCACAGATGAGCTCTAGCTTTTTATGAAGTCCTCTTTATTAGGAAGCAATGATCCATCCAGAAATATGTGTAATAATGTAGCTTATATTTATTGTTGGAAAACATACCTCAGCAGACCCTTTTATACATATATGCATATTACACATTTACAGAAGGCCTGCCAGGCTGTATTCAGTGGAGCTGAAAATATGAGAGGGTTACTATCAAATTATAGGGACAGACAGTTCTTGTATTATAAAGACACACAAGAGATGGACTTATTATCCATATTGGTAATGCTCAGGCATGAATTTTATTTCCCAACATGCAAAGGACATGCCTAACCTTCAAAAATAAAAGGAAGAGAAAAAGGGGGTGGAGTAACTGAATGACAAAAACTTGGCATACTCAAAGCTCCTTAGAGACTCAAAACAATTATTAAAGACAAGGAGAGAAGAGAATCAGAATTGTAGGTGTCCAAAAAGAGAGCAGCAAGGTCCAATAGTATGCCTTGTTTGTGATTTCAAGAGGCATAAAGAGGCTGAAACATAGCTCATCAGGTGAAGGCACCTGCTACCAAGCCTCCAAACCTGAGTTCAAGCTCTGTAGCCCATATGATGGAAGAAAAGCTCTGACTCACAAGTTTTCTTCTGATCTGGACATTGGATGGACAGATAGACAAACATACACACAGAGATAAATATATTATTTTCACAAAAGAATCAACAAATGGGTTAATAATAAGGCCAAAAATCTTGGGATGTGTCTCAGTGGAGCAGCGTTGAGCTAGCATGTAAGTGGCTGTGTACTCTACTGTCCTTAGCAGGGCAGGACAGGGGCTTGAAGCAAAGGGAATAGAAATGAGAGGAAAATGGAAATGAATGAGGAAGACCATGAGAAGCAGGGTGAAGGTGGTTTAAGTATCAAAGAAAAGTAGGCTATGGAGACTGAGAAATGAATAGAGAAAAGCAAATTAGGAAACTGAAAGTGACATTTCTGAAAGGGATTCTACAATAATGAAAGAAGGAAGAAGCTGATGTGCACCAGAACAAGGACTCAAGCTCTCAGTGTCTCTGACACATGAGAAAAGTCCAGCCTTGGTAGGTATCTGCATTTCAGTGAAACAGTGAAGGAGTCTAGCACACTTAAATAGAGGCTGCAGGAGCTCATTAAGATGGAACATGAGCCTTGAGAAGGAAGGAATGTTGTCAAAGAAGGACTGGATGTTATGTGATGAAAGAAGTTATCTGTGTATAGAGCAACTGTGACATCACTTTATTTGTTATTAAGTGGAGGCGACCAGACACTGCTGTGTAAGGTAGCTTTTGCCTTTAGGAAAAGCATTCATGAAGCAGAGGCAGATGGTTCTCTGTGAGTGCTAATTTGATATATACAGGAAGTTCCATACCAACGAACACTGTAAAGTGAGATACTATAGGAGGTGTGGGGGTTGCAGGGAGACAAAAGAAAGGAAAAAATTAAATAGACATTGTTGTCATTTTTTTTCTTTAAATGCAAAGCAAACACACACCCTTACTATCACAATGGTTTTGAAGGTGTTGACCATGTGTTAGCCATTCTTCTAAAGTAGTTGTCCTTTAAAATATACCTGTGGTACATTTGGAAAATGGAATACTACTCAATTATCAGAAACAAGGAAAGCTTGCAATTTGCTGTGAAATACATGGATCTAGATAACCTCATCTTGAGTGGGCTAACCCAGACTCAGAAAGATGCACATGACATTTACTCACTTATAACTATCCTAAATCCAACAGGCTGAAAGGAACAGGAATATGGTCTTTATTACCTGTTAGTGGGACACTGTGCCCTAGTGGAGCTACCACGTAGGCCTTCAGTGCAAAAGGAAGCTCTTAGTCCTCTTGAGGTAGGAGTAACCCTACACCAGAGAAGTAGGATAGGTGGGAGAAGGGGAAGAAGGTGGGAGGGTAGGTCCAGGAAGGATGGAGGGAGGAGACTGTGATGGAGATGTAATTGGAAGTAATAAATAAACACTAAAAAAAGGAAAGAAAGACAACATCTGTCTACCTATCTGTTATATGTTTATTTGTGAACCACGTTACAGTTCTATCTTCTGTGGCTCAGGAGTTTCAGGTATGGAAGAGGAGAGGTGACCACTCACTAAGACATAGAACAGAAGGCAGGGATAGACCTACCCAGGCTGCAGGCCTCGGGGTAGCACAGCGGGAATCCCAGGCAGCAGGAGCAGCAGAACCCAGCAGGGATCCAGGCAGTAGGGCGCAGCGAATTGCAAACCCAGGCAGCAAGGAGTGTCACAGAGTGAAACCCAGGCTGTGGGGCATGGCGTAGCTTGGCACAGAACCCAGGCAAAGGAGCAAGCAGCAGAAGTGGGCAAGATCCACTCAAAAACCCAGTGAGTGGACAGGTTTGGGACCCAAAGCAGAGATCAGTGGCATGGGACACAGGCTCGGGACCCAAAGCAGAGGTTAGTGGCAAGGGACACAGACTCAGGGTTCAAAGTGGAGACCAGCAGCATGGGACAGAGGTTCGGGGTACAGAGCAGAGGAAACTTGCTAGGCACAGGCCCGGGACTCAGAGCAGAGGCCACCTGGGACCGTGCTGTAGAAGCAGGCAAAAGCCACGTAGCAGCTGGCAGGGAGGCACAAGCATGTCTGGACCTACCCAGAAAGGTGTTTGACATAAAGGTCACTCTACTGGATACATAATCACTTGGAAGAACATTGCGCTCAGGCACAGCAGAGGGCTGCTCTTCCTTCACCCATACAGTGCCCCACAGATCTGATTACTACAAGGTCTTGAGAGGTAGACCCAACTGCCAGACAGAGATCCTTCCTGGCTACCTGAGTGCCCAATATTCACATAGTCACAGAAACACCTTAAAAAGGACCAGCAGTGCCACTGAAAAGGTCCAGAAGACATCTACAACAATCAGCTTAGGGCAACAATATGGCTAAAGGTCAACAACAACAACAAAACCTGACAAAAATCAGGGAAATATGACTCCAACAAAATTCAGCAAGGTTAACATAGCAAGCCCTGAACATCCCACCACAGCAGAAACACATGAAAATGATGATAAATCTATACTTCGGAAAAATATGGAGTCCTTTCAAGAAGAAATTAAATAACTGAAATAATACAAAAAAATCCTCATTTTTACAAATGAAAGCATTGGAGAATACCATTAGAGACCTCTAAGCCAACTCAGGCCAAAATTAATGGGAAAGAGACAAGGAAATGAAGGATTGGAAAGATTTGAAAGATTTGCAGACAAAGACAAGCAAATTGGAACAGGAAACATAGAAAAAGAATAAAATGGTTCAAGACTTGCAATTTGAAGTAGAAGCAATAAAGAAAAAACAATCAGAGATAATCCTGGAGGTGGAAAATCAAGGGGAGAGAACAGGAACTAGAGACATGGGTATCAAAAATATGATACAAGAGATGGAACACAGGATTTCAGATGCGGAAGATTAGATGGAAAAAATCAGTACAACAACCAAAGAAAATGAGAAATATAAAAATGCTCACACCCATACCATCCAAGAAATCAAGGACTCAATGAAAAGACAGAAACTAAGAATTATAGGCATAAAGGAAAGAGAAGACTCTCCACTCCAAGGTCCAGGAAACATTTTCAACAAAATCATGGAAGAAAACTTACTAAACCTAAAGAAAGAGATCCCAATAAAATTCCAAGAGACATACAGAACACAACATAGAAACTCATCTTGCCACATAATAATTGAAACTCCAAATGTACAGAACAAAGAAAGAATATTAAAATCTGTAAGAGAAAAAGGTCAAGTAACATATAATGACAGACCCATCAGAATTACACTTGACTTCTACTAAGAAACTTTAAAAGCCAGAAGGGCCTGGGAAGATGTCTTACAAGCCCTGAGAAAAGATAGGTGCCCAGCCAGACCACTATAACCAGTAAAACTCTCTATCAACGTAGATGGAGAAAACAAGATATTCCATGACCAAATCAAATTTAAACAGTATCTACCCACAAATCCAGCCCTATGGAAGATTTTAGAAGGAAAATTCCATCCCATAGAAGATAACTACACCCAAGAAAAAATAGGAAGCAAAAACTCCACTGTAGCTAAACCAAAAGAAACATACAACAACCACCTACACAAAAATCATAGGAAATAACAACTTTTAGTCATTAATATCTATCAACATCAATGGACTAAACTCCCCAATAAAAAGTCACAGGCTTACAGAATGGATATGTAAACAGGACCAATCATTTTGCTGCATAAAAGAAACACATCTCACTAACAAAGATAAATGCTACCTCAGAGTAAAGGGCTGAGAAAAGGTTTTCCAAGCAAATGGATACAGGAAGTAAGCTAGAATAGCCATCTTAATATTAAACAAAATAGACTATCAACTGAAGATAATCAAAAAAAGATAGGGAAGGGCACCACATATTCGTTAAAGGAAATATTCATCAAGATAACATCTAATATTGAATATCTGTGCCCCAAATATAAGGGCACCTACATTTGTAAAAGAAACTCATCTAAAACTTAAGCCATACATCAATCCCCACACATTAGTAGTGGGAAACTTCAACACCCCACTCAAAACAATGGACAGGTCATCAAAACAGAAACCAAACAGAGAAATAATTAGTCTAACAGAGGATTGAACCAAACAGAACTAACAGATTTCTACAGAACATTTCACCCAAACACATAAGAATACATCTTCTTCTCAGCACCACAAGGAACCTTCTCCAAAATCAACCATATAGTTGGACACAAAGCAAGCCTTAACAGATACAAGAAAATTGAAATAAGCCCTTTTATCTTATCAGACCACCATGGAATTAAGCTGGACTTCAACAGCAATGGAAATAACAGAAAGCTTACACACTCATGGAAACTGAACAACTCTTTACTGGATGACTACTGGATCAGGGAAGAAATAAAGACTTCTTAAAAACCAATGAAAATGAAGGCAAAACATCCAAACCTATGGGACACAATGAAAGCTGCACTATGAGCAAAGTTCATAGCACTAAGTGTCTTCAAAAAGAAAATTGTGACAGTGCATATTAGCAAATTAACAGCTAAACTGGATGAATTGGGAAAAAAAAAAAAAAGCAAACACTCCCAAGAGGAGCAGAAGGCAGGAATCATCAAACTTAGGGCTGAAATCAACAACTTAGAAACAAAAAGAATGATACAAAGAATCAAAAAAACCAAGAGTTGGTTCTTTGAGAAAATCAACAAAATAGACCAACCTTTAGCCAAATTAACTAAATGCAGAGGGAAAAACAACCCAAATCAACAAAAGTAGAAATGAAAAGGGAGAAATAACAACAGATATTGAGAAAATCCAGAGAAACTTTAGTTCCTACTTAAAAAACTATAGTCTACCAAATTTGAAACCCTAAGCGAAATGGACAAATTTCTTGATAGACTCCACCTACCAAAGTTAAATCAAGATCAAGTTAATAGACTAAGCAGCCCTATAACCGCTAAGGAAATAGAAACAGTCACTAAAAATCTCCCAACCAAGAAAAATGTCCAGAGTCAGATGGTTTCAGCACAGAACTCTATCAGACCTTCAAAGAAGAGCAAATACCAATACTCTTCAAACTCTTCCACAAAATACAAACAGAAGTAACCCTGCCAAACTCCTTCTATGAGGCCACAGTCACCCTGATTCCTAAACCACACAAAGACCCAACAAAGAAAGAGAACTTCAGACCAATTTCCCTCATGAACATTGACCCAAAAATACTTAATAAAATACTGGAAAACCAAATCTAAGAACACATCAAAACTATCATACATCATAATCAAAAAGGCTTCATCCCAGGAATGCAAGGATGGTTCAACATATGAAAATCAATTAATGGAATTCACCACATAAACAAGCTGAAAGAAAAAAAAAACAAAAAAAAACACATGATCATCTCACTAGATCCTAAAAAAAAATTGACAAAATCTAACACTGCTCCATATTAAAAGTCCTGGAGAGAACAGGCATACAAGGACCATACCTAGAAATAATAAAGGTGATATGCAGCAAGCCAGTAGCTAACATCAAATTAAATGGAGAGAAACTTGAAGATTTACTCTAAACTCAGGGACAAGACAAGGATGTCCGCTTTTCCCATATCTCTTCAACATAGTACTTGAAGTTCTTGCTCAAGCAATAAGAGAGCTAAAAGAGATCAAGGGGATACATAATGGAAATGGAGAAGCCAAATTATCCCTATTTGTAGATGATATTATACATAAGGGACACCAAAAATTCTACCAGAGAACACGTACAGCTGATAAACACCTTCACCAAGATTGCTGGATACAAAATTAATTAAAAAAAATCAAAAGCCCTTCTTTATACAAAAAAATAAATGGCCTGAGAAAGAAATTAGGGAAACAACACCTTTCACAATAGCCAGAAACAATATAAAATACCTGGGGGAACCTCTAACCAAGCAAGTGAAAGACCTGTATGACAACAAGTTCAAGTCCTTGGAGAAAGAAATTGAAAACGACATCAGAAGATGGAAAGATCTCCCATGCTCATGGATATGTAGGATCAACATAATAAAAATGGTCATCCTGCCAAAAGCAAAATACAAATTCAATGCAATTCCTATCAAAAACACCACAATTCTTTATAGACTTGTAAAAAGCAATTCTTAACTTCATATGGAATAACAAACAAACAAACAAATAAACAAACAAAAACCAGAAGAGCTAAATCAATCCTGTACAAAAAAAAAAAAAAAAAAAAAAAATCTGGAGGTATCACCATCCCAGATTTCAAGCTGTACTACAGCACAATAGTAATAAAAACAGCATGGTACTAGTACAGAAACAGACCAGTGGATGATGGAATCAAATTGAAGACCCAGACATGAATCCACACACCTATGGTCACTTAATTTTTGACAAAGAAGCTAAAGCCATACAATGGAAAAAGGACAGCATCTTCAACAAACGGAGCTCATCCAACTGGATGTTGACATAAAAGAATGGAATTAGACCCATACCTATCACCTTGTACAAAACTTAAGCCCAAGTGGATCAAAGACCTTAACAACTAAATCTATTAGAAGAGAAAGTGGGGGAAAACCCTAGAACTCATTGTCACAGGTGACAACTTCCTGAAAAATCACCAACAGCTCAGGCTCTAAGACCAACAATCAATAAATGGGACCTCATGAAACTGAAAAGCTTCTGTAAGGCAAAGGACACTGTCATTCAAACAAAACAGCAACTCCTACACATTGGGAAAAAAAATCTTAACCCACCCCACATCTGACAGAAGGCTAATATCCAAAATTTGCAAAGAGCTCAAGAAATTAAATGCCAAAAAAACAAATAATCCAATGAAAAATGGGGAACAGAGGTAAACAGAGAATTCAAAGGAGGAATCCTTAATGGCTGAGGGACTGTTGAAGAAATGCTCAGCATCTTTAATCATCAGAGAAATGCAACTCAAGAGGACCCTGAGATTCCATCTCACACCTGTCAGAATGGCTAAGATCAAAAGCTCAAATGACAGCACATGCTGGCGAGGTTGTGGAGAAAGGGGAACCCTCCTCCATTGCTGGTGGGAGTGCAGACTTGTGCAACCACTATGGAGGTCAGTATGGCGATATCTTAGAAAACTTGGAATAGCTTTGCCTCAGGACCCAGCCATACCACTTCTGGGTATACACCCAAATGACTCCTCATGGAATCATAAGGAAGTTTCCTCATCTATGTTCACAGCAGCTTTATTTATAATAGCTCAAAACTGAAAACAACCCAGATGTCCCTCAACTGAGGAATGAATAAAAAAAAAAAAAACTGTGGTACATCTACACAATGGAATACTGCTCAACCATCAGAAACATTGAAATCCTGCAATTTGAACCCAAATTGGTGGAACTAGAGAAGCTCATTCTGAGTGAGCTAACCCAGACTCAGAAGGATGCATCTATTCACTTATAATCGATTTTAGCTGTATAATACAGGATAACTATACTACAACCAATGTGCCAAAGGGAACAGGAACAAAAACTTTGCTTCCTATCAATGAGACACTTTTCCCTAGTGGTGCTGCCTTGTAGGCCCCTAGTGTTTGAGGAGGCTGTTGACCCTCATATGACTGCTGAGCTGGGACACAGAAATGTTATGTAGGGACACTCCACTCCAGAGGAGTGGGATGGAAGGGATAGGGGGTAGAGTGTGGGAGGGCAGGACTGGGATGGGTGGAAAGAGGATATGGTGATGGGGTGATGGAGTTGTAACCTGAAGTAATAAATAAATATTAAGAAAAGAAAATGTCATCATGATATCTACCTAATAACTTGTATGGTAAATTTTAAAAATACATACTTTAAAGTGTATAGATCTTATTATTCACTCTTAACCACATTTTAAAAATAAAATACCAACAACACCTAGTACTACTCAAATGACAACTTCTGTTTAGATGAAATAGATGATGATTAATAAACTGTAAAATTGAAAAAAAACTAAAATAAGAAGGGAGGGATAATGAAATAGTGAAATTTCTCTTGTTGTGAACAGCTTTGAAGGTGCGTTCAGAAGGCTGCAATTAAGCAGATAGCTCAGTAGAAGCAAAGTGTGCATCTTAGGTCCACTATGACCCTGCTCACTCAGAGTCAGTAACAAACAAGGAAGCAAGAATGGAATGCAAGGCAGGTCTCTACCAGTAACAACAGAGAAGAAATGTCTCACTGTTTCCTCAACCCAGGGGAAATTCTGCTGGTTTGAGGGAAAGCAGCATAAGATAAGACAAATATATAATTGCTACTTGACTCACTCCTCTACTTTTCCATTTTCATTTGGTGGCACAATTCATTATTTGCATTGGTATGTACAGAAGGATGGCAGTGCCTTGTTGGTATTCATTTATTCAGTCCTCTGTAATCTATATTTAATGGAGTATCAGACCCTGGCATAATAAACCATTTAGAAAGATAGTGGTTGCATACACAAGGGTTATTGCTTGCATAACCTGTACTTATTTTTCATTACAAAACTAAAAGGGCCAAGCATAAATCAAACAAGCAAATGAAGCTAACATTTAACGGTTTGAACGATAGTGTGAGCTTGTGCTATGCCAGGTTCTGAATGGCTGTAAAACAAAGAAAGAAGTTCACACAACACCAACCAAATTGCTAAATAAACTTCTTTTAAATACACTGTGAAATATGGATGCCAAAGCAAACTATGATGTTCTGCTTTGTTGAGTCCTAACTATTCCTTTAATTGCCTTGATTTAAGTGAAAGGAGACGTTGCCCCAAGGTAGCCTTTGTGGTCACGAGTCCAGAAAGTTCTCTCCCCTTGCAACACTGCTGCTGAATGTGTACAGGTGTTCTGTGACTATAACAAGGCAGGAACAGAAGCTGATGTTACAAAAAGTCACCTTGAGTGGCACAGCATCATGTTGCGCATGGTTCTCCAGGCATGCCCTGCAGAGCAAGGCAGAACTGTCAAAACTTACACATATACAAGGAAATTAAAAATAAAGACAGCATTGTAGGGTTTTCAAGTAAATATATTTATTCAATTAAAAACATTCTCCTTTTTTTCTGTAACTGTTTTTCTAAATTTGTGTCATCATTCTTGTGAGATCCTGGTGATAATGGATAATTTATTTTGGGCTGGGTAGAGATCTCAGCAGACGAAGAGCACTTGCTGCATGAGAATGAGGAGCTGGGTTCAGAGTCTCAGAACTCAAACAAAAAAAAAACAGAGGTAGACACATACCATATCTGTAACCTCAACCATTTGGAGATAATATTCCATGTCAAAACAATAGGTCAGAGAGTGATAAAGACTTACATGTTACTTATTTTATTACAAATTATTTGTTGACTATCATTCATTTTTATGTTATATATGCATTTATAAAATATATAATGCAATAAATATATACTTTATATCAAATTATACCTATAATACTTAATATTTGTATATTACTTTTACATATAACTTCAATATGCTATGCTAGCCTTTGAAAATAGGAAAGTGATACTTTATGATGGCCCCAAATGTGAGGGGCAGAGGCATAACAGTCAAAGCCTAACTTTTCCATAGGAGAGACAGAGATTCAGTATGAAGATATTTGATTGCAGGAAGAAAAATGACAAGATCTAGTATGGAAAAGACACAGTCATAAAATGAAAAAAAAAATGCCTACCACTTAAACACAGGGTCAGAAATGATAGGTGATTATGCAGCCGAAACGTGTGAGTGTCTTTGTTACCAGCACATTTGAGGTTCCCTTGGTGGGTAGTGATCTCATTAACAAAATAAATTAGAGAAAGACTCTGAAGAAAGTGATCTCATTAACAAAATAAATTAGAGAAAGACTCTGAAGAAACCTCAGGGACCATCTCATTAGAATTTGAATGAGAAAAAATACATAGCAGATAGGCTGTAAACCTTGGCAGGTGCTAGGAGGAGAAAGGTAGCTAAGGTAAGAAAATGACACATTCTGTGTTAGTATCCAGGAAAGCAGGTAGGTTCAGTAGTGAGGGTTAGCATGCAGCTACAAGTCATGGGGAATTTCAAAAACAGGTCAGGGGAGTTTATTAAAACAGAAGAAATAGTGTTCTCTGTAATAGAGGTGATTCAGTGAATTGAGGGGGAAAGCTCAGAAATCACTGGGCCATCAAGTGTGTGACTATTATTAATAAGATATTTAAATCAGTACTGTACTTACCTCCTCTCTTGCATGTGCTGTTTCTTAGATGAAGCCAAAGTGAGGAGGAGCTTTCAGTCTTTCTTTACAAACTGACGTCTTCCATGGCAATCTTGTTGCTCTAATTTCCAGCACACTCTCCTGTCACACTTTGTTGTGCTTTCTACATGGAATCTGTATGTACTACTGTCTCTACTGCAGGAACAATCCTCACTAGGCTGTCTCAAATTAGTACTTAAGTGAGACAATAATGCAAGAGTCTATGTTGATACTAAAATAAGGAAACTAGTACGTAATTTCTTCTTCCTCCTCTTCTTCCTCTTCCTCTTCTCCTTCTTCTCCTCTTCCTGTTTTTCTTTCTCTTCCACTTCCAGTCCTCCTCCTCTTCTCCTTTTCCTTCTTATTCCTCTCATCTTCCATCTCCTCCCCCATATTCCTCTTACTACATTTTGGTGTTTTGTGGTAAAGGAGTCTGTGTAGTGTGAATGTGTGGAGGATAGGAGAGAAGTTGATATCAAGATGTCTTCCTCATTTGAGTTTCTATCTTATTTTTGGTAGAGAAGTTTTCTAACTAGGCTGACAGTTCACTATTTCAGTGGTATTAACTCAATGGCAAGTCCTTGAGGTCCACCTCTCTTTATTCTCCATCCAAGCAAGAAATTTATCAGTTGAGCCATCTTCCTACTGGAGTAAAATATTTATTTTTACTCCAAACAGAGAAGCTATTATTCATCTAATCCTTACAAAAACTATGTGAGCCATTTCATGTTATTTACTCCTATTTCACAGAGAATAAGGCAAGGATAATGAGAGTCTATGTGAGTTTCACAAGTTATAGAGTTTGGACAGGAATCCAAATGTGTTTGACATTTGAAGACAAATGAATCACTATCTACTCTATTCCCGTGGTCACTGTAGTTCTCTGTAGTTCACTGAAGTTCTCTGTAGATTGGAGAGATGGCCTATATTAATGATGACAGTTAAGCTTAATTTTAGGCTCTTATTATTCTAAATAGTTAGCAACATGGGGCTACATGTATATAATAGGCTTATTCATATTTCCTATTCCTGTTCTCAAGGGGGCCAGTGCTCTCCAATTGCATTGCTTTGAGTCTATTGTTCCTTAATATTTAAGAACTCATTAACATGACACAGACTCATCTCCTCATTATTTATATAAAATTGTCTCTTGTAATATTTTCCAATGTATAACATTTTTAAATCCATATGTATTGGCTTATTTTATAAATTATCGGCCTTAGATTTCTCTTTAAATTAATTTTTACAAGAAATGGAGTCTAGAGGGGTTGAGCAATGTGCCTTACCTCATGCAATGGTTGATGGGTAAATACACAACAATATCTGAGATTTCCTAGTCTTTGCCTTTGGTGTCATTAGCAAAGTGAAATACATTTTCTGTCTGGAAGTTTTCAGCATCAATTTCTGCAGAAAGTTGATTGTTTTTGGTTGTACCTGATACCAAATAAGTCAATCATGCATGATGAAGAAGAGAAACAAAATAATGTTTTTCCCCAAGGACTTAAACAGTGCTACACTACCAATATGCCAAGCAATATGTGCCTTGATACACTAGTGCCATGACTGTACTGGGAGTAACTGACCACTTTCTGATGTATTAAAGGCCCCTTACTTCACAGAAAATAATTTATATCTGGCATTGTGAGCCTGGTGAAAAGACTGTGTCTGCAGCATAGGAGGGAAGTTAATCAACTCAAATAAAAAATGATCCTATGTATTAGACTTCTCCACAGAAAAGCAACAAACACCATTTCTCTACCTAAATTCCCTGGAAAATGCTTTGTGTTATTCTACGTTTACCTTCCATGTTCTTTAAACACAGCCAGTTGTACAGTCCCTTCCGATGATCATTAGCACTGTAGCAATTTGTTTTGAAGCTAGAGAGTATATAATGTATAGCAAGCTCTCCACCCACACTGTTAGCAAATAGGTGGTCAAATGTCAGGCACAATCTGGATAGCTAATGACTTTCTTTTTGCTGGAACAGAATCTGATCACTATAGAATGGAAACAGTGTTCTTCTTTTCTACTTTCTGACTCAGAGATAGTGAAGTTTTGAGGGAGGACACTGCTTAAAATTCAACAACACAATTATCACAAATACTGGGCAAGGCAAATCTTCAAACCTAGAAAATGAGAGACTCAGAGAGTAATGACTAAATCAATAGTACCTATAACTCAGATGGGGAAATGCCTTATCTGTAGTATTGAAATCTCATAGTGACACATAGAGTTTTATTCATTCCTTAGGTACAGTTGGGGACACACATATGTTATCCAGCTAAATTGGTTTAGAAATACAATGTGAAGGGAAGAGAAAGTATGCTTAATTCACTATGTGAGTAAAGACAGCCAACAAGTCCTGTGATTAGAGATATGCTAAATCTGAGAAGGCTATGAAGACAAGAATTGTGTAGCAATATCTATCCCTTCTTGTTGGTTCTTTGGTCTGGAGCTGCTATGTATTCAAATGCTAAATACTGGCCCCCATAGATTGGCTCACTGTCCCGTGAGTAGATTTGAATGTACACAAAATGATGTTTTGTAAACTTTGTCCCCAATTATCTCTGGTTGGTTAATAAAATTTGGTGAAAGCCTATAGCAAGGCAGAAGAGAAGTAGGCAGAGTTGAGTTCTTCAGCCTGGGTTCTCAGAGGGAGAACAGAGAGGAAATGGTGAGGAAGAGAGAGAGGAAGTAACCATGGCGTAGCATGGATTATGAGCACATGGCCAAGAGGAGCTTACCCTGAGGACAGGCTTATGGACGAGAAGCCACTCAGGAGTTGCCAGATTGTCAAGTGGTGGGCACTTATTCTGGGTTTTAAGGATGATACTATTAGTTTAACTCAGAACATGTCCAGCTTAAGGCCTGAAGCCTATTAAGGTAGTGTTTCTGTGTCTTTTACTTGGGAACTAACTGGTTTAAAGGGGTGTAACAAATCCCCTAGAATAATAGCTTCAGCAACACTTTTTGAGCATAGTGTATTGATGCTGCTGAAGAGACATTCCTTTTCATTAGTTGTTGGCTCAGAGACTGGGGAGGGTGAATAGAGCTGTAGATTGTACTTCCCATGGCTATAAGTGTGAATAAGCAGGATAAGGAGTGAAACATAACTTAAAATACAGCTTAGGTAGATAGTTAAGTCAGAAAAGTGTTTGCCATGCAAATATGGGGATGTGAGTTTGATTCCCAGAACCCATGTGCAGTTCCAGAGTGACATGTGCTACAAAACAAGTATTGGAAAATTCTAGGCCTGTGAGACAGTATTCAAAAACAAGGTGGGCAAAATCTTGAGGAAAGATACACTATATTGAATTCTGACTTTCACACAATGTACTTGTGTGTGACTTGCATATTCATGGATGCACACACAGACAGACAGACACACACACACACACACACACACACACACACACACACACACACACTGGATGCTGAAAACATGGGTGGTGGCTTAAAAATATGATAACAAGGAAAAAATGACTTTTTGCCAAATAGTTGACAATTAATTTTGATTATTTAACATGTACTAAAATGTAGTGTGAAGCCCTGTTCAAAACGGTTTTTTGAAGACTTTTATTTTTTCATGGTATATGTGTGTGTGTGTGTGTGTGTGTGCGTGTATGTATGTATGTATGTATGTATGTATGTATGTATGTATGAGCATGTGTGTGGATGTGCATGTGTGGTGGCATGGCTCTGTAGAGTCCAGAAGAATGTCAGGTCCCCAAGAGATGAGGTTGTGAGTAGTGTGGGTTGAACTTCCATCCTCTGCAATAAGAGCAAGTATTTATAACTACTGATCTATCTCTCCAGTCATTGTCCTATATTATTTTGTAGAAAAATGTTAAATAAAGAAAACCACCTTATTGTATTAAAAAAGATACAGTATATTTATTACTAAAATGTAAAAATCATCTGTTTCATACCTCAAATGAACCTAGAAAAGAGTAGATTCTGTGATGCTTCCCACTTGTCCTAGCAGTTTAGCTTACTGAGGCAGAAGGCTCCCAAGCCCTTCTGTGAAGAGAACCATAGGAGCAAACTTACAACATGATAAAACTTTTCCTAATTTTCATGTTCACAGGGACAATGCCTCTCCATGTTATGCACAACCAATCTTAGCTGCTTTGAGGTGTTTCACTTTGAGAAGAGATCTGGAGTCCTTCTCAGTAGCAATGAGTGAGAGATACAGAGTGGTGGATGACAAAGGAAGGGCCATGTTAGCAGATGTTTAGCAGTTAGGGCAGGTGCGCCTCCTGTTACAGGGACTTTCACAGCACATATCACTGGAAGACAATGGAATTAATTTATCTGAGGAAATGTGGACACATGTCTATTTATCTTGGACAGTGCTCCACCAACAGAACAAAGAAGAGATTCCACTCAACTATAGCTTGTTGCCACAATGAGTTCAATTATAGTACTTCCAGGAGTGTAGGTGAGGGGCTACTTACCAGAAGTTGGTGAGAGTTTACTTACAGGAGCTTGAATACCTTATGACCAGCTTCATCACTGAAGGAAAAAAAAAAAAAAAAAACAACTCTCTTTAACTGTTAACTGCTTATAGTTCCTGGGATGAGGCAGGGTCTTGAGACACCTCCCAATAGTAATGGTAAATTCTCTAAATCTTTGAGGAAGGGGAAAGCCTCATGGGCCTCCTACAGAATGGAAAGTTTATAAGGTCCAATCAAACCTTCTGACAGTTGAAGAGCCAACAGCCATGATGTGCCTGGAAGTCACTGTTTCACAAGAGAGATATTGATTTTAAAAAAGCGGTTAGCAGACATAACAGTGTTTGAGAGAGCCGACTAAGATCTACATGGAAAATACAAC
The DNA here is from genome assembly GCA_907164525.1 of Lophiomys imhausi. NCBI lineage: Eukaryota > Metazoa > Chordata > Mammalia > Rodentia > Muridae > Lophiomys > Lophiomys imhausi. The sequence goes on from CAJQZJ010032546.1 coordinate 4,522,701, forward strand.
TTTACATACTTTTTTTTTTATAAAAGGAAAGATGTTATATGAGGAAGCAAGAGCTTGCCTTGCAAAGTAAACAGGGTCACCAATCATCAATACTTACTTACAAACTCACCCTTCTCACTAACTTCCTGGCAAACCCCTGTTTCACCTGAGCCTGTTAACAGGTATGAAAGGTGTCTTGAGCTAGCAAATCTCCAGCAAAGAGGATTTTCAAGAAAGTCCCAATGGAATGACAGCAAGGAACATGCAGTGTATATTTTGAAAATAGGAACTGCTTTTCTGTGCAGCATGTGGTTTATACACATCTTCTCCAGCCTGTACTTGAATAAAAACTAGCTCTTCCAATTAATTTCCCCTATTTTGTTTTATTAGAAGAAGTGGATAGTAGACCTCCTATCACTGGTAAGAGTGGGATAAACTGGGAGATCCAAGATGGCACTGACCATAGAGCATCTTATCTGAGTAGTAGGTGAATGAGATTAGTCACTCTGGAGTGAATGTGAGGTCCCATAACCGACTGTGAAACACAGACAGTGTCTGAATTCCCATGGCAAACACTGAGACTGGTCACCAGGTAAAACAGCTCACTCAGTTCCTGGGAACACACCCCTGAGATCAGCCAACTTGGTCACCCTTCTCAAGAGAAGCGCTGGCTAGAGCAGATCTAGCCCATGAGCAGATTCAGCCCATGGCTCCAGCCACAGATCAACAGCCCCACCTGCCTGCCTGATATCCAGCCTGCATGTGGATCTGTACACCCAAGAGGGAAAAACAGCCAGACCACAAGAGCAAAGGTAAGTAAGATTTTTTTTTTCCTGGAGTTTCCAACATGGTGGCACAGTGTGCACTGTAGCTGAGAGACAGAGACCTAACCCAGTCACAGCAAAGCAATTAGGAGCCAAAACTGACTGCAAACAGAGCCAGCCACTGAATGTTCTCCACAAATATTGGGGCGGGTCACTCACCCTAACACCCAAGCATTTGAGGCAGTTAGCAACAGGCACACTGAGGCTGGCACCTACCTTCGGTGGGGCTCTCTGCCTGCATGGTCAGCCTAGCTGCTGAACCAGATCAGCTGTGTCAGTGAGGGGAGAACACAGGCCCAACCACAACTCTACCTGCTTTTCTGAGGAGACCTGCCAGCTCCAAGCCCTCAGAGGATAGACCCCTTCAGATTCCAATCCCCTGTATATTGGTCCAATTGGGTCACAACCAGTTGAGGAGAGCAGCAGTCACTCTCTTCTCCGAAAACCAGCCTATTACAGGAACCTGCCCAACATCTGTAGGTGAATACCAGGATCTCAGGATCAGCCAACCCCCGGGGCAGGGAGTTTTCCTGAGCACCAAGGTCAACTGACAAAAGAAGCAAACAAACAATACCAGGGTCAATCAGATGATAAAAGGTCAGCACAAGAACATGGTAAAAAAACAAAAACAAAAACAAAAAAACGAAGCAATATGATGTCTCCAGAACCTAGCAATAATGCTACAGACAACTTTGGACATCCTAACATAATCGAAACAAAGGAAAATGACCTTAAACCTACACTTATATAAATAATAGAAGGCCTAAGGGAGGAAATCAAATACCTCAGAAAGCAACAACAAAGTACTGCAAAGGAGGTGATGGAAATGAATAAAGCGCTTAAAGGAATGGAAGACCTGAAAAGGGAAGTTGAAGCAATGAAGAAAATCCAATCTGAGACATCCACAGAACTAGAAAACCTTAATAAAAGAATAGGAACTACAGACACTAGCAACACCAACAGAATACAAGAGATGGAAGAAAGAATTTCAGGCACAGAGGATAAAATTGAAGAAATTGATACATCTGTCAAAGAAAATATCAAATCTAAAAAAGTCCTGACACAAAACCTTCAGGAAATCAAGAACACAATGAAAAGACAATATCTCAGAATAATAGGAATAGAAGAGAGAGAAGATTCTCAGTTCCATGGACCACAAAATGTCTTCAACAAAATCATTGAAGAGAATTTCCCAAATATAAAAAAAGAGATGCCTATAACTGTACAAGAAGCTTACAGAACTTCAAATAGATTAAACCAAAAAAGAAAATCTTCCCACCACATATTAATCAAAACACTAAATGTACAGAACAAAGAAAGAATTTTAAAAGCTGCTAAGGAAAAGGGTCAAGTAACATATAATGGCAAACCTATCAGAATCATAGCTGACTTTTCCTCAGAGACGCTAAAAGCCAGAATGGCCTGGACAGATGTCTTGCAGACCCTAAAATACCACAAATGCCAGACTAGACTACTATTCCCAGCAAAATTGTCAATCATCATAGATGAAAAAAACAAGATATTCCATAACAAAGCTAAATTCAAACAATATCTATGCACAAACCCAGCTCTACAGAAGATGTTGGAAGGAAAACTCCAACCCACAGAGGTTAACTACACAGAAGAAAACACAGGAAGCAAATAGCATACTTGCAGCAAAACCAAAAGAAGAGAAGCTCACTCACCACACTATTTCCACCAACATCAAGATGGCCGGAAGTAATAATCACTGGTCATTAATATCTCTCCACATCAATGGTCTTAATTCCCCAATAAAAAGACACAGGCTAGCAGAATGGCTGCAAAGACAGAATCCCACATTCTGCTGCTGACAAGAAACACACCTCAGAAAAAAGATAGACATTATCTCCAAGTAAAGGGCTGGAAAAAGATAGCAAATGGACCAAAGAAACAAGCCATTCTAGTATGCAATAAATTAGACTTTCAACCAACATTAATCAAAAGAGATGAGGAAGGACACTACATACTCATCAAAGGAAAAATCCACCAAGATGAAATCTCAATACTGAACATATGTGCTCCAAATGTAAGACCATCAACATTTGTTAAAGAAGCACTACTAAAGCTCACATCCCACATTGAACCTCTCACATTAATAGTGGGAGACTTCAACACACCACTCTCACCACTGGACAGATCAACGATGAAGAAACCAAACAGAGAAATAATGAACCTCACAGATGTCATGAATCAAATGGACCTAACTGATATCTACCAAACATTTCACCCCAAAGCAAAAGAATACACTTTCTTCTCAGCACCTCACAGAATCAGAACCTTCTCCAAAATCGGCCACATAGTCAGTAACAAATCAAACCTCAACAGATACAAGAAAATTGAAATTACCCCTTGTAACTTATCAGACCATCATGGGATAAAGCTAGACTTCAACAGTAACGAAAACAATAGAGAGCCTGCAAAAACATGGAAACTGAACAACTCCCTATTGTAGGGATTTAGTAAATATCTAGGGATTTCTGATACATTTTCTTAATTTGGGGCTTGGCTGTGACCAATTAGCTTATCAGCTAGTGGACTAAAAACAGGAAACAGGAAAGAGTTAATGGACTGAAAAACAAGGTTGAAGTCAGGAAAACAGGAAAGACTTAATGGACTAAGAAACAAAGTATTTGGTCTGGCATTGTTTTCAGCTGATAAATGGGCAGAGCCCAAATTAAGCTGAAACAGAGTTTCACATATTTAAGGACAAGTGGATGGAGCTAAGGAGGGCCCCCATACTAGAGAGTTTCGATGCTAGTGAGTTCTGATGGAGAAAGTGCTGGTGAACTGATGGGCAGATCTCCCTGAGGCAGAAAGAAGCTGGTGAATAGAGAAAACCTCAGCAAGACAGCAAAAGGCCAAGGACTAAACCCTGTGGCTCAGCTTTTGCCTAAAGGGGTTTGACCTGTCCGAACAGTGGCCTAAATGAAACTGTGGCTGACTTTAAAGACTAAGGCATAGTGGCAGAGTTACTGATACAAAGAAAATAAGTTGGCCTACAGATGGCTGAGGTCTCCCAGAGAAAAGAAAAACTCAAGCCTTATTTAAGGTGAGACTGCCATAGCCAAGTTACTCTGATGGATCTACATCTGAGATATTCCAGAAAAAAGATTTCTAAGTGCATTAAAGGGTCTACCACAAAGACTGTTCCTGATGAGTGAGGACCTGCCCTAGAGACTGTATCCTTCTAAAAGTTTAGAAAAATAGTTGTAATTGTTATCAATAGGTTTAATTGGTAGGTAATAAGGGTTAAAGTCATTCATAGGTTGTAGGAATGTATAGGATTAATAGTTAAGTGAATATAGTTGTTAATAAATAAGTAGTGAATAATTTAAAAAGTTCAGTTTCACCCTACTCAATGACCTCTGGGTCAGGGAAGAAATAAAAAAAGAAATTAAAGTCTTCTTAGAACTCAATGAAAATGAAGGTACAACATACCCAAACTTATGGGTCATATTGAAAGCAGTGATAAGAGGAAAGTTTATAGCACTAAATGCCTTCAAAAACAAACTGGAGAATTCCTATACTAGCCACCTAAAAGCACAACTAAAGGAGCTAGAACAAAAGGAATCAAACACTCCCAAAAGGAGCAGACCGGAGGAAATTATCAAACTCAGGGCTGAAATCAACAACTTAGAAAAAAAAAATACAAAGAATCAACAAAACCAAGAGCTGGTTCTTTGAGAAAATCAATAAAATAGACAAGCCCTTAGCTAAACTAACTAAAAGGCAGAGGGAAAATACGCAAATCAACAAAATCAGAAAAGAAAAGGGGGAAATAACAACAGACATTGAGGAAATCCAAAGAATCGTTAGGTCCTACTTCAAAAACGTGTACTCCACAAAATTGGAAAATCTAAATGAAATGGACTATTTTCTTATAGATTACACCTAACAGGTTAAATCAAGAACAGGTAAACAAATTAAACAGTCCTATAACCCTTAAGGAAATAGAAGTCATTAGAAATCTTACAACCAAAAAAAAAAAAAAAGCCCAGGGCCAGATGTTTTCAGCACAGAATTCTACCAGACATTCAAAGAAGAGCTAACACCAGTATTCTTCGAACTCTTCCACAACATAGAAACAGAAGGAATAGTGCCAAACACATTCTATGAGGTCACAGCCACCCTGATACCTAAACCTCAGGCGCTAAAACAAACATTAATAAATGGGACCTTATGAAGTTGAAAAGCTTCTGTAAGGCAAAAGACACTGTTCTTAGAACAAAATGGTAGCCTACAGACTGGGAAAGGATCTTCACTATCCCAACATCTGATAGAGGGCTAATATCTAAAATATAAAAATAACTGAAGAAATTAAGCACCAAAAAAATCAAATAACCCCATCAAATAATGGGGTACAGAGATAAACCAAGAATTCACAGAAGAGGAATCTCTAAAGGCTGAGAGGCACCTGAAGAAATGTTCAACATCTTTGGTCATCAGGGAAATGCAACTTAAAACAACTCTGAGATTCAATCTCACACCTGTCAGAATGGCTAAGATCAAAAACTCAAATGATAGCACATGTGGCGAGGATGTGGAGAAAGAGGAGCACTCACCCATTGCTGATGGGAGTGCAAACTTGTGTAACCACTTTGGAAATTAATCTGGAGATATCTTAGAAAATTGGGAATAAATCTACCTCAAGACCCAGCCATACCCGTCTTGGGTATATATCCAAAAGATTCTAAATGAAACCACAAGGACATTGCCTCAACAGTGTTCAAATAGCCAGAAACTGGAAGCAACCCAGATGTCCTTCAACTGAAGAATGTATAAAAAAACTGTGGTACATTTATACAATGGAATACTATACAGCTATCAGAAATGAGGAAATCATGAAATTCAAACCCAAATGGATGGAACTAGAAAGGCTCATCCTAAGTGAGCTGACTCAGTCCCAGAAAGATAAACATGGTATGTACTCTCTTATGAATGGATATTAACCATATATCACAGGATAACATTCCTATTACCTACAGACCTAAATATATAGGAACCTAGCACATCTATCCTAGGAAAAATTTCACTCAGCAGTGAGTTATGGAATCTTCTGCAGGTTAGTGGAACACCATACCCTAGGTGTTGTGCTTATCAACCCCCAGTACAAGTGGAAGCTCTTGGCCCTCACATGACTGAAGATCTGAGGGAGTATGACATGTGAGGGCCCACCTCATCTGAGGAGAAGGAGACTAGCATGTAGAGGAACGATGAGGGAGGGAAGGACTGAGCAAGGGAAGGAGGAAGGGAGGGAGGAAGTGAGGGGCCAGGAGGGGAGGAAGGAGTAAACTATGTTCTACAAGTAACTTGAGAAAACAAAATAATACTTTTTAAAGAAAAGAGTTAATAAGCTTAAAAAAATAATAAAAATAAAATATAAAAAATTTAAATTGTAATTTACCAAAGGTATACTTGCCCTATTGTCATGAAAGGAAAATGACCTTAATTTCAGATTAGAACGTTAGACTCCAGGTAGCCACATAGTTTACATAAACTTGATAGCAGCTTAAAAGTTTTTTTTTTTTTGTAGATATAAAGGATATTTACATGGTTTGGCATTAAAAGTCAGGTAAGAGGTTTAAAATACTGTAAGTAAATTAAAGATTTCTGCAGTTCAACCTGGTTTTCTAAAGCTCCAAGAGTTGAAAAAATTTGGAGCTAAGGTAAAATATATGAAATGCATGGTGTTAGCCCATGCCTTTAACTACCACAGAGACAGGAGGATCACTAAAGAGTTAGTTGTCTTATAAATTCTAGAGTTACAAGAAACAGGGTGGTGATGGTACACACCTTTAATCCCATCATTTGAGGATACACCCTTAATCCCAACACACTAGAGACAGAAACCTGAAGATCTCAGAGTTCAAGGTCAGCCTGATACAAAGCAAGATCTAAATAGAGAAAAACTTTGAGCCAGGAGTGGTGGAACACATCTTTAATCCCTTCAGATGGGAACCACAGGTCTTTGATCCCAATAATTAGAATGCAGAGACACACACATAGGATTTGGAAGGACCTAAGTTTAAAAGCTACTTACAAAAGGCATGCTGAAATTCAAAGCGAATTATTCTTTGAGATCTCAAAATATACACACTTAAAGGTTTGTTTAGTTCCAAATATCAAAATAATTTCTTTTATAATCTCATTTGAAAGATAATACTTTTTATGTGGTCAAAAAACCAAATATGCTGCAGGAAAAATATTACCTGACCCCCCAATAAAGGTAGTATCCCAGAGTTAGGATTAGGGCAGGGGTCTGTTCTTATCTTTCCAGGAGATTTAAAGCATCCATCAAAGGAATCCAGGGACAACTGGACAACTGAAACCTCAGAAGAAAAATGATCAGACACCAAAGAATATAATTAGCCCAGAAGATCCAGCCTTGCAGACTCCCCCAATAGCTGTTTCGTCAAAAGTCTACAACTGCAACAACTCAAAATTGCTAAGATTGTTCAGCTCCACAGACTGATCCAGCCAGAACTCCAGTAAAGCCATTATGTTCAGGTTATGTCTACAAACTTCTTAGGACATTTAAATGGTCGAGCACAAGAGAACTAAACATCAAATGGTTCTGTTAATATTTTTCACCATTTTTCCATTCTTATTTGGGCCCCAAACTGGTTTACTAAGTCCCCAGTCAGCAGGAACTCATTTAAAGACAGCAATGTCCCATCTCCAGAAGGTAGGGTGGATGTTTTTCCCCTCTTTGGTCACTTGATGGGTTATAGATAATCTTGTTATTTAGGGGGAGAGATTACAAGCTGCTAAATGGTCTTGTTAAATAGGTTTGGAGGTTAAACCTAGGGACTTCTCTCTTTTTCTTTTCTGTATTCTTCTTTCTCTTCTATGTAGGGGTGAACAGATGAGAAAAAAATGGGACATACACATACTATAGGAATGATCAAGAAAAAAGGACAGATTATTGAATATGCCCTTTTACCTTTGTATATTGATACAAAATTAAGATTATATTTGGCTAATTTGGAATTGATCTTTGTACATTGATACAAAATTAAGGTTAACTCTTTTTAAGGTATTGTACCTAGGTAATGCTCAAAAATGAAATGTGAAGTTTTGGTCTTTTGCTACCAACTGTCATAAACTGTTTAGGACAATTAAGAAATGCAAACTAATGGTCATTCAAGCATGTCATTTTGTTAGGTACTAGGACAGTCTATCACAGTTATTTTCTAAGCTAATCAGATATCAAGTTGCTAAGAGACAAGCAACATTTGCTTATCCAAATATAAGAGATAGATAGGTGGTCTTCAAAAACCTCAAGAGATCTGCAGAATATGGCATCAAAGATGTTTTCTTAACTTAAGGTTTTTTTGATATGGACACATGTCAGCACCTGAAAGCACCCCCATCCTACTCCAAGTAAAAGATGAGCATCGAAGAATCTCCAATTGGAGATGGTTGAATTAGTGGCAAGTCTATCTCTTGGCAAGAAAAATCTCTTGGTTCAACTGTAGACAGAATGATGTCCAAACAGGACAAAACTTGGAAGCTGGTAAGTTGACAGCCTAGCTCTGCCAAGACAGAGTAGGCAAGTCCTTAATAAATCCTGCTTTACAATCAATGTCTATCAGAGAAACAGGGACAAACGGCTGAAGACTGATGCTGCAATATATGAAGAGAAAATGGGAACTTTTCAGGCAGCCACTGGTATGCCATTTCTTAGTTTTGGAAGCTGCTGGCTCTGCACTTCCTGTATAACCAGACATATTTATACCTCTCAGGTCTCTGAGGTGGTTCAAGACTAGATAGCAAGAGTCTCATAGTTAAATTTTGAGTTGTTTTGGAATTAGGAGGGTGTTCTGTATCTAAGAAGATGTTTGTAAAATTGTGATGCAAGTTAGGATGAAAGCTGGGTTGGATATAGAACTTTAAATTCATGGAGATGGTTAGATAGTAGAATGTTAAAGTCAGGGGCCAAATACATATGGACTGGACATTGGGAATATATGCTAAGCACTATAACTCTCATAATTGTGGCCTATTTATTTCTGTTGTTTTGTATTGTATTTATTGTTATAAGATTAAGAGACATTTTTTGGACTGAAGGGGGGAGCTGTTGGGGGGAAAAGATCTACCTTAAACTTAAAAAAAAGAAAGGGATGGGTGGGTTGAGGGGAAAGAGGGTGGGAGTGTGGCAATATAAATGGGAGTGGGAGGGGATTGTGATTGAGATGTAACTTGAATAAACAAAACATAAATAAATAAATAAGTAAATAAATAAAAATAATGGGATAAGCCTTGCTAGACCCTAAGAAGTATGTAGCTGGCTGTTGTTGCTGACTGACAAAATCAGAATCCTGGACTCACTGTTGTAGCAGATTTGGAGGATTGCCTAGAACAGGCTTTTGTTTGAGGAACAAGGAGGCCTCTGTTCCAAGAGGTTCCCATGGCAGTGCTCTGCATACCATGTGAGTTTACACAGGTGCTGCTCTGGGACTTGGCATAAGTTTAATCCACAAGGCTCATCTTGAGTGGGTCAATAAATAAACCTGTCTATACTTATGGTTATTAAGTGGGTCTGTGCTTTGAAGTACAGTGTGATATCCTTCCCCACCCCATTTTCAATTAACAATCCCAGTCCCAGTTAATGTATAGTACAAACTTGTAGAATGAGTGCTGTCCATCAAGGAGATATCCAAACTTGGGAGACTGATTATAAATTCGGAGAGTGTTGCTACCAGAATGGTATGATGGCTGAAAAGCATGAAGCCGAGAAGCTGAGCAGATGAAAAGAACAGAGGCAAGAATTCCCATACCCTGGGGTTCTCTAGTGAAGAGGTAAATCTAGACAACTCTCAGATGAGTTATTTTCCAATATGGTTTATTTATTTAAGTGTAGTTTACTATACAATTATATAATAGGATTAAAACGGCTCTGAAACTTTAGAAGTTATTTATTAATGATAAATGTGGCCATTTATTTTAAAAGGGAGATTTATTTAATGTGGATGCTTTCAGGAGTTAAACAGAGAGGGTCCCTGATTTTAGTTTAAATTAAAACTTAAAAAAAAGGAAGGGGATGGGTGGGTTTAAGGGGAAGAGGGTGGGAGTGTGGAAATAGAGATGGAAGTAGGGAGGGGATTGCAATTGAGATGTAACTTGAAGAAATAAAAAATACATTAAAAAAAAAGAATGGGATAAGCCTGGCTAGACCCTAAGAAGTATGTAGCTGGCTGTTGTTGCTGACTGACAAAATCAGAATCCTGGACTCACTGTTGTAGCAGGTTTGGAGGATTGCCTAGAAAAGGCTCTCTTGGCATTCAAAGATGCCAAGAACACTCTCTTAATTCCAAAAAAACTCAAAATTTAACTATGAGACTCTTGCTGTCTAATCTTCAACCACCTCAGAGACCTGAGAGGGATAAATATATCTGATTATACAGGAAGTGCAGAGCCTGCAGCTTCTAAAACTAGGAAATGACATATCAGTTGTCACGTCCCCCTCGACCAGCAAGGATGACGCAACTCACAAAAGCTCTTCTCCAGCAGTTTATTCAGGTCCCTTGAAAACCGTCTTCCGAAAGCCCGGGCAGACCCAACCCACAGGCTAAATACTATATGAACAGCCAATCAAGTAAACCCACGTGGTGCTATCTTAGAGGCCCACGTATGCGGAAGCAAGCCAGATCAGCGGTCTTTGCCAAATATGGACTTGTTTACCACTGAGAGCTCTCACCGTCGGGCTGGTGGAAGGCGGAAACCGGTGCCATCTTTAAGGCGCGGCACATCGCAGCTCTCTACAGTTCCTCCTTTTTTTTTTTTAAAGTTGGTAGAAGTCCCTGGAAAGGCTACGTAATCCCCATATCTGGGGATCTGACGGTGGGCCTGAGCCTGTAGGAGGGCGGTGCTCAAACTCTTACCTGTCTCTGGGTCAGCCTCCCCACTCGGGACTGCCCTGTCTTAGGTGGCCGAGACTTACCCGTCAACTCTGTCACTGACTTGCCAGACCCTAATATCCGTGGAACGAATACCTCAGTGGGCAGGGACTATGCTCAGTGAAGATTTAAGGCTTCACGGCAGCGAGCCATGCCTGAGGGGACTGGCCCGCCTCAATGGCGACAAGGGCTTGTATAATCATGGCTGCATTACGCTTTTGTGTGGCTCTCATCTTGTAGATGCACCATAGGCAAACCAGACAGGCTAGTATCATCAGTATCGCCAAAGAGCCTACGCCCGCCCACTCCTTAAGATGATCCATAGCCGTCTGTATCCAGGAAGTCAAGCCAGTAGCCAGGCTCAGATCTACCCGAGTGGAATTGATGTGGACGATTGTCGCTCTCAGCTCTCTCATCAAATTTTCAAACTCAGCCGACTAATCCTGTAAGAGGAACTTTGACAATTGTCTAGACAGATTAGCAGCCTTTGTAAAATTTTGATTCTGCACGGAAGTAACACACAAACCTTGCATTTTCCACTCACACCCCAATTGTGCTAGTTGCCAAAGAGAATCAATCTGTTCTTGTATTAAATCTATGCATTGATTAACTATCATAAGACCTCCTTTGAGATGAGAATTCATAGAGGTCTGGGTATCCAGTGCCTGTGCTACAGTGGCTGAGATGTTATTCAGGGCATTGGCAGTCTTTATAGAACTAGACAAGGCAATAGCTGAGGCAGTAGCTCCCACAGCAGCAATAGTGATAGCAGTAACAATAGCTGCAGTGATGCCAAAATCTCTTTTAAACCTGAATAGCATCATGGTATTAGGAGCCTCTACAGGAACTGGTACATATCGAGGCATTCTAGTCACCACAGCCACAGGAAAGGCTGTGGCATTCCAGCATAGGGCATAAAAACATGTTCCCGGAGTGCATACTAACTTTTCTTCACCTAAGGATGCACTCCCATTACTTACAATCCACAGAAAAGGAGGCCAGAGACATACTGGCGAAGCTGAAAAGGTCTTATTGTGGTAAGAATGAAACAAAGATTTCCAAATACCAGAGCCACTACAGCTAGAAAAAATCCAATTTGGTAGTGGACCCTAGGGAAAAATTACCTCTTTGATAAATTCCTCCTCCAAGCATAATGACAGGTCCCAAGTCCATGCAACTTCCATTTACCCCACACAAAAGCCACAAATCAAAAGGATTGGTGGCAGTCTGCTGAGGATCCCTAGTAGATATATCAAGCATTCCTGTACAAGACTTATTCACTATATTACTAATCATGGGGCTAAAGGAAAAATAATCTTGTTGAACCCAAACTGCTCTGCGCTCCTGGCATCCAGTCCAGGGAAAAGGTCCTTCCTCTCCTGTGGATCCTCTACAAAAAGGTGCCCAGCGTGGCTGTCTGGGGGGGTCCCGGTCAGAGACTAGTGTGGGCCACCATCCTTCAAGGCGAGAACCATTGCCTGAAAACAAACCACCACTCCTACCCCCAAACCTCAGTTGTGGTAAAAAATCTGCTGACTGCTGAGACAATTTAATGCATTTTGTATCATCTGACCTATTGAAGCTCATTAAAACGCACAGACTACCCTTCAAGCTGACATTTCTATTACCCTCTATAGGGCTTCTCTGATCATCAAAGGGAAGGTAGGGTAAGCCTAAGCTTCTATTACTGCTGAATAAGCGTGGAAACACAGTTGCATCATGTCTGACCAGCATCGGCTTTGGGAATATCGACAGGATCCCCCATCTCAGCTCGGTCATTCCTGACATACTCACTGCTACTAACACCAGGATCCTTAGGAAGGTCTTCATGATGAATCTTCCTCACAAGGCGTTCAGGAACCCACACTGGATCTTGTTGATCCTGAGGAAAAACACAAACAGACCCTCTCGCCTATGTTAGCACGAGGTCAGGCCCCCGCCAAGAGCCTGTCAAAATATCCTTCCACTTCACCATGCTTTTAGGTGAACCATGGGAATCCTGATGTCTGTCCGCTGCTGAGCGGCCTTGAGCATCCAAATTGAAAAAGTTTAAAGTAAATAAAGCTAAAGACATTCTCTCCTTGGGGGTACGGCCTTAGCCTATTCCCCCTTTCTGTTTTTGCAAGCATTCTTTCAAGGTGCGATGAGCACGCTCCACAATTCCTTGTCCTTGAGGATTGTATGGTAATCCATGATTAAGCTGTACCTCCATCTGGTTGCAGAAGGAGACAAAGGACTGAGCCGTATAGGCTGGTCCATTGTCCATTTTCAGCTGCTGTGGTTTTCCCCATGCAGCCCAGGCTTCTAAGCAATGTCCTATGACATTGCGAGCCTTTTCTCCACTCATAGGTGTAGCATGTATGATACCTGAGCAGGTATCCACAGATACATGAATATATTTTAAGGTTCCAAACTCTGAAATGTGAGTAACGTCCATTTGCCAGATTTTGAGTGGCATCAACCCTCTAGGGTTCACTCCCACACTGGGAGGATGATGATGAATCACACACTGAGGACAGTCCAAAACTACTTGTCTAGCATCTGCTCTAGACAAATGGAATTTCTGCTGCAGAGTTTTTGCATTTACATGAAATAATTGGTGAAACTGTCTGGCTTGGTCCAGGAATGAGCGCCAAAAAATGCATGTCATCCTAGTCCATTGATCAACTTTATCATTACCCTCACTTAATGGTCCAGGTAATCCTGTATGTGCTCTGATATGTTGAATATAAAAACACCTTTTTCTCTGCCAGATTAAAACTTGTAACTCTTGTAATAAGGCACATACAGTACTACTATTCTTAATAGGACCTGCTAATTCTTATACTTTCACTGCGTTGACCACATAGACTGAATCTGAAATCAAATTGAATGCAAATTGACATCTTTTAAATACCTCAATTACTATTTTCAACTCTACTATTTGGGGGGAGCCCGGTTGAAATTGACATAACACGGGCTCTTGTCTTTCTATCAAATAGGCTCCACAGCCTGTCTTTGAGCCATCAGTAAACACATTTGGTGACCCCTGAAGTGGTACTGCTGAAGTAACCTTAGGGAATATCACTGGGTGCACTTTAAAAAATGATAGTAATGGATGCTTAGGATAATGGTTATCAATCACTCCTTCAAAGCTACATTGCAATATTGCCCAATCATCCACAGTGCCACACAAAATCTTAATTTGATGACTGGAATAGGGCACTATTATATGGGCAGGAGCAACTCCAAAAGACTGCAAGCATTGTTGGATACAATTTTAAACTCTGGTAGAATTATCCATGAACTTCAGTTTGCAATCATTTTTAATTTATTAAAGAGACTAAGAAACTCAAGAGGGCATCCTTACTACCCCTGTATCATGACTGTCAGTGGGGGGCACAAGTATTTCTTTATAATATTCCATTCCTTTTGGAAGCATGATGAAATATATTGCAGAGGATACAAATGAGCTGGGAGTTAATTAGTTAGTCAATATGCTATGTTTTTGGCTCAAATGAGTGTCCCCTGTTCTTCTGCCATGTATTTGTTTTGAAACAGCGGACTCTATCTAGGATGACTGTGTGCCTGGAAAGCTAAGTGTATTCTCTGAAACAAAACTCAGTAGCAAAAACAACTGTTTCTCAGGGTTAGAGAAACTGTTCTTCTGGTAAGAGTCCATCAGCAAGCACTGTAGGTTCTGCTTGCAAAACATACTGACAGTAAACACTCATCACTCAATCTTGACTTATCACCAGAGATAAGTGAGTGAGCCATATCTGAAACATAAATTGACATATTTGTGTCTTTCCACAATGTCAAAATTTATTGAATATCAATAAATTCATAAACTAAGTTAAATTTTTGCTTCAACTCACCAATAACTAGTGATTTAAGGATTCATTGCCCCTACAAGTCACTTGTTATCTATTTCAAACTTAATCACTAATATTGACTCTTGGAAAGGTCTCTGGTACACTGTATAGCAGGATACTTGCATGGATTAATGGGGATAAAATGTTTATTTAGAAGAATGATTAATGTGGTGGAAATACAAAAATACAGACAAATAGAAAACATGACACTAAATCTGATAAGAATCAGTTCCCAGACATACTGAATGTTGGGGGCTATGAAAATGAATCATAGCAGAGTCAGCACCCCTTCTTTTTGGTCTCTGAGGAAGGGGAAAAATTTCAACAGATTCCTGAAGCCAGACAGATTACTCAACAGGTGGCAGCAAATGTGTTGGGGAAGGCCATCTGTGGACACTAGTAGCCAAGGGTGACTCTTTGATTCATTTTGGTTGCAAATTCACTACCCCAAGTAAGAAATCAAAGTGTATAGAGGTCTGTTAGGTAGAGATTCTATAAGAGTACCCTACATAGGTTACCAGTAAGTATCTATAGGGCTGGTAACAGAGGTTTGCAAGTATTGTGTTCTCAGCAATAATATAATATGGAGTATAACAGCAGACAGCACATACATTTCATTTTATGTAGTTACGTATGTAAGCTGGAGATAGTAATGATAGGATTCAAGGTGCCAAACTGAGGGCCAGAGCAGAGAGATAACATATATGCAAGAAAGTCACTTCCAGATGTCTAAATAAGGCATTAACAAGAGAAACCATTCACAGCATGACTAGGAAATTTGGGAAGATCATTTCATGGTTCCTAAATGATACAAGGTAAATTGGTTCACCTCTTCGAATTCTAATGCTCATAGTAAAAGAATTTCAGAATGGAATCAAATAGAAGTTAAAGGATATTTTTTTTTTATTAGAGTTTAAGAGACCTTGCCTGACCCAGGACAGGCAAGCTGTAAATCTCAGCAGCTTTCTGAAGGTGAATGGAGGAATTAAAGAGGAGGAAGCCATACTATTTCATTTAAGTAGTCATGGAGGCCAATCATTTAGTGCCAGATAGCCCTATAGTAGGCAGGGGGCGTTTGACAAAAGAAATGGTGTTAGGAAAACAAGCTAGGCAGAGATGGAAAAAAAGAAAAGAGGAACAAGACTTACAAAGCTGCATTATTGTGGCCCTTTAACTTAATCAAGTTTTCAAAAAATCTGAAAAGGAAAATTACATTATCTCACAAAAGGGATAATTAGTCTACTCAGTTCTTTGTTTTTTTTTTTTTGTTGTTGTTGTTTGTTTTTTTTTGAGACAGCCAGTAGTCCTGGCTGTCCTGGATATGATTTGTAGATCAGGCTGGCCTCGAACTCACAGAGAACTGCCTGCCTCTGCCTCCTAAGTGCTGGGATTAAAGGCATGCACCACAACACTGGGCTCTCAGTTCTTCTTCTTTTTTTTTAACGTTTATTCATTTATTCAAGTTATATCTCCCAGCTCCGTCCCTCCACCCCTCTCCCAGGGCCTAACCTCCCACCTTCTTTCCCCTCCCTCCTCTCTTTCTTCTAGGGTGAGAGGGGTATCAGGCCCCCCTCTGTTCAACAGTCACATCTGGGCTAAAAGCTCCCTTTTGCACTGGTGCCCAACATGGCAACCGAGCTAGAGTAAGGTGTTCCACTAATAGGCACCAAAGTCCATGACAGACACTGTCCCTCCCCCACTTGCTAATGAATCTATCCATATGAAGGTCAAGTCACCTATCATCTATATATGTATAGGGGTGCCTAGGTCTGGTCTCTGTATGCTTTTTTTTTTCCTTTCTTTCTTTTTATGTTAGTGTTTCAGTCTCTGTAAGCCTCTAGGGGTCGAGATTGGTTGGTTTTTTTGATCTTCATGTGGTTTTCTTTTCCAATCTGGGTTTCTCTATTTCTCCTCCCTCTCTTATACAAGGGTCCCAGAGCTCCACCTAATATTTGGCTGTGTGTTTCAGCCTGTGTTTTGATTTTCTGCTGGGTTGAGTTTCTCACAGGATAGTTGTGCTGGTTCCTGTTCTTTTGGGTCTGTGACTTATAGGATAGTTATACTGTACTAAATGACTAAGATTCAGTTATAACTGAGTACATGCCTTGTGTATCTACTCAGTTCTTTAGGATGGATTAAGATGAGCCCACCTTGGCTAGGTTATTGACCCACCAGCTAGAATGTTGTCTCTTTTTAGGCCAGAAAATTCATCCCTTTGACTAGAAGGGAATCATTTCCACTAACAGCCCTTTAATGTTGCTGGTCATCGGAGTTATCTAGGTTCAAGGCTGCCAAGGCAGTGAGCTGGTGCAAGATGCAGAGTTCTTTCATGTTAACTGTGCCAAATCAAACAGGAGTGGTGTTGAGATGAAGTCTGGGAACATGGGAATTTTTCTCTTGTCACCTGTTGTACCAGTTAATTCTTTGTCAACTTGGCACAAACTAGAGTTGTTTGGGAAGAGGGATCATAACTGAGAAGACTGACATTTGAGAAAGTTCATAGGACATTTTGTTGATTGATGTTAGATGTGAGTGAGTCAAACCCACTGTGAGCAATGACACCACTGGGCAGGTGATCCTGGGTTGTATAAAATATAAGCTGAGTAGGCAGCACTCCTGGATGGTTTCTGTTTCAGTTCTTAACTTCAGGTTTCTGCCTGGAATACCTCAGTGATGGACTGCGATTAGGAGGTATACGTCAAATGAACTCTTTCCTTTTAAGTTGCTTATCACAGCAATAAAGAGTAAAGAAGGATAAATGTCAATCCCATGATACATGAGTAGGGTGGTGATGATGATTGATGGGTACCACTGGATCTTAGTGTGAGGTGTCCCTTATTTTTGAAACAAACTCATCTCACATAGGGTATTCTCCATCTCCTTATCAAATGAAGGATAACCTTGAACCACTGATTTACTTCCTTTACTTCTCAATTGCTAGGATTACAAGCTTGCACCACCACACCCAATTTAAGTGTATTTGAGATCAAACTCAGGCCCTCTTACATACTAGGCAAACAGTCAACAACTGAACTCCATGGCTTGATTGGAGTATGTATGCCTCTTTTCACTATTTACTGTTCTGGTGTACCTAATGAACTCATAGGCCTGGTATTGGTATACTGATTTGCCCAAGTGTTCCTGACTTAATCAGAAGAATTCATTGGTAATAATGAGAAATCCATCTGTCAATCTGTTCCTCAGGGTTCATGCTGGATGGAAAACAGTAGCTCAGACACATTCTGCCTTAGCATTTGCCATAAAAAGAGAAGAGTGACATTTGCTGCCTTGTCAACTAGCATAATCTAGGTAAGGTCTACAATTGAAGTTGCTTTGCTGAACAATGGGAGATAACTAGAATCACATGCTCAGACTAGGTCTTTGTCACAGCAAGTGACAAAGCACAAATTCCTGTGTTCCCAGGCTTCATCTCAACATCACTCCTGTTCAATTTGGCACAAGTTGCCTGAAGCACATAGCAGCTAACTTAATCCCATGCCACCTTCTCTTTGGTGCTTGCTTTTTCTGACTTCTCAGTACCAGAAGTTCAATACTTAGACTATCAGGATCCACATTTTAAACAGAGCCATATAAATGAGTTAGTGCTTAAGCTGGGGACCACAATGAACTATAAGTTCACATTCATGAGGGCTGGAGACCAGCTCTGCCTCCATCACCTGGAACATTGTCGTGTTGTAAATATCACTTAGCTTTGAGGGGTCCATGGATTTCCCTAACTGTTGTATGATAGAGGCCACATTCTTTTCCTAAGTAGCTGAAATGGCTGTCACCTGGATGTTACCTTGACTATCCACCTATGCCTTTTATTCTTCTTTTTTTTGTAATTTATTTTTTATTTCTTCAAGTTACATCTCAATCACAATTCCCTCCCTACTCCCCCCTCCTGTCCCACCCTTCCACCCTCTTCCCCCTCAACCCCCCCATCCTCTACCCTATTTTTAGTTTAAGGTATATCTTTTTCCCCCCAACAGCTCCCCCTTTCAGTCCAACAAATGGTTCTTTCTCTTACAACAATAAATACAATACAAAACACCAGCAATAAATAGGCCACAATTATGAGAGTTATATGGCTTAGCATACATTCCCGATGTCCAGTCCATATGTATTTGGCACCTATGCCTTTTCTAATCAATTGATTTTAGAATGTTCCATTCAAGTGACAGGGAGATTGCTTAGTCTGTCAATAGTTTATCTTGGAACTACAAGGGCCTGAGTCCCCATAATTCTTAAAAAAGAAGACAGATGAGGTGGTATGTGTTTGCAAACTTGGTACTGAAAAAGTAGAGACAAGTCCACCACTGCCCAGCTGTCTTTACCTACATGTTGAGTTCCAAGCATATTAGACACTGTTAATTGCACCTGAGAAAGCAAAGTGAATATTGTCCTCTTGGATCAACATGCACATGCACACAGAGATGCATGTTCAGAAACACACAGATAAGTATACACATGCATAAAAGTACAATAATTTTAAAACTGTACTACTCAAACCTTCCCATGAGTAAAGGGCAGAATCAGTAACTTCATAAGCATAGTTATAAGTTGAGTCATCACTGGTGAAGAAAGATAGATGGACACTTTGCTAAAGAAGACCTCATCATTCTCATGATTGACTCCTCTGTGACATCTCAACTCACACTGGATCCTCCAAGGCTCTTTCCAAACCCCAATATCATCATTTCCTTCACTTCTTCAGTTCCAGAAATGTGAAACCCTACTATACCCTCTGGCCCCTACACATATTGTTACTCTGCCCACAATCTCCTTCCCTTCCTCTTTGCATAGATGGCATGTCAATTTTCAAGTTGAAGTCTGAGAATGGATAGTTTCTGCTAAGAAGACTTGGTTCAGTTGGCAATATAATTTTGTTACAAGAGAGGGTGCAGTTGGCAAAGTCATTACCATAAAAGAATGAATAGCTAAGGTTGATCCCCCAGGACTCATATTCAAAAGAAAACCAAGGTTAAGTGGTACACATCTGAATTATCAGCACTAGAAAGGCAGACAGAGAGATCTAGGGCTTATTAGGCAGTTAGCCTAACCTATGTGGTGAGTGCTAGATCAATAAAAGACTTTGTCCCACAGGGCATGTGTAGACAGTACCCAAAGAATAACAGATGAGGTTATCCTTGTGTCTTCTTATGAATCTGCACATACACACACACACACACACACACACAGAGAGAGAGAGAGAGAGAGAGAGAGAGAGAGAGAGACACCTACACACATGGGAACATGCAAACTCTTTGATCATGCTGCTGCATTTTATCCTAGTACTGAGTCAACCTGCATTCTTAATCAGTCCTTCCCTTACTGTCTTCTCTCCCATCTGTAATACATATCCTAAGAAGCCTTCTTTTATCTTTATCACTTGAGTCAGTGCTGGCATAGACACTGTATTTACCCAAAAATGAATAAAGAAAAAACATTTTTTAAAGTTACATCTCCAACACAGTCCCCTCCCTCCACTCCTCCCAGTCCCAACCTCTCAGACTCTCCCCCTGCTCCCAGAACTCATTATTCTTTTTTTTTAATATTTAGGCCACAATTATGAAAATTACAAGGCACACCATACATTTCCAATGTCCATTCCACACATTCCCAGCAACTGACATCAAAACTCTATTATCCATCTATCTCCATGAGTTTAAAGTTCTATACCTATCTCAATTTTAATTCTAACTTGCATTACCAACTTAAAAACATCTTCTTAGACTGAGAATATCCTTTTAATTCCTAAACAACTTGAAATTTAAGTATGAGACTATAAATATCTAGTCTTCAACTACATCAGAGACCTGAGAAGGATAAATATGTCTGTTTAAATACGAAGTGCAGAGCCAGCAGCTTCCAAAACTAAGAAATGACAGACAACTGCTGCCTGGACAGTCCCCAATTTCTCTCTATACATATCTTCAGCCTCTTGACCTCATTTCTCTGACAGACATTAATTATAAAGCAGGAATTATAAAGGACTTGCCTACCCTGTCTTGGCAGAGCTAGACTGTCGACTTATCTGCTTCCAAGTTTTGTCCTTTTTGGACAGAATTCTGTCTACAGATGAAGCAAATGATATCTCTTTTATTTTATTTCCTCAAGTTACATCTCAATCACAATCCCCTCCCTACTCCCCTCTCCACTCCCATCATTGAACTCTCTTTCCCCTCATACCCCACATCTGATTCCTTTTTGTTTTAAGTTTAAGTTATATCTTTTTCTGCCTAACAGCTCCCCCTTTCAGTCCAACAAATGATTTTTTCTCTTATAACAACAAATACAATACAAAACAACAAAAATAATTAGGCCACAATTATGAAAATTATAAGGCTTAGCTACATTCCCAAGGTCCAATCCATAAGTATTTGGCAACTGACTTTAACATTCCACTATGCAACCATCTCCATGAGTTTAAAGATCTCTATCCAGCTCAGCTTCCATTCTAATTTGCATCACCATTTTACAAACATCTTCTTAGATCCAGATCACCCTCTTAATTCCTAAATAATGCAAAATTTAACTATGAGATTATAACTATCTAGTCTTCAACCACATCAGAGACCTGAGAAGGATAGATATATCTGATTATATAAGAAGCGCAGGGCCAGCAGCTTCCCAAACAACGAAATGACATACAACTAGCTGGCTGGACAGTTCCCAATTTCTCTCCATACATTAGAGCATCAATCCTCAGTGTGGTGGGGGTAGTGATAGCATTTAATAGCATAGGGAACTTGGAATAACAAAAGCCTGGATTTTAAGATAAAAGACTTACTTCTGAAGTGATATGTCCTTGCAAACTCACCAAGGATAGATGCCATCTTTGATCATATGTGGGGACATGCCCTGAAACACCCACCCTCAGATCACAATCTCCAGACCGCCTTTCGTTTCACACCCCTTTGCAGAAAGCTTTGAAGGGACAGAGCCCAGGGGCTTTGGATTGAACAGAGCACTGAAGTAAAACCCTTGCAGGCCTGAGCCATCTGAGCCTGGGAGACTTTTCATATGATAAATGAATGGTCTCTAAGACCACAAGGACAATTCCTGCTTGATAAACTGTCTTGGGATGTGGTGAGCGAAATTCAGAGACTTTGGGACTGAAAGATTTGATGAAGGACACCCATACATAAAGATCAACACCCAGAGGAAAATATCCTTTTGAGAAACTTTAGGTTAGTGTTAAATGTTTGTATTATAGGTAATAGGGTGTTGTAGATTAGGTTTTAGAGTGAGGGTTCGGTTTTAGGATTTAGGAACTTTATAGGCAATTGTTAGGTAATTGTTAAGTATTAATAAATATATGCTTGATAAATAAAAATTTAGTGTTACAGGTGGCACCCAAAGGCAGCTAGTCATTATAGGTGTTTTGATTTTCAAGGCAACAGAGGAAAGTGTATGTTTTGAAGGTATGACAGAGATTATCAACATAATGGCAATTGTTGCTGAATAATTTCAATCAGGATGGATATGTTAGGTTGCTTTTCCTTTTTTGCTTTACTGGTTTATCAAAAAGGTTAATCATACCACAGCTTTGCAATTACAAAACTTACAAATACAGGTTGAGGAAATTATCAAAAATACTAATCATACCATGGCTTTACAATTTCAAAACTTACAAACTCATGTTGAGGAAATGAAAAACACTCTATCAGAATCGGTAAATAAAAAGGAAAATGTGCCACAAGATGAATCGGAGAAACAAAGAGGGCCACAGCAAACTTGGGGAACCTCCCCCGCTTGTCGCACCTTTGCCTCTAGGTATGTGAGCCCACCTCCTGTGTCAGAAGAAGCTGAAAACAATGGTAATGTGGAGCCCAGTGTTCCATCCCTAGAGGAGCTGCCTGTTAATACACAGTCACCATCAGCTTTTTCACTGATTTATCAAAATAGGCCTGGTGTCAATGATGGTCAACCAAATCAGGAATTAACATGGTATCCACTTGACATATTAGATCTGAAATGATTCAAAGAGTTTATTGTGTCTTATGGTTTACATTCATCCTTTGTTAAACAAATGCTTAATGACTGGGCAGTATATAATAGGGTCATTCCCCAAGATTGGAAAAGACTAGTATCAGCTGTGCTAAAAGGTAACCAGCAATTACAATAGTTACCATGGTGGAGATATAAAGCCACCTTATTAGAACAACAAAATATGGCAGGGGGAATAAATACCACAACCAATCAAATACTTGGTGAAGGTAGATATGCTGATTTAAGAGAACAAATTCATATGGATGACATTGCAATTGAAAAATGCCATAATACAGCTTTAAAGGCCTGGGAAAAATTTCAGAGAAAGGAAAAAACATATTTCATATATTAACATTACACAAAGTATTGGAGATATCTTTACTGACTTTTTACAGAGGTTAACTTCAGCTGTAGAGAGATATGTGCCAAGCCCTGAGGTCAGTCAAGAGTTAATAAATACTTTAGCTTTTTAAAATGCCAGTGCTGACTGTCAAAGAATAATTAGACCATTAAAGGCTCAAGGAGCCCCAATCGATGAACTGATAAGAGAAACAACTATGATTAGTCCCCAAGATCATCAGGCTAATATCATAGGACAAGCTATTGCTAAGGGTCTTAATCGATGCTATAAATGTGAAGAATTTGGTCGTTTCCAAAATGATTGTCAAGGTTCAACTTCCAGAATTCGAACTGGTTTCAGAGCTCAAAATGACTGGCATCTTGACTCTACAAAACATGGTCAAAATAGTGAACGAATGGTTTCTAATAACAATGGAAGTTCAAGGGCTCCAGGATATTGTAATCGGTGTGGGAAAAGTAAACACTGGTCCTGGGATTGCAAATCTAAAACAGATATCAGAGGTAAACCTTTGCAGGGAAATGAGGGGAGGGGCCTACCAGTTCAGACGCCCCAAAACAATGTAAACTGTCGTCTATCATCCAACCAGAGGGAAACAAATAGACAGGAATAACAAAATTAACTATTGATGATCTTCTACAGGCTACATACAGAAGGAACTGCAGCTTTGGATTTGACCAGAGATGAATCTAAAACATTATCCAAAACAGGTGAATGTTATATGTTAACCACTCGTATTTATGGTCCCTTACCATCAAGGACAATAGGATTCATCTTTGGAAAAAATGGATTAACTTATCAAGGGTTCTTTAATCATCCAGGTGTTATGGATGGAGACTTCAAGGAAGAAATTAAAATTATGACATCTATACGGAAATAGATGACAATTAATGCAAGGGACAAAATTGCCCAACTGCTGCTGTTTACTTATGCCAAGGCTAAGGTTATTCCAATAAACAGAAAGGAGCAATTGGGAATACTGAAAAACACATGTATGTTGGCAAACAATGGCAAATGATAAGAGACCAAAATTAAAAATACAAATAAATGGTATTGAAATAGAAGGATTGCTTGATACAAGAGCAGATGTCACTATCCTCTAGCAGGAATCGTAGAATTTTTTCTTATTAAATACTTTATTTTTTTTCTTCAAGTTACATCTCAGTCACAAACCCTTCCCTATTCCCTCTTCCTGTCCCACCCTTCCACCCTCTTCCACCCAACAGCTTCCCCTTTCAGTCCAACAAATGGTTCCTTCTGTAATAACAGTAAATACTGTACAAAAAAAACAGAAAAAAATATGCCACATTTTTGAGAGTTCAATGGCCCAGTATACCTTCCCAATGTCCAGTTCATACATATTTGGCCCCTGACTTTAACATTCTACCATCTAACCATCTCCATGAATTTAAAGTTCTATAACTGACTTAGCTTTCATACTAACTTGCATCACTATTATAACCATCTTCTTATATCTAGAACGCCCTCTTGATTCCTAAACAACTCAAAATTTAACTATGAGACTCTAGCTGTCTATTCTTCAACCGCCTCAGAGATCTGAGAGGGATAAATATATCTGATTATATAGGAAGTGCAGGGCCTGCAGCTTTCAATACTAAGAAATGACAAACCAGAGACTGCCTGGACAGTTCCCCTTTTCTCTCCACACATTCCAGCCTCAGTCTTCAGCCTTTTGGTCCTGTTTCTCTGACAGACATTTATTGTAGAGCAGGAATTATGAAGGACTTACTTACCCTGTCTTGGCAGAGCTAGGCTGTAGACTTCCCTGCTACCAAGTTTTGTCCTTTTTGGACAGCAGTCTGTCTGCAGTTGAAGCAAGGAGTTTTTTCATGCCAAGAGATAGGCTTGCCACTAATTCAACCATCTCACACTGGAGATTCTTCAATGCTTATCTTCTACTTGGAGTAGAATAGGGGGTGCTGTCAGGAGCTGATATGACTCAATATCAAAAAAAAATCTTAATTTAAGATAACATCTTTGAATGCCATATTCTTCAGATCTCTTGGGGTTTTTGAAGATGCCCTATCCATCTCTTGTATTTACATAAGCAAATGTTGCTTGTCTCTTAACAACTTGATTACTGAGTAGCTTAGAGAATATCTGTGATAGACTGTCATAGTAGCTAACAAAGTGACATGTTTGCATGACTAGGAGTTTGTTTTTCTTAACTATCCTAAACAGTTTTAGACATTTGGTATCAAGAGGCCAGAGCTTCACATTTTATTTTTAAGTATCTCTAGGTATGATACCATTACGAAGCGTTACCTTTAATTTTGTATCAATATACAAAGATCTATTTAATTGTGGCTAAATATACTCTTAATTTTGTATCAATATACAAAGGTCAATGCCTATGTAGCCCAATACAATCTTAATATTACGTCCATATACAAGGGTCAATACCATTGTGGCCAACTATAATCTTAATTTTGTATCAATATACAAAGATCAATACCGATGTAGTCCAATACGATCTTATTTTTGCACAATAAACAATGGTCAATACCACTTTAGCCAAATATACTACTAATTTTGTATGAATATACAAAGGTATAAGGGCATATTCAATAATCTGTCCCTTCTTCTTGGACCTTCCTGTGCTATGTCTATATCTCATTTTTCTCAAGTCCATGCACTCCTACATAGGAGAGAAAGAAGGATACAGCAAAGGAAAAGAAGGAAGTCCCTGGGTCTAACCTCCAAAACCCATTAAACAGGACCATTTAACAGCTTGTAATCTCTTCCCCTAAATAACAGAGTATTCAGTTATCCTTCAAATAACCAGAAAAGGGGGGGCGGAGAAACATCCTCCCCACCCTCTGGGCATGGGATGTCGCTCTCTTAAAATGACTTCCTGCTGACTTGGGTCGTAGTAAACCTGTTTGTGGCCTGAACCAAAATGGAAAAATGGTTAAAAATGTTAGGACAATCCTTTTATGTTCAGTCCTTCTGTTCTCAGCTGTTTAGATGTCCTAAGGAGTTTGTAGGCAGAAGCTGATCTTGCAGGCTTTACTGAGGTTCTGGCTGGGGCCTTGTGTAGAGCTGAACGGTCTTAGCGATATTGAATTTTTGTGGTTGAAGGCTTTTGATGGAGACAGCTATTGAGGGAGTCTGTCAGGCTGAATCAACTGGGTCACTCGTCTTCTTTGGTGTCTGATTCGGTTTTCTGCTGAGGTTTCCGTTGTCCAGTTGTCCCTGGGTTCCTTGAATGGATGCTGTGATTCTCCTGGAAAGATAAGAACAGAGCCCTGCCCTAATCCTAACTCTGGGACAATTACCCTCTTTTTTTTGCGGGGGGGGGGGCTAGGTAATATTTCTCCTGAAGCAAATTTGGTTTTTTGACAATATATAAAGTGTTATCTTTCAATCTGGGTTAAAGAAGAAATTATTTTGTTATTTTGGAGCTAAACCAGCTTTAGTGTATGTATTTTGAGATCTCGAAGGACAATTTGTTTGTATTGAGTGGGCCTTTTGTAAGAGGCTTTTAAACTAAGGTCTTTCCAAATCCTATGTGTATGTCTCTGCATTCTAATTATTGGGATCAGAGACCTGTGGTTCCCATCTGAAGGGATTAAAGATGTGTTCCACCACTCCTGGATCGAAGTTTTTCTCTATTTAGAGTTTGTTTTGTATCAGGCTGACCTTGAGCTCTGAGATCTGCCTGTTTCTGTTTCTAGTGTGTTGGGATCAAGGGTGTCCTCTTCTTGAATGATGGGATTAAGGGTGTGCACCCTCACTACCCTGTTCCATGTAACTCAAGAATTTATAAGAACACTAACTCTATGGTGCTCCTCCCGTCTCTGCTGAAGTTAAAGGCATGGGTTAACACCACAATTCTCATGTATTTTACCTTAGCTCTACGATTTTTCGACACTTGGAGGTTTATAAAACTAGGTTGAACAGCTGTATCCTTTATTTTATTTACAGTGTTTTAGCATTGTTACCTGCTTTTTTTAAATTAATAAATATATTTGTTTGTTGCTTCAGGTTACATCCTTATCATATTGACCTCTTTTCTCCCTTCCCAGCCCCACCCTCCCATGCTCTACCCCCTGAACCTTCTGACTTGTTCCTCTGGGGTGGAGTGTCCCTGCATAACAGTCTCTCACCACAGATCAGGAGTCATATGAGGGCCAAGAGCCTCTTCATTCACCGGGGGACTACGAGGCAGTACAGCCAGTGAAAGGTGTCTCGTTGCTACATGGGGAATACTAAAAAAAGACAAACAAACACACAAACACACAAAAACAAAGAATCACAACAAAAAAGAGAGGAAAAAGAAAAGGGAAAAGGAAAAAGAAAAAGGAAAAAAGGAAAAGGAAAAAGAAAAAGAAAAAGAAAAAAAAAGTTTATGTCCATGTTCTTTTTGGTGTGTTGGTTGAAGTACAGATATCCTGTACGATATAGCTAAAATCCTACTATAAGTGAATAGATGCCATGTGCAACCTTCTGAGACTGGGTTAGCTCACTCAGGATGAGCTTCTCTAGATCCATCCATTTGGTTGCAAATTGCATGATTTCATTGTTTCTGATAGCTGAGTAATATTCCATTGTATAGATGTACCACAGTTTTTTAATCCATTCTTCAGTTGAGGGACATCTGGGTTGTTTCCAATTTCTAGCTATTACAAATAAGGCTGCTATGAACATAGGTGAGGAGACTTCCCTATGTCTCCGTGAGGTGTCCTTTGGGTGTATACCCAGAAGTAGTATGGCTGGGTCCTGAGGCAAGTTTATTCCATGATTTCTAAGATATCGCCAGACAGACCTCCATAGTGGTTGCACAAGCCGGCACTCCCACCAGCAATGGAGTAGGGTTCTCCTTTCTCCACGCCCTCACCAGCATGTGCTGTCATTTGAGCTCTTTATCTTAGTCATTCTGACAGGTGTTAGATGGAATCTCAGTGTCCTCTTGAGTTGCATTTCTCTGATGATTAAGGATGTTGAGCATTTCTTCAGGTGTCTCTCGGCCATTAGGGATTCCTCCTTTGTGAATTCTCTATTTAGCTCCGTCTCCCATTTTTTGATTGGATTATTTGGTTTCTTGGCATTTAGTTTCTTGAATTCTTTGTAGATTTCAGATAATAGCCCTCTATCAGAGGTGGGGTTGGTGAAGATTTTCTCCCAGTCTGTTGGTTGCTGTTTTGTTTGAATGACAGTGTCTTTTGCCTTACAGAAGCTTTTCAATTTCATGAGGTCCCATTTATTGATTGTTGATCTCAGGTCCTGAGCTGTTGGTGTTCTGTTCAGGAAGTTGTCACCTGTGCTAATGAGTTCGAGGGTTTCTCCTACTTTTTCTTGTAGTATATTTAGTGTGGCCGGCCTTATGTTAAGGTCTTTGATCCACTTGGATTCAAGTTTTGTACAAGGTGATAGGTATGGGTCTAATTTCATTATTTTGCAAGTGGACATCCAGTTGGACCAGCACCATTTGTTGAAGATGCTATCCTTCTTCCATTGTGCGGTTTAGGATTCTTTGTCAAAGATTAGTTGGACATAGGTGTGTGGGTCCATGTTTGGGTCTTCAATTGGATTCCATCGATCCATTGGTCTGTTTCTATACCAGTACCATGCTGTTTTTGTTACTATTGCTCTGTAGTACAGCTTGAAATCTGGGATGGTGATACCTCCAGATGCTTTTTTATTGTACAGGATTGATTTAGCTATTCTGGGCTTTTTTTTTTTTTTGTTCCATATGAAGTTGAGAATAGCTTTTTCCAGGTCTATAAAGAATTGTGTTGGTATTTTGATAGGAATTGCATTGAATGTATATATTGCTTTTGGTAGGATAGCCATTTTTATTATGTTGATCTTACCTATCCATGAGCATGGGAGATCTTTCCGTCTTCCAAAGGCCTCTTCCATTTCTTTCTTCAGGGGCTTGAAGTTCTTGTTTATAGGTCCTTTACTTGCTTGGTTAGAGTTACCCCCAGGTATTTTATATTGTTTGTGGCTATTGTGAAGGGGGTTGTTTCCCTTATTTCTTTCTCGGTATATTTGTTTATTGTGTAAATAAGGGCTTCTGATTTTTTTGAGTTAATTTTGTATCCAGCCAACTTGCTGAAGTTGTTTATCAGCTGTAAGAGTTCTTTGGTGGAGTTTTTGGGGTCGCTTATGTATACTAACATCATCTGCGAATAGGGATAATTTGACTTCTTCATTTCCAATTTTTATCCCTTTGATCTCCTTTAGTTGTCTTATTGCTCTAGCAAGGACTTCAAGTACTATATTGAAGAGATATGGTGAAAGTGGGCATCCTTGTCTTGTCCCTGAGTTTAGAGGAAATGCTTCAAGCTTCTCTCCATTTAATTTGATGTTGGCCACTGGGTTGCTGTATATTGCCTTTATTATTTCTAGGTATGGTCCTTGTATGCCCGTTCTCTCCAGAACTTTTAGCGTGAAGGGGTGTTGGATTTTGTCAAATGCTTTTTCTGCATCTAGTGAGATTATCATGTGGTTTTTTTCTTTCACCTTGTTTATATGGTGAATTGCATTGATAGACTTTCGTATATTGAACCATCCCTGCATTCCTGGGATGAAGCCTACTTGATCATGATGTATGATACTTTTGATGTGTTCTTGAATTCGGTTTGCTAGTATTTTATTAAGTATTTTTGTATCTATGTTCATGAGGGAGATTGGTCTGAAGTTCTCTTTCTTTGTTGGGTCTTGTGTGGTTTAGGAATCAGAATGACAGTGGCCTCATAGAAAGAGTTTGACAGTGTTCTTTCTGTTTCTATGTGGTGGAATAGTTTGAAGAGTAATGGTGTTAGTTCCTCTTTGAAGTTCCGGTAGAATTCCGTGCTAAAGCCATCTGGCCCTGGGCTTTTTTTGGTTGGGAGATTATTAATGACTGTTTCTATTTCCTTGGGTGTTATTTGGCTGTTTAAGCTGTTAATCTGATTTTGATTTAGTTTTGGTAGTTGGAATTTATCGAGGAAATTGTCCATTTCCCTTAGGTTTTCAAATTTGGTGGAATATAGATTTTTAAATTAGAACCCAAATATTTTCTGGATCTCCTCAATGTCTGTTGTTATTTCTCCCTTTTCATTTCTGATTTTGTTGATTTGTGTTCTTTCCCTTTGCCTTTTAGTTAATTTGGCTAGGGATCTGTCTATTTTGTTGATTTTCTCGAAGAACCAACTCTTGGTTTCATTGATTCTTTGTATAGTTCTTTTTGATTCAAAGTTGTTGATTTCAGCCCTAATTTTGATGATTTCCTGCCTTCTGCTCTTCTTGGGAGTGTTTGCTTCTTTTTTTTTTCCAATTCACCCAGCTTAGCTGTTAATTTACTAATATGAGCTCTCACAATTTTCTTTTTGAAAGCACTTAGTGCTATGAACTTTCCTCGTAGCACAGCTTTCATTGTATCCCATAGGTTTGGGTATGTTGTGTCTTCATTGTCGTTGGATTTTAAGAAGTCTTTGATTTCCTTCTTTATTTCTTCCCTGACCCAGTGGTCATCCAGTAAGGAGCTGTTCAATTTCCATGTGTGTGTAGGCTTTCTGTTGATTCTTTTGCTGTTGAAGACCAGCTTTATTCCATGGTGGTCTGATAAGATACAAGGTGTTATTTCAAATTTCTTATATCTATTGAGACTATCTTTGTGTCCAACTATGTGGAAGATTTTGGAGAAGGTTCCATGGGGTGCTGAGAAAAAGGTGTATTCCTTTGTGTTTGGGTGAAACGTTCTGTAGATATCTGTTAGGTCCATTTGTTTCATGATCTCTGTTAGACTCAATATTTCTCTGTTTGGCCTCAGTCTTGATGATATGTCCATTGTTGTGAGTGGGGTGTTGAAGTCTCCCACTACTAATGTGTTGTGATCGATGTGCGATTTAAGTTTTAGAAGTGTTTTTTTTTTTTTTTACGAAAATAGGTGCCTTTGTATTTGGGGCATAGATGTTCAGTATTGAGATTTCACCTTGATGAATATTCCCTTTAATGAGTATATAATGCCCTTCTTTGTCTTTTTTCATTAACTTCAGTTGGAAGTCTGTTTTGTTTGATATTAGGATGGCTACTCCAGCTTGCTTCCTGGGTCCATTTGCTTGGAAAACCTTTTCCCAGCCCTTTACTCTGAGGTAGTGTCTATCTTTGGTAGTGAGATGTGTTTCTTGTATTAGGAAAAGGACGGGTCTTGCTTGCGGATCCACTCTGTAAACCTGTGTCTTTTATTGGGGAGTTGAGTCCATTGATGTTGATGGATATTAGTGACCTGGGGTTGTTATTTCCCATTAGTTTGGTATAGGTGATCGTCCTGTGCCTCTTTTGGTTTAGTTGTTGAGGGGTTTTATATTCTCTTTGTTTTCTTGGGTGAAGTTTTCTTCTCTGGGTTGGAATTTTCTTTCTAGGATTTTCTGTAGGGCTGGGTTTGTGGGTAGATATTGTTAAAATTTGATTTTGTCATGGAATATCTTGTTTTCTCCAACTATGTTGATAGAGAGTTTTTCTGTGTATAGTAGTCTGGCTGGGCACCTATGTTCTCTCAGGACTTGTAGGATATCTGTCCAGGCCCTTCTAGCTTTTAAAGTTTCTGAGGAGAAGTCAGGTGTAATTTTGATGGGTCTGCCATTGTATGTGTCTTGACCTTTTTCTCTTACAGCTTTTAATATCCTTTCTTTGTTCTGTACATTTGGTGTTTCAATTATTATGTGACGAGAGAAGTTTCTTTTCTGATCTAATGTGTTCCGTGTTCTGTAAGCCTCTTGGATTTTTATTGACATCTCTTTTTTCAGGTTTGGGAAGTTTTCTTCTATGATTTTGTTGAAGATATTTCCTGGACCTTGGAGTCGGGAGTCTTCTCTTTCCTCTATACCTATAATTCTTAGGTTCCGTCTTTTCATTGAGTCCTTGATTTCTTGGATGTTGTGGGTGAGAGATTTTTTAGCCTTCTCATTTTCTTTGGATGTTGTACTGATTTCTTCCATCGAATCTTCCATGCCTGAGATCCTTTCTTCCATCTCTTACATCCTATTTTTGATACTCACATCTGTAGTTCTTGTTCTCATCCCTTGATTCTCCACTTCCTCTTTTAACTCTGACTGTGTTTTCTTTATTGTTTCTATTTCTATTTTCATGTCTTGTATGGTATTGTTCGTTTTGTACATTTCCTTCTCCAGCTTGCTTGTTTTTGTCTGAAAATCTTTCATTGCTTTGTCCTTTTCCTGTTCAAGCTCTGTCACCTTGGCTTGGAGTTCTTTAATAGTGTTGTTCATTGTTTTGACTTGTAAAATTGTGGCTGCTTTGAATTCCTTCATAGATTTAAGTTCTTCTTGAAGGGACTCTATCACTTTCCATAATGCAGAATTGTCATCGTTTTCATGTGTTTCTGTTGGTGTGAGTTCATCCGAATTGGATGAGCTAGGATAATTCTGCTTTGTTGGAGTCATATTTCCTTGATTTCTATTTTTTTTTTTGGACCTTTGGCCATATGGATGCGTTCAGCTCTCTGTTCTTGTTGTTTTCTGTGCTTGGATCCACAGGGGATGCTTTGGTGCAGGTGACGAGTTGCTTGGCTATCTGTTGTTGCTTACAGGGGGATCTCAGGGTCACTGCGGTTTTAATAGCCTGAAGTACTGTGAGCTGGTGCAGCCTATTCCCAGGTAGTGAGTAATGGTCCGGGATTGTTTAACTGCTCCCAATTCAGACTTCTCTATGTTGCACACTGAGTTATCAGCCTGTAATGGTTCTGATGGTATGTACCTGTTTGCCCAGGCACAGTTTCTGTGGGCTTTGTTTGTCATCATATAGGCTGACAGAGGCCGGCTCCACACCTAATATGTCTGGATTTTCCAAAATACAGCTATGGTCCCATGACTTCTGGTTTCTCACTAGACTTCTTACCACAGGCCTGGCCCCTCAGCCCCGCCCACCTGTGCCAGGTTCCCTCCCTGTCTGCTCAGCCACGGGTATGGGGATCCCTGGCCCCTCTCACCACCTGTGCCGGCCTTCCTCCCCAGCTGCCCTGCCGTGGGTGCGGGGAGCCCCAATCCCTCCTGCTGCCTGTGCAGGCCTCCCTCCCCAGCTGCTCGGCTGTGGGTGCACAGAGCCCCGGCCCAGCCCGCCGCCTGTGCAGGCCTCCCTCCCCAACTGCTCTGCCGTGGGTGCACAGAGCCCCAGCCCCTCCCGCCCGCCTGTGCCTGCTTCCCACCCTGACTAGTCTCCTCGCCAGCTTCCTGCTCTCTCGGATCCTCCGCGGCTCGAGCGGCTGCAGACCACCCGCTGAGCGCCCTCTTTCTTCCTTGCTAAGACTTCCACTATCCCGCAAAGTTTCCTAAGTAGCTATAAGGTCTTCCTGAGGTGTGGGGAGCCCAGTAGGCTAGTAGGCGATCGCGATGTGGCCTCTGATTCTGCCTGCTGTGAGTTGGGGTTGATCTTACCAGGCGCCTCTCCAAATGGGGGTTCCCGAATCCCGGATTTAGTGGCTTCCGTGTCTGAGAG
The DNA here is from genome assembly GCA_907164525.1 of Lophiomys imhausi. Lineage (NCBI taxonomy): Eukaryota > Metazoa > Chordata > Mammalia > Rodentia > Muridae > Lophiomys > Lophiomys imhausi. Next base: position 4,556,095 of record CAJQZJ010032546.1, read on the forward strand.
AGATGGGGGGGAGAGCCTTACCCTGGGACTTTTAACAGTTCCTTAGGAGCTGTGAGTGTTCCCGGAGGGTCTAGCCCCTCCGGTTTTTGCACAGTGTCCAATTACTCTGTGTTTTTTATGGCTCTTTTCTCCCATGTTCAAAATGCATCAGTGTAGGTCACCACCATCTTGGCCCCCCAGAATCGTGGAATTTAAATTGGCCACTTCAAAAGGTTCCTACACATTTTATAGGAATTGGTAAATTATCACATGTTAAACAAAATATACATTGTATTAAATGTGTTGGACTATAAGAACAAACAACAATATTAACTCCTTATGTGGATAATGTAACCATAAATTTATGGGGTAGGGATCCCTTACCACAATAGGGTACTAGAATTAGTATCCCCATGGTCTCAGAGATAACAAATGATGACATTATGAATACTTTTGAAGAAGAAATTGACATGAGTACTCAAAAAACAACTTCAAGCTCTATCTTGTGTCCAAATACAGAATACAGGACATCCCAGACATTGAGATTATAGATATTTTTGAGGAAGGTATTGATATGGGTACTCAAAAACAATTGCAAGCTATGTCTAATGTCCAAATACAGAACATCCCAGGTATTGAGTTCCCAAATTTATACTAGGGGCCAGTGCTGAACTTCCAACAACCCTACCCTTGAAATGGCTATCCAATAAACCTGTGTGACAAGCGCAGTGGCCCATAGTAAAAGAAAAATTACAGGCATTAGAACAATTAGTACAAGAACAGCTGGAGGCTCACCATATAGAAGAGTCTAACAGCCCATGGAATTCTCAGGTGTTTGTGGTTAAAAAGAAATCAGGGAAGTGGAGAATGGTAACAGATTTAAGATCTGTAAATAGAATAATTAAACCAATTTGTTCTTTGCAGCCTGGTATACCTTTAGCCTCTATATTACCAGAGTCATGGCCTTTAATAGTGATTGATTTGAAAGATTGCTTTTTTTCAATTCCATTACATAAAAATGATAGGAAAAGGTTTACTTTCTCTGTACCTACTCTTAATAACAGTAGACCAATAAAGAGGTATCATGGGAATCTGCTTCCACAGGGGATGTTGAATAGTCCAACTTTATGTCAATATTTTGTACAACAACCATTATAAATAATTTGTAAACAATTTCCTCAATCTATTATCTGTCATTATATGGATGATATTTTGTTGGCTGATCCTGATACAGGTACTTTAGAAAGTTTATTTAAGGAAACAAACACAAATAATTCTGACACTTTGGGGATTACAAATTACTCCTGAAAAAAAAAAAAAAAAAGAGAAGAGATTCAATCAACTATTTAGGTTGTAAGATAAGTCACAAAAAATATAAGACCACAAAATGTACAGATCTGTAGAGACCAATTGAAAACTCTTAATGATTTTCAGATATAAATGGGAGATATAAATTGGCCAAGGCCCACTCTTGGTTTAAGTACTTATGAGTCAAGTAATTTGTTTCAAACATTACAAGGGGATTCAAATCTAAACAGTCAAAGATTCTTAACTGCTGAGGCAGAAAAGGAATTAATGTTGGTAGAATAAAGATTGCAAGATGCATACATAGATTGAATTGATCCTAAACTTGATTGCATTTTGGTTATTTTACCATCAACTCATTCTCCTATAGAACTCATTATGCAACAAGAACTAATTGTAAAAGGTTGAATAAGACTACGTCAACTATCAGGAATGGACCCAGCTGAAATAGTAGTGCCTCTTACTAATGCTGAGATTATGTCATTGTAGGTAATCAATGAAGACTGGCAAAGAGCTTGTAGTAACTATTTGGGAGAAATTAAAAACAAATTTCAAAAAAAAAACCCAAATGTATGCAATTCATAAAAAGAACTAACTGGATTCTTCCTCATATTGTAAAGGAAACGCCAATTTCTGATGCACCAACTTTCTATACTGATGCAAACAAACAGAGAATATCAGGTTGTAAAAGATAAAATAAGCTAGGCCATCAAAACTCCATATACCTTGGTTCAAAAAGCAGAATTGTATGCAATCTTTATGATACCATTAGATTTTTCTGAGCCTCTTTTTTTTTTATTTAAATACTTTATTTTTTTTTTCTTCAAGTTACATCTCAGTAACAAACCCCTCCCTATTCCCCCTTCCTAACCCACCCTTCCACCCTCTTCCCTCCAGAGGTTTCCCCTTTCAGTCCAACAGCTGGTTCCTTCTCTTATAACAGTAAGTATTATACAAAACAATAGATATAAATATGCCACATTTATGAGAGTAAATTGGCCCAGTATACCTTCCCAATGTTCAGTTTATACCTATTTGGCCCCTGACTTTAACATTCTACTATCTACCCAACTCCATGAGTTTAAAGGTCTATATGTGACTCAACATTCATACTATCTTGCAACACACTTTTAAGAGTATCTTCTTAGATCTATAACACCCTCTTGATTCCTAAACAGTTCAAAATTTAACTATAAGATTCTATCTGTCTATTCTTCAACCACCTCAGAGACCTGAGAGGGATAAATATATTTGCTTATATAGGAAGTGCAGAGCCTGCAGCTTCCAAAACTAAGAAAGAACATACCAATAACTGCCTGGACAGTTCCCATTTTCTCTCCATACATTCCAGCATCAATCTTCAGGCTTTGGGTCCTGTTTCTCTGACAGACATTTGTTGTAGAGCAGGGATTATGAAGGACTTACCTACCCTGTCTTGGCAGAGTTAGGCTGTCGACTTCCCTGCTACCAAGTTTTGTCCTTTTTGGACAGCAGTCTGTCTGCAGTTGGTGCAAGAGGTTTTTTTCATGCCAAGAGAAAGGCTTGCCACTAATTCAACCATCTTACAGTGGAGGTTCTTCGATGCTTATCTTCTACTTGGAGTAGAATAGGGGGTGCTGTCAGGCGCTGATATGTCTCGATATCAAAAAAAAAAATCTTGATTTAAGATAACATCTTTGAATGCCATATTCTGCAGATCTCTAGTGGTTTTTGAAGATGCCCTAACCGTCTCTTGTATTTACATAAGCAAATGTTGCTTGTCTCTTAGCAACTTGATTACTGGGTAGTTTAGAGAATATCTGTGATAGACTGTCATAGTAGCTAACAAAGAGACATGTTTGCATGACTAGGAGTTTGTTTTAACTATCCTAGACTGTTTTATATGGTTGGTATCAAGAGGTCAGAGCTTCACATTTTATTTTTAAGTATCTCTAGGTATGATACCATTGGGAAGTATTATCTTTAAATTTGTATCAATATACAAAGATCTATTCAATTGTGGTTAAATATACTCTTAATTATGTATCAATATACCAAGATCAATGCCTATGTAGCCCAATATAATCTTAATATTACGTCCATATGCAAGGGTCAATACCATTGTGGCCAACTATAATCTTAATTTTGTATCAATATACAAAGATCAATACCGATGTAATCCAATACAATCTTATTTTTGCACAATAAACAATGGTCAATACCACTTTAGCCAAATAACCTACTAATTTTGTATCAATATACAAAGGTATAAGGGCATATTCAATAATCTGCCCCTTCTTCTTGGAGGTCTGTCTGGCGATATCTTAGAAATCTAGGAATAACCTTGCCTCAAGACCCAGCCATACCACTTCTGGGTATACACCCAAAGGACCTCTCACGGAGACATAGGGAAGTCTCCTCATCTATGTTTTCTGAGCCTCTTAACATACTTACTGATTCTCTATATGCAGAAAGAGTCGTATTAAATATAGAAACTTCTGAATTTATTCCTGATAACACAGAATTAACTTCTTTGTTTATACAATTGTAACAGGTCATCAGAAGCAGATATAACCCATTATATATTACTCATATTCAATCTCATACAGGTTTACCAGGTACTGGCACAGGGTAATGAAGAGACTGACCAATTGCTAATAGGAAATTTGTTAGAAGCCTCAAAATTTCATGAGAAACATCATGTTAATGGCTCAGGTTTAAAGAGAAAATTCTCTGTCACTTCGCAACAAGCCAAAGAAATAATTTTAAAATGTCCTACATGTTCTTTCTATAACCAAACTCCATTACCTGCTGGAAGTAACCTGAGAGGTATTAAAAAGAATGAAATTTGGCAAATGAATGTGTTTCATTTTACAGAATTTGGAAAACAAAGGTATGTACATCATACCATTGATATATATTAAGGATTTCAATGGAAAACTGTTCTAATTTCAGAAAAGGCTGATTGTGTTATTATTCATTTATTAGAAATTATGGCATTTATGGGTGTACCTGCACAAATTAAGACTGATAATGCTCCTGAATATGTATCTAATAAAATGAAACAATTCTTTACATATTATAATATAAAACATGTTACTTGTATATCTCACAATCCTACACTACAAGCAATTGTAGAAAGAGCTAATTGTTCCTTAGAGGAGATGCTTATTAACCAAAAGGGAAATTAAGGAATCCCAGGGACAGACTACATAATGCTTTACCAAGTTTTTTGAATGTTGAAAATGATACCACTGCAGCTGAAAGACACTGGATTACAGAGAAAACTGAAGAATTAAGCCAACTAATATACTATAAGGATATTTTGACTTTAGAATGGAAACCTGCAATAGTGCTAAGATGGGGACATGGTTATGCATATATATCTACTGGTAATGAACAGATATGGATATCAACAAAACTTATAAAGATCAGATCTATCCAGAGAGACCAAAGAGAACCTCCTATTAGCTGAGACATAAATTACTTCACTTGATAAGAGTATTTTATTAGCTGTCTACTGTTCATAATATTTCATTCTTTCATTTAGCATGAATGGAGCTTAGGCTGCAAATGGACTTCAAAATTAATATATGCTTTTCTTCCTCTTTAAATTAAAGAAAAAATTTATTTCCAGAACCAAGGACTAATGACAATAATGACAAAAAAAAGATAGATCAAAGGATCCAACCTAACAAACTGCTTCAATTACTAATTTTTCCAAATTATGCATGCAAATAAAATTTTAAGAACTAGCACAAAATGATCAATCAGACAGAGATTAAATAACAAAAGCTACAGCTAGCTTTCCCAAGAATCAGCCATTTTTTTCAACTTTTTAAGGATACCCCCCAAAAATATATTTTTACCTCTTCTCCCTAAAGTTGGGATAAAAATTTTCTCTTTGTTTGTTTGTTTTGTTATACGTTATATGTTGTGATTGCTTGTCATCATCTAGGATGAATGGATATGATGAATGGATTTAAGAATGGATTCATTTGGGGCAAGGAAAAGGGATGAATTCAGGGATCTCATTCTTCTTTACTTTTTGTTTCATATCATTAAAAAAATAAAAATATTTCATGAATTTAAGATTATTTAAAAATAATCTTGATCTATGTTTATTGATACGATTTAAGGTTATTATATATACAGTATATTTGTAAAAATTAATTTCAATTTAAAATATATTTTGTATATTATTTTGTATTATGAGTAGGTATCTTGCTTTATTCTATTTTGATTGTCAAAAGATGGAAATATTAACATATATCGATAGAAGTTTATGTTTATTTTGTTTATGTATTGTACATAAACAATTCATATGATTGTTCTTATTATTGACACATAAGTATGTTAGGAAAAATTAATTGTTTAGTAAGAAGGGAGGGAATGTGGTGGGGTTAGTGACAGCATTTAATAGCATAGGGAACTTGGAATAGCAAAAGCTTGGACTTTAAGATAAAAGACTTAGTTCTGGAGATCCAGGATGGCGCCGACCATAGAGCAGTGCATCTGAGTAGTAGGTGAATGAGATTAGTCACTGTGGAGTAAATGTGAGGTCCCCTAGCCAACAGTGAAACACAGACAGTGTCTGAATTCCCACAGCGAACATGGAAACTTGTCACCAGGTAAAACAGCCAACTCAGTTCCCGGGAACACCACCCTGAGATCAGCAGGCTCCCTCACTGGTCTGGAGAGGAGCTCCATCTAGAGGAGATCTAGCCGAGAGGCATATCAAGCCCAAGGCTCCAGCCACAGACCAGCGGCCCCACCTGTCTGCCTGATATCTAGCCTGCACTACGACCTGTACACCCAAGAGGGAAAACCAGCTGCACCACAAAAGCAAAGGTAACTGAGTTTTTTTTTTCCAGAGTTTCCAACATGGCAGCACAGTGTGCACTGTAGCAGAAAGGCAGAGACATAACCCAGTCACAGCAAAGCAATTAGGAGTCAAGACTGACTGCAAACAGAGCCCGCAACTGTGTGTTCTTCACAAATACTGGGGTGGGTGGGTCACTCACCCTAGCACCCAAGCATCTGAGGCAGTCAGCAACAGGCACACTGAGGCCAGCACCTGTTGTGGGTTGAGCTCCCTGCCTGCACGGTCAGCCTAGCTGTGGAGCCAGAACAACTGGGTCAGTGAGAGGAGAACACAGACCCAACCACAGCTCTACCTGCCTTTCTGAGGAGACCTGCCAGCTCCCAGGTCCTCAGAGGCTAGCCCTCTCCTTACTCCAATCCCCTCTATATTGGTCCAATTGGGTCACAAGCAGTTGAGGAGAGTGGCAGCCACCCTCCTCTCTGAGAGCCAGTCAGTCTATTACAGGAACCTGCCCGCCATCTGGAGGTAAACACCAGGATCTCAGGATCAGCCAACCCCCAGGGCAGGGAGTTTTCCTTAGCACCAAGGTCAGCTGACAAAAGAAACAAAATAGACAACACCTGAGTCAATCAGATGACAAAAGGTCAGCGCAAGAACATGGTAAAAAAAAAGAAAAAGATGTTTCTAGATCCTAGCAATAATGCTACAGACAACTCTGGACATCCTAACACAATTGAAACAAAGGAAAATGACCTTAATCCTATGCTTATATTAATAATAGAAAGCCTAAGGGAGGAAATCAAGTACCTCAGAGAGCAACAACAAAGTACTGAAAAGGAGTTGATGGAAATGAATAAAGAACTTAAGGAATGGAAGACCTGAAAAGGGAAGTAGAAGCAATGAAGAAAATCTAATCTGAGACATCCATAGAACTGGAAAACCTTATGAAAAGAATTGGAACTACAGACACTAGCAACACCAACAGAATACAAGAGATGGAAGAAGGAATTTCAGGCTCAGAGGATAAAATTGAAGAAATTGATAGATCTGTCAAAGAAAATGTCAAATCTAAAAATGTCCTGTGACAAAACCTTCAGGAAATCAAGGACACAATGAAAAGATGAAATCTCAGAATAATAGGAATAGAAGAAAGAGAAGAGTCCCACCTCCATGGACCAGAAAATATCTTCAACAAACCATTGAAGGTAATTTCCCAAATCTAAAAAAAGAGATGCCTATAACTGTACAAAAGTAGCTTACAGAACTCCAAATAGATTAGATTAGAAAAGAAAATCTTCCCGCCACATAATAATCAAAACACTAAATGTATAGAACAAAGAAAGAATTTTAAAAGCTGCTAGGGAAAAGGGTCAAGTAACATATAATGGCAAACCTATCAGAATCACACCTGACTTTTCTTCAGAGACTCTAAAAGCCAGAAGGGCCTGGACAGACTTCTTGTAGACCCTAAAAAACCTAAAATGCCAGGCCAGACTACTATTCCCTGCAAAATTGTCAATCAACATAGATGGAGAAAACAAGATATTCCATGACAAAGCTAAATTCAAACAATATATATACACAAATCCAGCTCTACAGAAGATGTTAGAAGGAAAACTTCAACCCAAAGAGGTTAACTACACACAAGAAAGCACAGGAAGCAAATAGCATGCCTGCAGCAAAACGAAAAGAAACAAAGCTCACTCACACACTATGTCCACCAACATCAAGAAGGCAGGAAGTAACAATCACTGATCATTAATATCTCTCAACATTAATGGACTCAATTCCCCAATAAAAAGGCATAGGCTAGCAGAATGGCTGCGAAGACAGAATCCCCCATTCTGCTGCTTACAAGAAACACACCTCAGCAAAAAAGATAGATATTATCTCCAAGTGAAGGACTGGAAAAAGATATACCAAGCAAATGGACCCAAGAAAAAAGGTGGAGTAGCAATTCTAGTATGCAACAAATTGGAATTTCAACCAACATTAATCAAAAGAGATGGGGAAGGACACTACATACTCAAGGAAAAATCCACCAAGATGAAATTTCAATAGTAAACATCTATGCCTCAAATGTAAGACCACCCACATTCATTACAGAAACACGAATGAAGTTCAAATCCCACACTGAACCTCAAACATTAATAGTGGGAGATTTCAACACACCACTCTCACCACTGGACAGATCAACAATGCAGAAACCAAACAGAGAAATAATGAACCTCACAGATGTCATGAATCAAATGTACTTAATTGATATCTACAGAACATTTTACCCCCAAACAAAAGAATATACTTTCTTCTTGGCACCTCATGGAAACTTCTCCAAAATCAACCATATAGTCGGTCACAAAGCAAGCCTCAACAGATAAAGGAAAATTGAAATTACTCCTTGTAACATATCAGACCATCAAGGAATAAAGCTAGGCTTCAACAATAACAAAAACAACAGAGAGCCTGCAAAAACATGGAAACTGAACAACTGTCTCCTCAATGACCTCTGAGTGAGGGAAGAAATAAAAAAAGACATTAAAGTCTTCTTAGAACTCAATGAAAATGAAGGCACAATATACCCAAACTTAGGGGGACACATTGAAAGCAGTGCTAAGAGGAAAGTTTATAGCATTAAGTGCCTTCAAAAAGAAACTGGAGAGTTCCTATACTATCTACCTAAAAGCACACCTGAAAGAACTAGAACAAAAAGAAGAAAACACTCCCAAGAGGAACTGACAAGAGGAAATTATCAAACTCAGGGCTGAAATCAACAACTTAGAAACAAAACAAAACAAAACAAAATACAAAGAATCAACAAAACCAAGAGCTGGTTCTTTGAGAAAATCAACAAAACAGACAAGCCCTTAGCTAAACTAACTAAAAGGCAGAGGGAATATACCCAAATCAACAAAATCAGAAATGAAAAGTGGGAAATAACAACAGACATTGAGGAAATCGAAAAATCGTTAGATCCTACTTCAAAAACTTGTACTGCACAAAATTCGAAAATCTAAATGAAATGGATGACTTTCTTGATAGATTCCACCTACCAAGGTTAAATCAAGAACAGGTAAACAAATTAAACAGTCCTATAAACCTTAAGGAAATAGAGGAAGTCATTAGAAGTCTTCCAACCAAAAAAAGCCCAGGACCAGATGGTTTCAGCACAGAATTCTACCAGACATTCAAAGAAGAGCTAACACCAATATTCTTCAAACTCTTCCACAACATAGAAACAGAAGGAATACTGCCAAACCCATTCTATGAGGCCACAGTCACCCTGATACCTAAACCTCACAAAGACCCAATGGAGAAAGAAAATTTCAGACCAATTTCCCTTATGAACATGGATGCAAAGATACTTAATAAAATACTTGCAAACCAGATCCAAGATCACATCAAATGTATCATACACCATGATCAAGTAGGCTTCATCCCAGGGATGCAGGAGTGGTTCAACATTAGAAAATCCATCAATGTAATCCAACACATAACAAGCTGAAAGAAAAGAACCACATGATCATCTCATTTAACATTGAATAAGATTTGACAAAATACAGCAGCCCTTATGTTAAAAGTCTTGGAGAGATCAGAATTACAAGGATTATATTTAACCGTAATAAAGGCAATTTACAGCAAGCCAATAGCCAACATCAAACTAAATGGAGAGAAACTTAAAGCATTTCCTCTAAAATCAGGGACAAGGCAAGGCTGCCCACTTTCTCCATATCTCTTCAACATAGTACTTGAAGTTTTAGATAGAGCAATAAGACAACTAAAAGAGATCAAAGGGATACCAATTGGAAAGGAAGAAGTCAAAGTATCCCTATTCGCAGATGATATGATAGTATACATAAGTGACCCCAAAAATTCCACCAGAGAACTTCTACAGCTGATAAACTCCTTCAGCAAGGTGGCTAGATACAAAATCAATTCAAAACAATCAGTAGCCCTTCTTTACACAAAAGATAAATGGGCTGAGAAAGAAATAAGGGTACCCTTCACAATAGCCACAAATAATATAAAATACCTGGGGGTAACGCTAACCAAGCAAGTGAAAGACCTGTATGATAAGAACTTCAAGTCCCTGAAGAAAGAAATTGAAGAAGATATCAGAAGATGGAAAGATCTCCCTTGTTCATGGATAGGTAGGATCAACATAATAAAAATGGCAAACTTACCAAAAGCAATATACAGATTCAATGCGATTCCTATTCAAATACCAACTCAACTTTTTGCAGATCTGGAAAAAAAACAATTCTCAACTTCATATGGAATAACAAAAGACCCAGAATAGCTAAATCAATCATGTACAATAACAGAACATCTGGAGGTAGCACCATCCCGGATTTCAAGCTGCACTACAGGGCAATAGTAATAAAAACAGCATGGTACTAGTATAGAAACAGACCAGTTGACCAATGGAATCGAATTGAAGACCCAGAAATAAATCCACACACCTACGGTTACTTAATTTTTGATAAAGAAGCCAAAAACATACAATGGAATAAGGAAAACATCTTCAATAAATGGTGCTGGTCTAACTGGATGTCAACATGTAGAAGAATGCAAATAGATCCATACTTATTACCCTGTACAAAACTTAAGTCTAAGTGGATCAAGGACCTCAACATAAATCTGGACACACTAACATTAATAGAAGAGAAAGTGGGGAAAAACCTTGAACTCATTGGCACTGGTAGCAAATTCCTGAATAGAACACCAATAGCTCAGACACTAAAACAATCAATAAATGGGACCTCATAAAATTGAAAAGCTTCTGTAAGGCAAAGGACACTGTCCTTAGAACAAAACGGCAGCCTACAAACTGGGGAAGGATCTTCACCAACCCAATATCTGACAGAGGGCTAATATCCAAAATATATAAATAACTGAAGAAATTAAACACCAAAAAATCAAATAATCCCATCAATAAAAGGGATACAGAGCTAAACCGAGAATTCACAGAAGAGGAATCTCTAAAGGCCGAGAGGCATTTGAGGAAATGTTCAACATCTTTGGTCATCAGGGAAATGCAACTTAAAACAACTCTGAGATTCCATCTCACACCTGTCAGAATGGCTAAGATCAAATACTCAAATGATAGCACATGCTGGCGAGGATGTGGAGAAAGGGGAACACTCCCCATTGCTGGTGGTACTGCAAACTTGTGCAACCACTTTGGAAATCAATCTGGAGATATCTTAGAAAATTGGGAATAAATCTACCTCAAGACTCAGTTATACCCCTCTTGGGCATATATCCAAAAGATTCTAAACGAAACCACAAGGACATTGCCTCAACAATGTGCATAGCAGCTTTTTTTGTAATAGCCAGAAACTGGAAACAACCCAGATCTGACAGAAGGCTAATATCCAAATTTTCCAAAGAACTCAAGACATTAAATGCCAAGAAACCAAATAATCCAATCAAAAAATGTGGATCATAGCTAAACAGAGAATTCACAAAGAAGGAATTTCTAATGGCTGAGAGACACTTGAAGAAATGCTAGCATCCTTAATCATCAGAGAAATGCAACTCAAGAAAACTCTTAGATTCCATCTCATACCTGTCAGAATAGCTAAGATCAAAAACTCAAATGACAGCACATGCTGGCGAGGTTGTGGATAAAGGGGAACACTCCTCCATTGTTGGTGGGAGTGCAAGCTTCTACAACCACTATGGAAATCAGTCTGGTGATATCTTACATCCCTTTTTTTTTTAAGTCTTTCTCCCCCTACATAGAAGAGAAGGAAGGATACAGTAAAAAGAAAAGTGAGAATCCCTGGGTCTAGCCTCTAAAATCTTTTTAACAAGACCATTTAATAACTTGTAACCAATCCTCCTAAATAACAACAAACATCTATAATCCATCAAATAACCAAAAGGAGGAAAATACAAAATAAAAATTAAAAAATCACCCACCCCTCCTTCTTGGTGTGGGGTGTCCCTTTCTTAAAATTACTTCCTGCTAATTTGGTATGTAGGAAACCAACCTTATTTGATTCTTATATTGGTCTTATGGAAAAAATGGAAAATGGTTAAGCAAATTAATAGTAACATTTGATGCTCAGTCCTTTTGTGCTAAGCTATTAAAAGTTCTAGGAAGTTTGTCATCAGAGGCTGAACTACAGAGTTTTACTGAAGTCCTGGCTGGAACAGTCTGGTGCTGAACCATCTTAGCCATTTTCAGTTGTTCTGTTTTTGTTTTTTGTGGTTTTTTTTTTTTTTTGAAATAGCTATTAAGGAACCATGATCAATGACATGAACTTTATAATGACCAAATGAGATAAAATGATCTAATATTCCTATACATATGCATATGGTATAGATTTCTATGTATTGATGTGCATGGATGAATTGGTGGGTGGGTGAATAGATAGTAAATGTAAATAGATAGATAGATAAATAGATAGATAGATAGATAGATAGATAGATAGATAGATAGATAGATAGATAGAGGACAGACAGAGAGACAGATAGAGATAGATGGAGAGAACTACAGTATTTTAAAATGAGATCTAGAGTTAATATCAGTAAACTACCTCCTGGTCATGATTATCTGATGAACAAAGCAGTGAGGTAAGGATATTAAATCTTCTGAGTTTGTTACAAAATTGAAAGCAGTGAGATGGCTTAGTTGGCAAAGTACTAGCCACATCAGTATGAGGACCTAAGCTCAATCCTCCTGAATTCATGGAAAAACCTGACTACTGTTTTTTTCTCATAATCTCAGCACCATGGAGACAAAGACAGGGTGACCCCTGTGGCATGTTGGTCAACCAGTCTAGTTAAATCAGTGAGTGTCAGGCCAGTGAGAAACCTGTGTCAAATAATGAAGTAGATGGCATTTCAAAAACAACATCTGAGATTGTCCTTTGGCCTTTGTGCACATATACAAACCTGTATGCATACCAGCATCTACACACCACATGTACACCACCACACCACCACAAGAAAACACACACACACACACACACACATATAGGTATACACACATTTACACACACACACGCACACACACACTAGTAAAAGCTAGAGTGTAACAGAAATATAATCACATTTAGAAATAGAAACAGTTGCCTGGTCTCTGCTGGGGCAGCCTGTGTATCATCTGGGAAGTGACAAGATACGTAGAAGTATATTCTTCATGTCACTGCACCTAGAGGCTGCATCATTTTCCTTCCTAAACTTATAGGCTGTATAGCCCACAGACATTCAGTAAGCCTGAGTGGGAACACCAGAAGTGAACTGCACCAGTTTGACATTCTAGTTACGCAGTGACCGCCAGACCCAAATATAGTCCTCAGGCCTCTTTTTCATTAGTGTGAAACTGCCTGGTTTTAAAATAGTTTATCCACTGAATTAATCTACTGCTTGTCTCTCACACAGGGCAGACAGGGCTCTCTGCATCCAGCTTCTTATTCTGAAACACTCTGATTTTTATTTGTATTCATTCTGGGTAATGAATAATGATCTTCCATGCTTGGAGAATGCCATTCTTGCAAGCAGCTCCTAGCATTTTTCAAATGTTAACTCATTAGACCGCATAACATCCAGTGTCATCTATCACCCTGAGTTAGGTCAAAAGCATCATATATCACATTTCACACATGGAGAAATTTTTGAAACTTCACTCACAAGGTCACTCACAGTCAGCAGTTAAACAAGAGAAGACAAGGAGCAGAAATATTACCCAGAGTCAGACAACCCTGCGTCTGCCCTCTGACTGCAGTGTGCTGCTTCCTGAAGTCAAGCAAAGACAGTGATGCCTGAGAAATGCTCTCCATTAAGATCAGGAAGGGTCTGGAGAATGAGAGGCTGGTTGCTTGGTTTTCTCCTAGAAAACATGATTAAAATGAATAAAACAGAAGAATTGTTCTTCTCTACTCATTATTTCAAAAGCAGCCTGATGATTCATCTCATTTAATCTGAAGCTTTGGGCACTTTCCGAGGTTCTTGGAGATCAGTATTATCCAATTCTCCCTGTTTATCCCTGGTGGACATTCTCAAATGTAAGATACTTGATCTGCTCACCCAAGAGTTGTGAACTACCTAGTATGATCCCTAATCCCATTTGACTCTCCAATGACACTGGGGAAGCACCGTGGATCTGTTAGCTTTCCAGTTTTCTTGTTCTCATGTCCCTTTTTTATATATTGTCCCAGTTGGAATATAAAATTCTCCTATTGGCTTATGTGCTTGAACACTTGGTCCCCAGGTGGTGGTATTATTTGGAAGTCCACAGAACTTTTAGGAAGTAGTGTCTTAGTGGAGCAAGTATATAACTGGAGACTGGCTTCTGGTTTTATTGTCTGCCTGTTCACTCTCAGCAGCCTCCAGAGGGCTGAGACAATGTGACCTGCTTCATGCTCCTGCTTCTTTGCCTTTCCCACCATAATAGATAGTATCCCTCTCAAACCTTAGCCAAATAAGGCCTTTCTCCCCTAAGTTGCTTAGCACAGGATGCTTTTTTTTTTCAGAGCAACTGAAAGAAATTAAAAAAAAAAAACTAGAGCAGAAATAGTAGCAATTACAGGTGTATACCGTATAAACACCACATTTTATCCTCTGCTTTCAGAGAATCCAAATTAACTAATGGAAACCCCCAAGATCTATGAAGGGCATCTCAGCACCTTCTCCTAGACCAGTGATTCTCAACCTTCAAAATGCTGAGACACTTTAATACCATTCTCATGTTCTGGTTACCCACAACCATAAAATTATTTTCTTACTATGTCATAACTCTAAGTTTAGTACTGTTATGAATCATATTGTAAATATCTTATATGGAGGATACCTGATATGCTGGGTATGCAATCCACAAAAGAAGCAGTGGAGGACCACTGTCCTAGACCAAAGTCTTCTGTTGAGTGCATATCTGCATGGAACAGAACTTAGAATTCAAATTCAACAATGAACAGGCTCTAATGTGAAACATCATAGAATTTCCATATAACCAGGAACTTGCCCCAGTATAGTTAAATCATTGTTAGATTGCTTAAAATACTAATACATGTAAATACTATGCAAACAGCTGTTATAGTCTAGTGTGTAGGGAATAATGACAAGAAAATGTAAAATGTGTGTATCAGTTCAAGACAGCAACTTTCAATAATATTTTGTATTACTGGTTGGTTGAATCCTCAGATGTGGATGCTGTGAATATGGATAGCTGAATGATTTTCCAGATGACCTAAGTTTAGTTACAAGCAACTGCATCAGGTCATAACTACATGTATCTGTAATTCTAGAGGATTGATGCCCTTTTCTGACCTCTGTGGCACCTGTACACATATCACACACACACACACACACACACACACATACACACACACAGAGAGACACACACACACACACAACATACATACACAAATAAAAATTAAATAAATTAATTTTTAAAAGCAAATGACAAAACAAAGATCTATAAGGTGACATTGAAGAGTTAATTACCAACAGTGTTAGTGTTCAAGACCTTGTGGCAATGGTTACAGAGCAAAGTGATTTTATATAAAAAAAAAATAGCTAATTGTACTGGGCCCTTACTCCATGTTAGGATAATTACATGTATTTCTTTCTTATCTAACATTAATCTGATCAATCAAACATATCTAAAAATAAAGGTTATGATTAGGCTGGAAAACTGTGATGCATATGGAATCACAAAAGAGTAGGTTTGTTACATTCATTTGTTGCAGGTGCTAAGTGAATGGCCATCTCCTTTTCCATATTATTATCCATGAAGCCTTTGCATTGAATGGATCTATACATCACTTACATAGGTAAGGCTTAAGGCTTATAGACAAAAGAACAGTGCCTAATAAAATTAGACAGCAAATCAAATTCAACAATGCATATAATCGATTTAATGGTCTTTAGGGTATATAGTGGTGGCAGGTCCAAAATGGAAAGTCCTAGGAAGTTATGCCATTGATGCCAAATTCTAAGTTTCCTTGTACCATGAAAATATGCTCTCTTCCATGTCTCTAGAGCAGAACATTATTAACCAGTTATTACTACTCTTATTACTCTTAAGAAATTCAAGTACACCAGGCATTGTGGCTCATGTCTACAGCAACAGCATTCACAAACCAAAATACAGTAATGTCCTCAAAAAAGGCTTTGAAGAAAGGTTTGGAGAAGACACACAAAGTACCCTGAGCTGATGGTAATATTGGAGACACACTGAAGAGTTTTGATTCTCAAAAGATGATTCTAGAAGGTTAAATTGTGGCTTTACTATGCTTTTATCTGTGAAAGTTTCTATCCTTTTGTTTTCTACAAAGGCTTAATTGAGATATACTTTTAATATGGTAAAGTGTATTCCTTTAATGTCAACAATTCATTACTTTTAGAACATTCACAAAGTTCTATAGCTATCATCTTTTTTTTTTTTTACATTTATTCATTTCTTCAAGTTACATTTCAATCACAGCCCCTTCTCTCCTCCCCTCCTGGTCCTATCTTCCTCTCTTCTTTTCCCTCTCCCTCCTATCCATTTTTTTTCAATGTAAGGTGTATCTTCCCCCCAACATATCTCCCTTTTAGTCCAATAAAAGTCTCTTTTTTCTTATAACAATAAACACAATACAAAACATTAAAAACAATTAGGCAACATTTATGAAAATTATAAGGTATAACAGATTCCCAATGTCCAGTCTATGTATTTGGCAACTAATAACAATATTCTATTATCTCTCCACCTTAATGAGTTTAAAGTTCTATACCTAACTCAGTTTCTATCCTAACTTGCATTACCAACATAAAAACATCTTCTTAGACCTAGAATATCCTTTTAATTCCTAAACAACTTAAAAGTTAACTGGGAAACTATAATTATCTAGTCTTCAACCCCATTGGAGACCTGAGAATGATAAATATATCTGATTAAACAGGAAATACAGAGCAAGCAGCTTCCAAAACTAAGAAATGGCAGAAAACTGGCTGCCTAGACAGTCCCCAATCCCTATCTAAAACATTGGAGCATCTATTTTCAATCTTTTGGCACAGTATCTCTGATAGACATTAATTGTAAAGCAAGAATTATGAAAGGACTTTCCCACCCTGTCTTAGCAGAGCTAGGCTGCCAACTCACCTGCTTCCATGTTTTGTCCTTTATGGACAGCATTCTGTCTACAGTTGAAGCCAGGAATTTTTCTTGCCCAGTGGCTAGCTTACCACGAATCCAGTCATCTCCAAATGGAGATTCTTTGATCCCCATCATCTACATGGAGCAGAATGTGTGTGTGTGGGGGGGTGCTGTCAGGATCTGACATGTCTCAATAGCAAAAAAATCTTAAGTTAAGAAAACTTCTTTAAATGCCATATTCTAGAGATATCTTTAAGTTTTTGAAGACCATCTATCTATCCCCATATATTTGCATGAGCAAGTGTTTGTCTCTCAGCAACTTGATTTCTGATTAACTTAGGAAACATCAGTAATACAGTAAACTAGTACCTAACAAAATGACAAATTTGAATGACTGCTTTCATTTGTTAATTATCCTTAACAGTTTGTGATAGTTGCTATCAAGATTCCTAGAACTTCACATTGCATATTTAAGAATTACATAGGTATGATACCTTAAAAAGAGTTAATCTTAATTTTTTAACAATATACAAAGATATAAAAGTAGATTCAATAATCTACCCCCTTTCTCTATCATTCCTATATCATGTCTGTGTCTGCTTTTTTTTCATTTCAAGTCTTTTCCCCCACTATATAGCAGAGCAAGAAGAATAGCTGAAATTCAATGTGAATTTTCCTTTGTGATCTCAAAATATATGTACTTAAAGGTATATTTAGCTTCAAATTTTCAAAAGAATTTTTAAAATCACAATTGAAAGATAGTATTTTTTTTATATTGTCAAAAACCCAATTTGCTGTAGGAAAGATATTACCTGCCAAAAATGTAATACTCCAGAGTTACAATTAGTGAAGGATTCTGTTCTCATCTTTTCAGGAGATTAAAATCATCCAATTAATGTTCAGCCTTATCCTAAAATTATGGCTCAGACTGGAAGGTTTTTGAGGGAAATGCTTCTAGAGGCCACTGACCTCAGTGGATGTGTGCCACGCTCTACTCTGCTGTCTTTCTTGGTTCCTGATGGGGCCCATAAGAAGAATTTGGCTTGAATACCAAACTTGGCTATGTGCTCCAGGGTCTGCATTTTTTTCTTTAAATCATACCCATATGGTAAATTTTCTATTTTGTTACAGTTCTCTTTTACTGATGAACGTACAGTGGGTGTTTCTTGGAAAAGGCCAATTTTTATTAAAATATTTATGGAAGAAAATCATCCAATTAAGGAGTCCAGGGATGATTAGGAAACTGAAATTTCTGAAGAAAAGTTTCCAGACACCAAAGAAGACATTACAAGTAGCCCAGATGATCCAGCCTCACAGACTGCCTTAACAGCTGTTTTCTTTAAAATCTACATCCAAAACAACTTCAAAATGGCTAGTTAAGATGGTCCCGTCTCACAGACTATTTCAGCTGGGACTTCAGTAAAATGCTGATCTTACCCAACCAATGTTCAGTATATGACTATAAACTTCTCAGGGCATTTAAATAGCAGACCCAAAAGACTGGACAACAAATGTTACTCTTAACTTGCTTAACTATTTTTCCATTCTTATCTGGCCCCCCAAAACAGATTTCTTACATCAGCAAGATGCAATTTTAAGGGCACGATGTCATATTCCCAGAAAGTTGGGTGGGTTATTTTTGTGGTCACTTGATGGGTTGTAGATGTTTCTTGTTATTTAGGGGGATTGGTTATAAGTTGATAAATGGTCTTGTTAAACAAAGTTTAGGATGTCAGGCCCAGGGATTTCTCTCTTTTTATTTTCTCTACAACTATCATCTTATTCACCACAAGTTGCAGATGAAAAATGTAAAATAGAAGGACTTGGAAAAGGTGTAAGAATACATGCCAACAAACTGCTGTATTAGCTTGACTGTATTTTTTTATTTTTTATTTTTTATTTTTTTTAAAGATTTATTTTATTTATTTTATGCATATGTGTGCTCTGTCTGCATGTACACCTGCATTCCAGAAGAGGGCACCAGATCACATTGTGGATGGTTGTGAGCCACCATGTGGTTGCTGGGAATTGAACTCAGGACCTTTGGAAGAGCACTAGGCAGTGCTCTTAACCGCTGAGCCATCTCTCCAGCTCCGCTTGACTGTATTTAAGAGATCTTTGAAGTTATTTTGCCACAAACTACAACAGAAGCCTAGTAAGATACCAGAAGAAATCATTTGCCTATTTTCTATCACTTTTAAATACTATGCCTTCTTATATTATCTATGACAAACAATAGTGCCTCGTACATCATTCAGACTCACTAAATATTTATTGTGTAAATGAATGAATTGTTCATATTCATGTAGACAAAGAATTAGTCATTGATATATATGTAGCATAATCATTTATTTGTGGTGTGCATATGTCCCTATTTGTGAATGATAGTCATAGGACAACTTTGAGCATCTTTTTACTCACTCTACTATGTGGAATTTTGGGCATAAACTCAAGTCATAAACCTTGCATGGTTGCACTTTTGGGGGCTGGAAAGACAGGTTAGCTGTTAAGAACATTGCTTTCCAAGAGGAAATTGTAAAATAAATATATGATATCTGGGATATCTGACATGTGACCCACAGATTGAGAATCTTTGCCTTACATGCTCCCAGACCCAGGAATTAACTTTTGAGTTTAGTCAAATATAGAATGAATTTATATTACTGTTTGCAAATCCTACACCACTTTCTACCTGTCCCTCTTACAGTACAAAAGGAAAGATCTTCCATTGGATCAGGGATTTGTTTGATTTTTGCTACTAGAGGAAAGTGATTTGTGGCACTGCTGTTCCTGGAGCTAGCCATGGGGTGACTGGGGAGAACACTGGCTTCAGGGTGACACTGACTCCAGTCACAGCCATGGAAAAAATTCTAGTGTTTTTTGAGGTTTGAAAATGTGTGACTCCATAAGAAATGTTAGAACAGCAAGTCCAAGAGTCACAGGGACCCACGAAAGATCTCACCAAAGCAGAAGTTATTTGATGAATAAAGTAAATTAGAAAGTCTTTAATTATAACCCAAAAATACAAAATGTAAAGAATGTATGTGTGTATATGTGTGTGTGTGTGTGTACACAGTTAAACAAAGTAGATGCAATGAATCTATGCATATGCAGATACTATGATGTAAAATAATTTATTCAGACACTGCTCTCCTCAAGGAGATTGGAACTGACTTCGACCTCAATCTATAGGATCCACCATGAAACTTTCCCTCCAATGAAAAGGAGTTCCTTTACTGTGAAAAGCATGACAAACATGGCAGTCTCAGTGATGCTCTCAGTCTCAGCACTTGTTGTGGATAATATGGACAGCACAAAGGGTGTGATAAGGGTGCCAGCTTTTCTCAGTGGCTATCCTTCTGAATAAAATAAACACCACAAGTGCCCAAGTAACTCCTAGAATAAAGATCAAGTCCAGACTGTTTGGACTTATGGCCAGCATGGCTCAAGAACTTCAAAGTAATGTGAATCTGTCAAACTGTCACAACCTTCTAATCCTAAGGACACAAGGACATGGTGTGATGTTGTCTCCTAAGCAGGATCTATGAACAAAAAAGAGATTTAGAAAGCCCAAGTGTGAAATATAAAAATCAGGCATTAGTATTTGTGCTAATTAGTTCTGTCAGCTTGACCCTGCCAGAATCACCTGAGAAGAGTGAATTAATGAGGAATTCTCTAGATGAAGTTGGCTTGTGGACATCTCTGTAAGGGATTATCTCAGGTGATAATTGATGCAGGAAGATATGACTAATTTTAGACAGCTAGACAGCACTGTTACCTAGGAATGGGTCCTAGGTAGTAAAAAGGGGGGATAAAGCTAGTTAAAGCAAGCAAATAAGCAAGGGTTGATGCAATTATTCTCTGTCTTAATTGTGAATGTAATATCTCAAGGTCCTGTCTTCACTTACACACAATAATAAACTGTGACCCAAAATAGTATGCCAAATGAATTGTGTCCTCCCTGTGTTATTTTCTCTCAGAGTTTGTTATTATTAGTAGTAATATCATTAATGTTATTTAATTTAATAATTGTAACAGAAATGAAACTATGATGACATTGCTACATTAGTTCCATATCACATGAAATATGCAATAATCTTAGATTATTTTTTCTGTATTCAATACTTATTGGACATTGCCAATTCTCTGCACAGTGTCAGAAAGCTCTTTTAGGTGACATGGTTTTGCATTCTAAAGAAGGAAATGTCTCTCGTGTGGCCATCTCATCATCCTCCTCAGTCACAGATCTTCCCAAGAAGGCAGTCTCTTCACTGAGATGAATATTGTGAGGAAGGCCATTGACAGTTAGCACTAATGACCATAGAGAGAGGGTATGATCATGTTTTCACCTGAATATAGAGACTTGAAATTGATGTCAGAAGATTGTTCTCCATTTTGTGGGAAAGGGTGTCTTCAAAAACCTGGAGCTTGCCTGATTTCCCTGAGGTAGCTTGTTTCTGCCTATGGAGTGCTGGGATTATAGGTATCTAACTGCAATCTGAACTCCATCCAGTCCATACCCATGAACATTTAGTTTTCACAATTAGTGTAAATTTATATAAGGTTGCATTTGTTTTACAGTTTTTCTCTTATCCTGTCTAGTGCCCAAATAATTAAAACTGGGTTGTATTGTTTGTTTGATAGGCTTCACAGCACAATACTGAGCAGTTACCATCTACACTTAATCCTCTATGCTAGTCTCCTTCCCTCTTTGCCAAAATCTCCAAGATACTTGCAGTTTAGGACTTTCTCTGCTCCTGCTGCTCCTTCCTCATCTTTCTTGGAACTCTTTACATGGCTGAATCTCCTACTTCCTTTCCTCTAACTCTTCCTGCCTTGGAAGACAGGAAGTCCAGTCTCATTCTCTCCCCTGCTCACTGAATGGCTGTAAGCTGCTTTATTGGTATATCATGGGCAACTGGGGAGCCATGTTTACACAACATTAAGACAGGAAATTCTTCAGATCAAGGATTGCAAACAGATAATGGGGTACAGCAATCAGCATTTGATTTGTACAAAAATCTTCTGTCTACATTTTACCCACTGAGCCCTCATTGCTTCAATTGGACTAACTCAGGGCCCACCTAATCTGCTCCTCATCTTAGAAAGTAATGGGAGCCAATGCAGTTGTTTAGGCCCATATTTAATATCTGTGTGTCCTCTTGAAAAATAAACCAAAAGTGGAAACACACATACCTAAATCTTTAAAGATAAGATTCATGTATAAGAGAAGATGTGGAATGTTTCTCTTTTGGGGTCTGTGTTTTCTTCTTCAGGATGATTTTTTTTTTATACTTCTATTTATTTGCCTACAAGCATCACACTTTCATTTTTCTTAACAATTTACTAACATTTTATTGTGTGAATATACCACATTTTAATTATCCAACTGTGATTGACATCGAGGCTCTTTCCTATTTTTAGCTGTGGTGAGTATGCATGAGCAAATATCTCTGTAATAAATTATGGAGTCCTAAGGGTATATGTCCAGGAGTAACACAGCTGGATCTTGATGTTGATTAGTTTCCAGCTTCTTGAGAAACCACCAAACTGATTTCCAAAAGTGGCTGTACTGGTTTGCACTTCCCACCAGCAATGAATAAGTGTTCCTCTTTCTGGCAATCTTGTCATCATATATACTGTCATTTGTTTTGTTGACCTTGGTCATTCTGATGAGGTAAGACAAAATTTCAAAGTAGTTTTAATTTACATTTTGTTGGTGGCTAAGAATTTTGATTTTTTTAAATTTCTCAACTATTTATATTTTGCTTTTGGAGAAATCTTCTTGGTTCTCTACTTGAATTTTTAATTGGATTATTTGTTTCTATGGTGCTCAAATTTTTAGTTCTATATTCTATACTAACCCTCCATTAGATGTATAATTGGCAAAAAACAAAATCATATTGCAGGCTAATGCTTTTCCCAATGATAGTGTACTTTGCCATACAAAATTTCTGTGTTTCATGAGGTCTTGTATATAAATTGTTGATATTAGTGTCTGCATTATCATTTTTCAGTTCAGAAAATTTTCTCCATTGTCAATGATTTGAAGGCTATTCACCACTTTCTTTTCTATCAGATTCAGTGTATGTGGTTATATGTTGACATTACTGATCCACTTATAGTTGAGTTTTGTGTAGGATAATAAATAGAGATCTATTTGGATTCTTCTACATTTATGATGATGTCTTTTTCCAATGCATAGTTTCTTCTTTTTGGTTAAAAATCATGTGTCTATAGTGTTTGTGATTATGTTTAGTTCTTCAATTATATTCTATTTAAGACATTTCTATTTTTATGTCAATACAGTGATGGTTTTTATTACAACAGCTCTGTAATGTAATGGTGATACCTACAGAAGTTTATATTATTCCAAACTTTTAAGCTATTTGTGTTTTTTTCTTTTGTTTTTTTTTCATAAAAGTTGAAGATTTTTTTTAAATTTCTGTGGAAAACTGTGATGGAATTTTGATTAAATTTCTATATTGCTATTGGCAGGATGGACATTTTCATAATATTAATACTACTAATCCTTGAGCATAGGAGAGCTTTCTTTTCTCCTTCTGGTGTCTTCTTCAATACTTTAAAGTTTTTATTATACAATCCTTTAGCTCATTTCGTTAGAGTTATCTGAAGATATCTTACTTTTTGAGGTTATTGTAAAAGATAATGTTTCCCTGATTTGTTTTTCAGTATGTTTGTTTGTCATTTGGATATAGGAAGAGTATGGGATTTTATGTATTAACTTTGTATCCTACTAACTACTATTAAAAGCCTTTTAAAAAAGCATGTAGGAAACTACTACTGTGCATATATGCAAGGAATTTAAATAGTATCATTATAAAATGGGGTATACAAGGTCTTAAATAGACATATTATGACACCAAGTTAAGCATTCAGGAATGGGTTACAATTTTTTTTTTGAGGCATTGTCAAAATCCCATCGACTTCCCTCATCCAATAATTATAACTTATTGACAAGGCTTTTTGCTAGTCTTACCTTATGGTAAGACCCTATTGCTGATGATAGAACTTATTTGTATTATTGAATATGGGGAAAGATATTGTGACCAACTAGAAGTTTCACCCTTAATGACTATCATTCATGGTTCTGGGTGGTACTGTGCATGCAACTGGTGGAGAAAGGTAATCATTAATATCATAGAACTACAAACCCTGTGATCCACAACAGTGGACTTCCTGCTAAATATACTGGTACATGAGGGCACAAATGTTATGGGAATAACCAATCACATTTTATTGTATTTATGGCCTGTCACCTTAACTGGAATCCTTACCTGACTCTGATAAAGTGGCCAGGAGCCCAAGTTTAGATATGTTATGGACCTTAAGAGAAAATATGGTACTATCTTTATGCTAAAGTAACATATTAATGAGTTACTTTTAAGGTCCTAATGATATAAGTATATATCATACATAATATATTTTATAAAAATACTTTAGAATAAAAAAAATTTTAAACTCCACAAATTCTTAAAGCATTGTGTAAATTCCCAACCCTATCACTGGTGTCTTCTCCTAATTCTTAGAACAAGAACAAACTGGCCTCTACCTGTTCCTCACAGATAGTGCTTTAGCAACTTCAAATGTGTTATTGCTTCCACTAGAAAAGTCTATGTTACTGTGCATTTACCTTTCCAAGATATTTTCTAATCTGTTATTACCCTATATAACTCATATTTGTCTTCCAAATATCACAATAAACACAACTTAGATAGGAAAGAACTATCCCCAATCCATTACAGGAAGTATATGTATCTGTTGAGGTGGTCACCAAGTCCTCTTTTCTGAGATAATTACCTCTATATTGAAACAGTTACTTCTGGAAGGAGGAGGGGGTTCCTGAGACTCCCAAGTGACCAAACCTTACAATGATATGTTTGCTGACAGCAACAAGAGTGACAAGAGCCCTCCCCATAATTATAGACTCTTGTTGCAGGGGAGGGCTGTTATTGTGGCTGAGCTTTTCTAACCAGCTGAGCTGTCTAAGAAGCTTGTCCAGTTGCCTGCACATCATGAAAAGTGCTTCAGGCCTGTAGCTTTTGTGAGGTATCATCCAGAATTTGCATAATGCAGCTGACTTCTAGACATCCATGTTCCTGTAAGTATGTATGTAAACTTCATACATACTCCTGGTAAGTAACCCCAGAAAATCCATTGTTTCACTGAGTTGTATTCTGGTAGAGTAACTACTTTTGTTTACATTTATCTTCTATCTAGGGTGAGAATATATTTGTGCTGAATGTCCCCAGGAAGTCTCATAAAACATCCTCTTACAACCACCTCCCTCTTCCTTGTCATCTTTGATTAACCACATATATTTTCCCCCCTCAGGTTCGTCGGCTTTCTACCATTAAGCAGATAGTTTTATGAAATGGCTGCTCCAGCAGTGTTTCCAAACTCTATCATACAATAAGTTGCAGAGTAAATTCTTTAAAAATGTTTGTTGAATAAAAAAGAGAGAAGGGAATGGACCTACCAGTATGGTGCTGGGCTATAATCTTATAGTTACTTGTTAACCCCCTACAAAAGGAAAGAAGGATAGCATGCTTATATAATCCATCCTTTCTGTTTCTCACTTCTTCTCTTGGTTTGTTTCCACATGGATTTTCAAATAAATGAACTGATACCCTTCAAGCATGTTTCCTCCATCAGTCTTGCATGGGATGGTGGAGTTAGTATGTGTAGGTTTTAACAAAGGACGATCTTGATGGTCATGTATGATGTTCTTTGTATTTTGAAAAATGAATTGAGGAAGACACAAAAAATGGTGTAGCAGAAATTTGGATTTGTTCTAAGTGAATGGCTAGAGAGGTGGCTCAACAGCTAAGAGCAGTAATTGCTCTTGCTGGTCTCTAGAACTCACACTGGGAGGAGATTTACAGCTCCTATAAATACAGTTCCAGGAGATCCAACACTCCTGGTCTCCATAGGTACCTTCATGCACATGTGTACACACATAGACATAGATTAAAAAATGCATCTTAAAAGTGAAAGCAAAAGAAAAAGTGTACATTTTACATAATCAGTGCAGAGTGAAGCAAGATCAAGAGCCTTTTTGTGTCATGGTGCAGGAGACTTTTTATCACAAAAGGGAAATAATTTATTTTCTGAAAGTGTAAACATTTCTTTGACTGACATAGATTATTAAAACACTAGGTTATATAAGTTTTACTTACAATTCGAGTGCCATACCATGATCCTCTCTGTAAGAATCATGTACATGAGATGTCAGCTCTTATGTGGCTTGTGACATTCCTACAGTCATCTTGGGATGATTTCTTCTTCTTCTTCTTCTTCTTCTTCTTCTTCTTCTTCTTCTTCTT